>BSAI01000030.1:39392814-39405198 GCA_036245035.1 Adrianichthys oophorus
CAATCAATCAATCAATCAATCAATCAATCAATCAATCAATCAATCAATCAATCTGTGTTTTCCAAATTAAGAAGCACTTAATGTTATTCATTACTTTGATGAAGCAACCTGGACACAAGCCTTACCAAACGACACAATGCCGTTCAGACGGTCAAGGTCAGAAACTGAACTGAGTATTATCAGTTGTCGTCTTTGCTTCCTGAGATTTAATTCCTCATCGGAGTGGTTTCTGGTAATGTCCTGCAGATTTTAGTTGTGTTTTCTTTCAGAGATTTCTTTTATATCTTGCTTTGCCTCAAGCACATCAACCTCAGACTTTAGTTTTTTGATTGTGTGGTCTGTTATGTACCTTTGAGAAACTGAACACGTTCTGCTTTCCGTCTAATTCTGCATTCCTTAAGTGTGCTTTCACGTTCAAAGTTAACACAACTGAAAGAGTGACGAGAAAAAAAACTGGAATGAAAAACGTTTGAGGAGTGTGAGTCACACTGAGAAAAACTACATCCGGATGCGTTTTACTCTTAAAATAAACGATGCCAGTAATCATGTGACACTTCAGAGTGATCTCTAACTATCATAGCTGCTGTGATTAAACTATGGTTATTCAAGTATAGTCAAGGTTTTTGTTTTCTCCATCAACTATTTTCGTCCTACGTGGCTCCGCCCATGTGGCCTGCAATAAAACTTATCATGCCTGCAATAAGCAGATATGACCGGGGTGAAAAGTTTAACAGTTCTCAGAGCCGCCTAATCTGCAATGGCGCTGTCCAATCAGTTACTGAGAAAATCTGGAAGGTATTCTTTCTTGTGATTCTAAGTTAAAAATGACTTCTCTTTGAATAGTGACAAAGTAAAGATTTTATTGTAGTAAAATTATGAGTAAAAGTAACTAGGAAGTTATCAAATATATTGCAGTATAAAACAGTTTTAGGGTAAAAAGTGTTAAAAAATTACCATGAAGACTTTATGACTTTCTTGTCCCTTCATAGGCTCAAAATGTGGGGAGATTTTAGCTGACATTTCCCTGGTTTGAAGTGATTCAACAAACCCTACACTTCACTTGGCTGACCTGCGAATAACCTCAGTTTACAAGAGCAAATTAAGATAAGGCGAGGTCGCCAGAAAGTCAAACAGGCGAACGGATCAGGACAGAGAGCTATCTTATTCCTGACAAGGATATGTGGTGTCATGAAAAAATACTAATAAAATCTAGATGCACCACTGTCTCCCCCACATGCATGTGGCAGCACAGATTATCAGAAAATAGCAGAAGAAAATAATTCCAAAGTTTTTAATTTCTGAGAACAAACAGATTTTTTTCAACTTAAATAATAAATACAAAAATCCTTTGCTGTTCGTGTTTAGTTTCATCCAAAACTGCCCTTCAGACACACACAATGTAACATATCTCACAATTAAAGTCAAATTACAGGACAGTTAACATCTTTGATTTGAAAGTTTTGTGTGTGCTATCGTTCTGTCCCCAGCACGTTGAAGCAGAGAGTCCTGTGACTTGGCGAGTGGGTGCTCAGCACAGCTTGTGTTGGCGTGGAGGTGAAGAACAGCCTGGGTTCTACAGGCTTGGGTAAGCAGCACGGCGGCCAGCACACACGAGCAAGAGGCTCCTGGAAACGCAGCACAAGTTTAGGATTTTTCTGCTCAGATTCCCCTCATCCTTTAGGAAATGTTTCATTACCTCACTGTAAAGTGGCCGAGGATTTGTTGAAGGTAAATGTTGCCTGGTGATCAGCTCCAGCTCCCTCAACGTTTCAGTCTTTCTCCATTTTGCTCGGCGGTTCTGGAACCAAATCTGAAGCACAAGAGCTGAAAATGAAATTATACTTGTGTAAAAAATAGACTGAGTAAAAGTTAGTGGTCGATTAATTTCCTATGTGAATATGAATAACAATATATTATTTGAAATAAACAATTTCAAATCAAATATATGAATAATCTAGCAGCTGCTACATGGCATATTCATTTATGAATATGTAGGAATAAACAAATGAATGAATTCAGCTTTATTTATATAGCACTTTATGACACCATTTAGGGGTACCAAAGTGCTTCACCATAAGAAAAAGACAATAAAACATTTTAAATTAGGCAGTTTAGGAAAAAATTTTTAAAACAGCATTGAATTACAAACAACAGTCAACAATAAATTACATAAAAGATACGTAAGAATTCATTAAAACAAATAAAATAAGTTTAAAAAATAAGATGAAATGCAACCATCTACTGAGGATTAAAAGACTTTCTAAAAAGTTAGGTTTTTAATTGACATTTAAAACTTCTTAGGTCTGATAGCATGCACAGGTTTGCAGGAATGTTATTCCATAATTGAGGGCCGGCAATAGAAAAAGCACGGTCACCCCGGCGTTTCTGCCGTGACCTGGGCACATCAAGCAGATATTGATTAGCAGACCTTAAAACCCTAGAATGGCTGCGAACAGTTAAATGCCCCGTTAAATAAACTGGGGCAAGACCGAGAAGGGCTTTAAAAACAAACAGCAAAAGTTTAAACTGGATTGTAAAATGAACAGGGAGCCAGTGAAGCGACCTGAGGACTGGAGAGATGTGTTGACGTCTTGATGTACCAGTTAGCAGTCGTGCTGCTGCATTTTGAACTAACTGGAGGCGGTTGAGTTAGTGCTGGGTGACACCAAAATACAGTTACAATAATCTATGCGTGTGGTGATCATAGCATGGATGGCTGTTTCTAGATCACTGCGACTCAGGCAAGGTTTCACTTTAGCTAACAGTAATAAAAGCTCCCCGTGACCCCGAAAGGGATAAAACGGATTGGAAAATGAATGAATGAATGAATAATAAAAGCTCATTTTTACATCATGGAAAATATGTTTTTTCTTCTTCCAACTCCGTTTTCAACCTGTTGGTAATTAAAACAAAATGATGCCAATGTGTATCTAAAGACATTTATGTCTATTTTGAAAACAAGGTATTGAAGTATACTTATGTGTTTAGGCTTTTTCATACATTTGCTATTATTATTATTATTATTGTTAAATATATTACGAAAAATTAACCAAACAAATCCCAACTGTCAAAGCAGACTGCTATTGTTTTTAAAGGAGGATATAAAAAAGTTATGTTTAAATTCAGTTTTCATTGCTTTTGTTTAACAGCCATATGTTTGTGATGACGCCGTATCTACGTGAATTCATATGTATAAATGTTTAGGTAAGTGTGAATGTTTATATCAATAAATGTGCTCGTTTTTAAATACATGTAACTTATGCAATTTAACTGTATTTGTTTTTTGATTGTTATGCTTCATGCCCAAAAGAAAGTTTGCCAAAAGACAAATCTCAAGACCAGAATTGAAAAAAACAAAAAAAAAAGCTCATTTAGACAAACTTAATGAGATCATTTTAGCATCAACAGAGAATTTGTGAAAAAGCTTCATAGAAAATAGTTTGGGATCACAATTGTCTGGAATTCCGACCAGAAAGAAACAATAACGAAGCCAAAATGAAAGTCATTTTTGTAAAATCTTTATTAAATATATCAAATCCCTTATTTCTGATGCAAATTCTCAGATCAATCCTGCTTTACTGTAAACTCCTCTAACGTTACAACTTCTGGTGCGAGATGCAAAAATGAAAGACCTTTACTGTTTAGTCTATTGGTAACTTTTAGCAGGAAAAGTCTGGTAAAGACGTCCTTATCAGTCGGTCAATGTATTGATTCTCCTCACAAACATAATAACAACAGCAAACAGGTAGAGTTTGGATCAAACAGGATGTGCTCTGTGCACGAAAACCAACAATAACAAGAATGTGCAAAAAGGAAACAAATCCAAACATCATTTCATATTTGTTTTTCATTCTGTGGTATTTGTGGCAATGGTTGTGATGAAAGCGCGTCATCTACCTGTGCGCGGCCTTCGGTGAGCTGCAGGCGGGAGGCGAGCTCGTCTCTGGTGTTGACGTCTGGGTAGTGGTTCTGGAGGAAAGCAGCCTCCAGCTCTTGCACCTGAAAAGGTGTGAAAGTGATTCTGGTTTGCCTCTTCTTCATCTGACCTGCTAACAGAAATGCTGTCACTGGCCTTCATCATGACCACTGTAACACATCATGGTGTGGCATCACGCAGACTCACGTACTCTTACAATCTGTACTAGATTTGGGAGACGCTTCAATTTGGAGTTGTGGAGCTCCTATCAGAAAGGAATACAAACATAAACGTCTTTGTCATCATTTCTTTTGTTCAATAAGAAATCAGACCCTACCTGCGCACGAGTGCTGGTTTGGTCTGTTGTTTTCTTTGATCACAGACCAGCTTCGATAAACTCCCGGCTCTTTTCTGGAACAGGAAGGCCTCCTGAGAATCTCTTCAATCGAATGAGAGATTCTTTTCTGTGTCTGGGTTCCTTCAGTCTCGTTGGTTCTCTTTTCTGTGTCTCTTCTTGCCCACATTTCCAGCAGTCTTTCTCCCGCCATCAGCACATCTGTACGTCCCTCTGAAAAATGGATCCTTCCTCAGCTTCTGAAGAAGCTTTGTCTCATCCTCAGCGTGAGGAGAAACTCTTGTTTCAATCTTCTGTCTGCACTAAGGGCACATGGAGGTGTCCTCTGTCGGCCTGTTTGACTTGTCTCACGTGATTGTAAAGGAGGAGGAGCCATTGGTTGCGGGCAGTACTCAGTAACTTCTAGGAAAACTCAGCAATCTGCATCCAAGATGTCAAACTTTTTCTTTCTCAGTCTTTCAAATGATTTACATTGTTCTTATAAATGTGTAAGCTTATTTTATGGTCAAAACTCCCATAGTTTACTGGAACATTCAAATTTTCTTAGGAATGATTTTCTCCTGGAAGCAGCGTAAAGCAGAATTCTCTGCACTGTATATCCAGCCGAACAAAAATCTCAGTGTTTCTGTGGCTTCTATCACACTTAGATTATTTTCAACAATAAAATTCCAGATAAACTTTAGCTTCTTTTTTTTAATCTCTTGATTTATGGCTCATTTAAACTCTTCTTATCACACTGGCCTCCCGATGCCCTCACACAACAAGTCCCCTTTTCCGGCACAAACACTCGTCCTCTTGGTTGATAGAAAGTCCTTGAACCGTGAAGGAGGGAAACAGATTGTCTCCCTCTAGTGGTGTCACAAGAAAACACTTGTGAGGAAACACAAGTGGGTATCTTGTGGATCAAATCACAACTCAGGCAAATTCAGAAAAAAAACAAAATCTTCTGAAGGTTTGAGGTAAATTTACAAAATAGCTTTGGCTTTTGTTTGTTCTCCAAATAATTCCTCTTCCTCACCAACTTTTAGTGTGAACACTTTGCAGACTCAGAGATCTTTTAAGAGTCAAAGGACGAACATCCACGTGCCTCTTTTGGTTTTTCCTCGTCTGAAGTTAAATGTCTACTAAAGACAAAAATGCAAATCAGTGAGAATTTCTGGTAGTTGAGGACTCAAGACCAGAAATCTGAGATGGAGAAGCTACAAATTATAGCAAAAGTAATTTAACTGAAACAGAAATAGGAGCGAAAGTTTAAAACTAAAAGCAAGAATGAAGTAGGTGGGACGCAGGTGTGTCATTTTTCAAAACCCAAATCCTTCAGACTGTGCCGTTCACGTGATTCACGTGATTCAGCCTGACTGTTAGAGTTCAGTAAATTAGACAGTCAGTGTCGTTTGTGTGGACATACTAGGGACACTCGCGTACCACGTTCATAACAATGGAACAGTCTATTTTGATGACTGAAAGACACTCCTGCGCTCCTCTTACTGCCTTTGTCACATGCACTTGTATGGGGCACTTGACCCGTACGGGTGCATGTGGGTTTTTGGGTCGTCTGGGTCTGTGGAGGGACATAGAGAGAAGCAGCTGCATGTTAAGGGGAGCGAAAGTGTGTTTTGCAGTTCCCTTGATGCTCAAACTGCCACCTCATGAAAATGGAACGAACCATTGCCGTTTGTGTGGTACGATAAGTGTATCGTGTTTGTGAGGTTAATGGAAGCTTCATGCACTTATGACGTATGACTGATGCTGTTGGACAAATTTGAAGCAATGCACCTCTCTGCTTTATTACATTTATTGTTTCATTATATTTATTGGGAATATTTATATGAAAAATTTACTATTTTTAATGGACTTTAGCCTGTTAGTGAAAATAAATAAGCAAACAAATAAATAAATAGCAAATATGGTGCTAAACTATGGATTTTTCTTCAAAGCCAAAGAGCCACAATGGATAGTCTGCCTGTGGTTCCAGAGCCTCAGGTAGCAGATCGAGATCAACCTTTTAAAGCCCAGGCGCTCTGAACAACAAAAACATGTTTGGGGACTGGGGGACTTAAATATTATTTCAAATACAGATATAGTTCAAGAAAATAATTCAAATATTAAAGAAAAATAAATATTTATTTGTAAAATTCAACAACTCTAACAAAAAGACAAGATGCTTTTGATTCAGCCCTACTTCTTTGTTGAAGTTATTTATGTTTTATGAATTAACTATCAAACAAGAGTTGTTTTTTTGCTGTTATTATTTCATTTAGTCTGGTACTAATTGCAGTTTATTTGGCTTTTAGCCTCTGTGTTACAGTCAGATGAGACAGAAGCTGCAAAACGAATGCGTGGTGGTTGTCTAAGCTGCCCACAAACCGTCTCTGATTTCAGCCGGAAAAGGTTCACTTTTAATTCTGACATCAATCTTTCAGGAATAAATTAAAATTCATGCGTGGAGAGCTTTATTTATAGATGTATTAATAAATATTATTATAAACATATGTTTTAAGCAGTTTTTGTTTTGCTTGTTAGGTAACGGCGCTCCTTCTGCATACTATAATTTAATTTTCAACAGAAATTAACATTACATCTAAGAAGTGTAAAGCTTTGAAAGGCTAAATGGTATAAAAGAAAGAAGACATTGTTAAACTCAACATTTTTTTAAAACCTTAGCTTACAAATGAACAAAAGGGATTTGGTTTCTGTGCATCTTTTGTGAAACGTTTTTAAAACACGCATTTGCCGTCCAACATGTGATTGATCCTCATACATGACATACTGTCACATGCTGACAAACAGACCTTTAGTGCTAATAGTCTCTGTGATCTGCAGCATGTGAGTTTGATTTCCCTGAACTGTTCTGTTTGATGCACTAAACCTTCAATGTTTTTGAGCTGTCCGTAACAAACTCAAGTCACAAATCTCACATATTTCTGCTCTTCAGTTTTAGGACATTATTTCTTACTGAAATTGTGTGAACAAAGTCTTCATCACTTCCAGACGACGTGCACACGGATGGTTGGGGATTTTTTGGGCATTTGTGTCTCCTGGTAGAGGAATGCATGGCCTTTTAAAGGTTTTATTTGGTAGCTTGCATTAAAGGGATTCATGGTCATCCGTGTGTGTTCTTCTGCCTCTCTGACAGACTTAAAGCTGGCGGCCCAGAATGCATCTCTCTCCCAGAGAAATGGTTCAGAGAGCAGCAAAAGTGCATGAAGATGCAGACCTCAAAAGTGTGACGATGAACTCCAAAAGCATGATAATTGAGCAGATGCTAGAGGCCATAAAACTCTTCGTTTGCACTAATAATGTCATTTAAACTAATATTGTTTTGGAGGGAAACAGAGTCGTGCAGTAAATTGGAAAATGAAGTTTCCATTTACACGACTTCCACCGGCGACTCATCAATACCGGCTTTGTGTAGTCTGATAGTTTGCCAACATGTGATAGTCTTGGGGGTTTGGTAGAAAAAAATCCCTACCGATATTTGTTGTTAAAATTAGGTGGCGTGAAAAAATGAAATATTTTTGAACCATAATTGTGTTTGCTGCTTTCACACAGATTTCAGTTTGCAAAAAAAATGCGCAGATCAGAAAAAAAAAGTAATTTATTTCCAAAAACCTTTATTTTTTTCACTTTTCAAGCAGTTAATTTACTGGAAATATTGAAAAGTACAAATAAAATAAGATGTAAATACGGAGAAGTAATATAAAATAGTTTTTACTATCAAGAAATGATATCCTCAAAAGCTAATTTTTCTCCTCACAATCCTTGTTTCATTGTAACATTCAGCCTAATTCCACTTTCCATCTTTGTCGTTTCTTGTCATTTGCTGTCAAAAGTGTTTTTACACTGAGACTGAAACTGTGAGACAGTCTCCTGCCTTTCAACTGCTGCCTGGTCAGCTGCTGCCACTGTTGTAATTCGGCTCACATGAGCAGCTGCTTGGACCCATTCCAACCAACACGAGCTGCCGTCCCGTGTCTGAGATCTGCCTTTCATACCGCACCCCCTCCCCACCCCTTTTTTCCGCCTCCGGGCTCTCTTCCTTCTCTATTAGATGCTCCAGTCCAGTCCTCTCTATCTGCACTTCTTTCCATCTGTCTTTTTTTGTTTTTTTTACGTTTCTTTTAATTTTAAAAGTTTCCTTTTTTGAGCTGAACCTGAACTTTCAGACTGAAGTTGACATGACTGTGGAAAAAGAAAACAATGGACTTGACAACTATGCGTTTGCAGTGAGTCTCATTTTTGTTCTGGTTTCCTCGTATATTTGACTTTAATAAGAACTAAAAAATCACCTGAATGGTAAACATCTTTAAATATTTTCATTAGTAAATCTAGATTTGAATAGGCGTCGTTAGCTAATCTGATCTGAATTTATAAATGTTGGACTTTAATCTTAAATAGCTTTTTAATTTTTTCAATTCTGTAAATGTTTGATTACATATGGGGTTTGATAAAAGTATAAACTAAGAGGGAACAGATCTGCACTAAAGACTATTGTGTTTGTTTCTGTTGTTGCACCCATGCAGCCAACAGGATTGTTTTGATTTCTATGCATTTTTCTACAACCTAACCACCAGCTGATGTCCATGTCTGACCTTAACCTTAATCTTAACCTTAACCTGCATTCTACCACAGTACCAAAAGTCCTAATAAGGCATTAATTATGTCAAAAAGGTGAGAAAGATGTGACATATAAGTAAGATAAACAAACTCCCCAAATTAATAAACGACTTCTGTCAGGGACCTAAAACAGCATCACCAACAGGGGACCTTTCTGTGTTTGCATGTTCTTCCCGTGCATGTGTGGGTTTTCTCTGAGGACTCTGGCTTTCTCCCACCATCCAAAAACACACTTCACAGGTTAACTGGTTACTCTAAATTGTCCCTTGGTGTTAATGTGGGTGTGTGATTGTGGCCCTGTGACAGACTGGAGACCTGTCCAGGGTGTCCCCTGCCTTCGCCCACGAGTGGCCGGGTTAGGCTCCGGCAGCCCCATGACCCCGAAAGGGAAAAAACATGTTCAGAAAACAGATGGATGGACTTCAATCATCAAACTTTTTATGAGACCAACCAAAATGAAAAACTGCCTTCTTAAAAAAACATGTACATTATTTTTCTTATTTATTTCCTTTCTGTTCACAGATTTTGTCTGAAGCTGACAGTTTCGTAACTTTTTACATTCAAATCCCAGCTGGGTTGCTTCTGAGTGGAGTTTGCATGCTCTCCTTGTACATGTGTGGGTTTTCTCTGGGAATTCTGACCTCCTCCCATGGTCCAAAAACATGTGTCATAGCTTAATTTGTGTTAATTTGTTATGTATGGAAAGATGGAAAACTTGAGCATGTTTTGAACCCACTCTGCCTTTCTGCTTGCCACCTGAAAGCTGGAAGGACGCTTGTGTGATCTCCCAGGCTCTGGAGAGGACCTGGACTCCTCCATCGATGAAGACAACAACAAACTGGCGTATTGTGTCACAGATGTTCCTCCCTGGTACCTCTGCATCCTCTTGGGCACTCAGGTTTGTCAGGACTTTTTGGTTTAACAGTCAAGATGTGCTCCTTGGTAACTGGTTTGTAAAAGGTTTCTGTAACAATGCAAACACAACAATGTCACAAGAGAGCGTAGCTTAGATTTGGTTCTAGTAATGAGGACCAAGGCTGTGAAATAGCCCAGGGGTTTTAATCACAGGGTTGTTGCAGCTTCCCGATGCATGTGTGTCTGTGTGTGTTTTTTTGTTATGGTTCTCCTCTTGTGGTCTGATGTTTTCTAAACTTTGCCCCCTCAGCACTGTCTTACTGCCTTTGGAGGCATTATCGCCATCCCTCTGATCCTGTCCCAGGGGTTGTGTCTGCAACACGATGGCCTGACTCAAAGCCACCTCATTAGCACCATCTTTTTTGTTTCTGGCATCTGCACTCTGCTTCAAGTTACCTTTGGAATTAGGTAAGGAGGAAAGACGGACAAATACGGATTACAATAGATGTTTGGATGGTTTGAGATCTATAGTTGAAAAAAGATGACAGAATGGAATTCTCACTTCCCCGGCTCCCTGCAAATTCTAGAATCATCTTAAGCTTAAACTGACTCTTTTTAAAGCTCTTTATAGTTTTGTTTCAGTTTACTTAACAGAACTTTTAACTGTTTGCAGCCATTCTAGAGTTTTAAAGACCCACTCCAATTAAAATGGTATGTTTGACATGTTCTTTTGGCATTTTTCTGATGATGGAGGACATGAGTAAAGGAATTTAAGTTTAAAATTGCATTTCTGAGTATTTTTTTATTCAAATGGTTGTGAATCAGGAGTAGACAAAAAATACTTTTGGAAAAAGCTTGTAGCTATGACACAGGCACTACAGTCAGCAGGCTACAAGTTCCATTCTGATGCATCCACTTGTAGACAAAAAGATCCATGTATGTCTTTGTTTTCCTCGTCTGAGCTGGAATCTGGATCAAAACTGAATGCCTGGAGAGCTCCAGTATTGCTCGTCATTTTTGTTGCACTGCTAATGTTACGTTTTGTTCTTAATTTTCTCAGTTTTAAATTTTCTTTGCATCTCTATTTTATGGTGAAACACTTTGGCACCGTGCTGGTGTTGTAAAGCGCTGTAGAACTAAAGATTCATTCACACTGGAACTCAGTAATCTGGCAGTACAGCAGGATCATGCTGATCCGTTCTGTTAGGCAAGCAGAACAGAGCAACCTTTCAGCTTTTCATCTTAACCTCTGCCATACTGTAAGGCTGGAAAAAAATCATCTTAGTTCTCACTTTGTCTGGGGCCTGAGAGAGAAGACAGTTCAGTTTGGATGTTAGGATGGCACAAAACATTTCTCAGGGTCTATTGTCACATCTATGATACAGTTCTGCCAAAACTAATGTTTCTTGGAAGCAAATGCAAAACAATACCAAAGGAAAGGACAAATGTGACCGAAAGCCCTCATGAAAAATGAACCAAAACAAGATGAGCTAGAACACAAAACATTACATGTAATTTCATTTGTAAACTTGAAGTGTTCTTTCCATCTCAGAAGAGTGCAAACTCAGCCTGCACTGATGGATTAGTGAAGGAATTTCTATCTTATTATGTTTGGAATCTGCTTCCTGCTAAACCCACATTCTCCTGGCTTAGCACCACTGATGCTTTCTTGTCTTTCTCCAAATAGCTGGGATTCAGCTGAGAGGAAAACGGTGTTGCTGCTGTAAATATTTCCGTCATCCTAAAAAGCTCACATAAACTCATGGATTTGCATTTGTATCTTTTATTTTTACTTAAACATTTCAATTAGGATTTGTCTTTTTAATTTTTCCCTTAAAAGTTAAGATTTCACTGCAAATGCTAAAAGTGAGCAGCATATCTAGTGATCATCCGCAGTTTGTTACTGTAACCTACTTAACCTCCAGCCTGTGTCTAATTGGAGAGCAACTCACAATCTTCACATGATTTGAATGAACCGTGTCCTTATTTGTAAATGGAGACAAAAGAGAATCACCAGAACTCGTGTTTTTCCCCTGAGTAGTCTCCCTCTCTGTTCGCTCCCAGACTCCCCATTCTGCAGGGTGGCACTTTCACATTGTTGGCCCCCTCCATGGCCATGCTGTCCATGCCAGAGTGGACGTGTCCCGCCTGGATGCAGAACGCCAGCTTAGTCAACACGTCGTCCGTTGAGTTCACGGAAGTGTGGCAGAGTCGAATGAGAGCGGTGAGTTAGCTGTGGAGAGCTGCGATGATCAGGTCGGTCACTTGGCTTTCTGTTCCTTATCCTTAATATTATCACTTTTGCAGTAAGACACTTAAGATACAGCTGTTCTTCTCTATGACCCTCTAAGGGTCAGACAACCAAAAAACAGAGGGACCTGGCTGCTGACAAGATGTCACCTGACATCATCGCTTGGAGGCAGAAACTATACAAGTGACCCTAATCCTATCCATAACCCAAAAGTGTTTGGGATGAAAAACAAACAAACAAAAAGCTAGAGGTTAAAACAGGAAAAAACATAACCGTTAAGCTGTGTACACACCAGCCTCAGTAACTAGAGTTTGAGTGACCATTTCAATTCAATTCAATTCAATTCAATTCAATTCAATTCAATTCAATTCAATTCAATTCAATTCAATT
>BSAI01000030.1:39405208-39438316 GCA_036245035.1 Adrianichthys oophorus
TTCAATTCAATTCAATTCAATTCAATTCAATTCAATTCAATTCAATTTCTATAGCCTAAAATCACAACCATAGCCGTCTCAATGGGCTTCACACCGGTATTTATGCAAAGAACATAAAGTCAGTCATAAAATATAAACTATTGTTGGTTGCTAAACTAAACTAAACAGACTAAACTAAACTGGCATCCTCAGACTCTCCTTATCAGTGAGGAAAAACTCTTAAAAAAAACTGGGAACTTGGGAAAAAAAAAAAGAAACCCCAGAGATGTCCACATGAAGGAGGGATCCTCCAACAGGACAGACAGGCGATGTGAGAACTGTTATAGAAGAATTAGCTTCCAATGTAAAGTCTATGTAAATCCATGTAAACCTGTGTTTTGGGCTTTAACATTCTCACTTCACACGTCCACACGTCACTACAGAATTTTCTAAGTCTGTTTTCAGGCTCTACGGAACAAACTGGGCGTTCATAAAACACTCACTGAAAGTTCAACCAGTTGAACTTTTCACTGCTGAAACGCCAAACAGCTGAACAGCTGAACTGATCAATCAGGGAGTGATGCATGGGCCAATCGTTTGATCATGAAAGATTTTTTTTCTGCCCCGTCAGAATAGTTAGACACCAAGTCTGTTATATATCCGAATAGAGCTGTGAAAGAAACAGCCCGGAGCAAGACTCGCGAGGTTTGCAACATTTCACACCAAGCCTCTTCCAACTGTAGGTGGTGACCATGCGCTAGTAAACAATAGAAAAGGAAGAAGAAACCCCTCCCAGCTGCTCATTGCTTGTCTGGTGTGAACCCCGTATGCTAAACATGAAACCATGTATAGTGGCACAGGTGTGCCCGGTGTAAATGTAGCATTAGGGTCGCCAGTTAAAATAAAGTCTTTTTCGAGCAATATGGGGGACCTACAGTTTCGGTCGAGGACTTCTGGTTCTGGTTGTTGATGTCTGCAGCAAGGTCCTCTTGAAAAAAGCAGCAGCACCCGTATGGGTCAACCTCTGTACGGTGGCCTGTGACTAAGGCTTAGAGACCAGGGTTCAGTAGACGTAACCAGGCTCCACCCGTCCTTATGAAAATAAAACTCACAATACAAACCAGTCAAAGTCAGAATGTGAGCAAAGAAGTTGACAATGGCATATGTTGTAATTTCTTTTGTTTTCATTTGAGTTTTTTTGAAGAAAGCCCCACCGCAAAACTAAACATGCCCTCCTGGTGCATGTGTGTGTTTAGCTGCAGGGCTCCATCATTGTGGGCTCACTCTTTCAAGTCTTTGTTGGATTCTCGGGCCTGATCGGCCTCTTTGTGCGCTTCATTGGACCTCTCACCATTGCTCCCACCATCTCTCTCATTGGACTGTCCCTGTTTGACTCAGCTGGCAGCAGTGCTGGCAATCACTGGGGGATCTCTTCAATGTTGGTAGATTGGTTCTTCTTCAAATGCTGTGTACTCAAAAAACAGAATTTGGTCCCTGAATGTTTAACCAGCTCACCTTTGTCCTCTTCTCACACAGGACCACGGTGCTGATCATCCTGTTCTCACAGTACCTGCGCCACATTTCTGTACCCTTTCCAACATACAACAAGCACAAAAAGCTCCACACGTCTCGGATTTACGTCTTTCAGATTCTCCCCGTATGTATGGAATGCACAAACCTTTTTAAGAACATTATGCTCTAGAAAAATTGGAATTTTCTCAAAAAGATTTGGTGGTGTGCATCCTAGGTTCTCCTGGGAATCACTTTGTCTTGGCTGATCTGCTATATTTTGACGTCCTGTAATGTGCTTCCTGCTGACCCAGACCACTATGGTTACCTGGCACGCACAGATTTGAAAGGAAATGTGATTGAACAAGCTCCTTGGTTCACTTTTCCCTACCCAGGTTGGAAGATATCATTTTTTCTTGGATCTTTTTATTTTTTATGTCAGAACTTGTATAAAAATATTTTCAGTTTTGAATTTCTGTCTTGTAGATGTCTTTAAATGACCAATCTATAAAAACAAACATTTTTATTAATTCTTATCTGATCTCAGTCAGTTTATAGTAAAATCTTTCGTTCATAATGATGTAAAGATGCTATAGAAAGGTCAACAAGTCATAGGATACTTGGATGGCACCACTTAAGAGTCACAAAGTTGTCTCTAAACACAGTTTCTGTTTCTGTGTGTTTAAACCCACAATTAGGTCAATGGGGGATTCCAACTGTGAGTCTGGCAGGGGTGGTTGGCATCTTGGCTGGTGTGATTTCCTCCATGATAGAGTCTGTTGGGGATTATCATGCTTGTGCAAGGTTATCTGGAGCTCCACCCCCACCAAAACATGCCATCAACAGAGGGATTGGCATCGAAGGGCTGGGATGCCTGCTGGCCGGAGCATGGGGGACTGGAAACGGAACCACCTCATACAGCGAGAACGTTGGAGCTCTTGGTATCACAAAGGTAGGCATGCTGTTTTTTTTTTTTATCTGTCATTAATCCAAAGCCCGATTTACCAGTAAAACTACAACTTTCCTTAAACATAGACAGGCAGAAAGATAAAAAAAAAAAGTATAGCAGGAATAAACCTGCTTTCACTAGTACTGAGGTGACAGTCATTTCCAACCAATGACTGTACATGAGAGCTGGACAGTGTGACATCTTCCATAGAAAATGGTTCACTTCTGGCTCCAACCAAATAAAGTTCAGACGACATTTTTTGGCGATGTGAATGCCGCCATGTTGGAGCCAAACGTCAGTAAGCAGTGATTGGTCTGAGTCGTTCCAAGTCAACATTTCTAGGGCAACCACTCCGGCCAGTCAGAAGTGAACATGTTGGTAGGCCACACCCCTACTACTTGAAAGCAAGAATCTGTCAAACAAATGTTTTGAATGTTGGGCGTGGGGATCAGCAAGCTCTGCCTACTTTCATTGAGGCTTTGCACTACAGAAACAATATCATGACAAAAATGAGTACTATCAAGGACAAATTAAAAAAAAAGGATCAGAGCAAGAATGGTTATTCTGACAAATAGTGTCAAATAGTGACAAATGGCGTCTATGGGAGAAAAATGAAGTCTATGTGGTTTTTGGTTCCTGGAGCTTGCGGGTACTTCCTGTTTGGAACGCCATGGGGAATTGGGTGACTCAGTCCAGTCCTCATATACAGTCAATGGTTCCAACCTAGAATTGTGTTTGTTTTTCATCCATAACTGGTCTGCTTTTTAATCAAACTTTACTTTTTAAAGAAAATGTTGACTTTCAGCAGCTTAAGCAGCAAACCTTCTCCTCTGTTTGCATCTTCAATCCACACTGTCCGTCTGATCTTATCCTTTGCAGGTTGGCAGTCGTGTGGTGATAGTAGCCAGTGGAGTCCTGATGATTGTCATGGGTGTCCTTGGTAAAGTTGGTGCTATTTTTACCACCATCCCATCTCCAGTGATGGGAGGAATGTTCATGGTTATGTTTGGTGTCATCTGTGCTGCTGGAGTTTCTAACCTGCAGGTATGAAATCTGTAGTCTGTATTTTAAGGGGATTTTTTTTTTCTTTCTTTGAAAGACTAAGACATTTTTCTTATATAATCTTTCAGTACACAGACATGAACTCCTCTCGAAACATCTTCATTTTTGGATTTTCCATGTTCTCTGGTCTGGCCATTCCTAACTGGATCATAAAGAACCCTAAAGCTATTGCTACAGGTGGGTGAAAACATCATTTCTACAATTTAACAAAGTCATTAACAGTGACCTTTTCTGCTGATGGTGCTTTTGTTGTGTGCAGGTGTGGTAGAACTTGACCAGATGCTGCAGGTTCTGCTGACAACCAGCATGTTTGTTGGGGGTTTCTTTGGCTTCATACTGGATAACACAGTTCCAGGTATTTATTATCTCTAAATGATTTTTATTTAAAGTTGATAGTATCCTTATCTTGAGTTTGACATCCTCCACTAAAGTCACATTGTTTGCATTTGTGTAAGGATTTAGGCCACACATAATCAATCGGTGATGGTTAGATTGATTTAAGGAAGGAAGGAAGGATATAATTAACTAATGAGACCTGGTTAAGGGTTATGGATCCACGTGATATCTCTGAACAAAAGGCTGTAACTCAGCACTGCATTAGACTTTCAGGAAAAAAATCCTGTAGCATAAAGTAACTTATTGGGACTTGTTTGGTTTTCAACAGGAACCAAGCAGGAACGAGGCATCCTGTCCTGGAATAAGGCTCACAAAGACGACTGCAGTAACACGCTGGAGAGTGTAGAGGTCTACAGTCTTCCCTTTGGCGTCAGCGCCTACTTCTCCTCTGTTTCCTGGCTACGGTACATACCTTTCTGTCCTCCTGGACTCCAAAACTCACTAGAACCCAAGCAGCCACTGGAAAATCTGGAAACTTCACAATTCAACATCGGGATTGGACAGTGAGAGCTGTAGTCACTCTAGCATGCCATCTTGTGGGAAGATCTGACACCAACACCATTACTGGCAGCTCAGATTTTGTGGCATCTAAGGGGCATTGTACTGTAACAACATGATGCAGAGAATGGAACATCCAAAAGCAGAAGGAGGTAGTTCTGTATTCCATGTTTGGCTCTGAAAACAGTATTTATAAAACTAATGATTCGAGCTGAGTAAAGACAAAAGTCAATTTTGAAATATTCTGTTTTTTTAATCCAGCCCCATTTGTTTGACTTAGTCTCAAAACTTTGTCATATCCAGGTGCTTGTGAATATTATACGAACTCTATGAAGACTTGTGAATGTCAATAAATTCATTATTTTATTCTCTACCTATGCATCCAAACATGTATATTTTTTGTAAATAGAAGATCTCACATTTTAATCAGCACTAATTACATTTTACTAAAGACCCACTCTGATGAAAATGGCGTTTTTAACATGATTAGCAAACGTAGCCCCTGTTTTTCATAAGTGCATATTAAACTCCATAATGGGACCAGTGTTCAGTCTGTCAGAGTCAGATCCTTTTTGAGAGCTTTGAA
The DNA here is from genome assembly GCA_036245035.1 of Adrianichthys oophorus. Taxonomy (NCBI): domain Eukaryota; kingdom Metazoa; phylum Chordata; class Actinopteri; order Beloniformes; family Adrianichthyidae; genus Adrianichthys; species Adrianichthys oophorus. The sequence goes on from BSAI01000030.1 coordinate 39,410,188, forward strand.
CAAGCCAGCGAAAGCCCGAGCCCACGCTTCCCTCTGCTGCTCTTCAGCCGAATTCATAATTTTTTGAGAGATGTACACAAACGTCATGAGCGTGCGCTCGAAATCCTCCTGATGCAGGTGACCATGCTGATGTGAAAGTTCTGAAATGAGCCTCAAGATGTCAGGTAACGTTTTGGGAATGATCTCCTCGCAAATGACGTCCAGATTTTTTGTCTTTCGAAGTGAAGACAGTTCAGCGTCCGCCACGGAAAACGCTCCGGTTGAGTCAAAGTGGACGCCAGCCATCAGAATCTGTGGAATGAAACAGAAAATAAATGAAAATGTAAAATCAGTGTGCATTGAACTGACTAGTGCTTTCATTTTTGTACCTCAAACAGCAGCCGGGCGTCACTCCTGGAGCTGCAGAAGGTTGGATTTACTTCTGTGGACTCTCTTTTCACTCTGCTTGCAGCTGGAAACAGTGCTTTTATTGTGAAAGAAAGGCACATAGTTAGTATTAAAGGTGGCAGATGAGCAGAAGCCGTTTAATTATCCGAGCTTTTCTTTTAACATTCTTCACATGGGTTTCTTTTAAGATTTATTGCTGTGGAACTAAAAGGGCTTTTCAAAGCTATTCTGAAGATTTTAACACATATACATCAGAAAGGAAGGCGCTCAGTGCCTTTGTTTTGGCAGATGTGAGACCTCAGCCCGTCATGCCAGCAGCAGGACGTTCTTCTGCACTTAATGTGGGATCATGGAGCGGTTCAGACCCTGTGACCTCTGACCTTACAGGCAAAATACTGTCTGCAGGTAATAAACCTCAAAGGAAGCAGCAGAATCAAAGGCGGAGCAACACATGGAGCTTCCAACCGGCTCCAGATGATTTCAGCGTGCACTGAAGGGCTGGAGTTTCATCCAGAACTTTTTTTATTCTTTGAATACCTGATTAAGACAGGAGGCTAATTTCATGGATGCACTTTGTGACCCTTCATTTATTAAGGATTTGAGCAAAAACAGATAATTTAGACATGAAATAAAACTCAGGTTCTTTATTCTTTTCTCTGAGCCACTTTAATAGTTCATACTCAGTTTAAACGAACAATACTAATATCTTTAAGGAAGACATTTTGACAAACAAATCATAATAATGTGATTGAATTAATAAATTTCGACAAACATTTTTGTCAACTGTATTTAAACTCCATTTAACATTTCTTTGGAAACAACAATTCTCTAGGAAGCAGAAGCTACAAAAGTGAATTCAAAATGTCCAAAAGCTACAAAAAGGTCAAATTACCCATCAAAAGCTTTTAGAAAATTGATATATATTTGCAATTTTCAATAATTAACTCAGTTTTAACACACATTTCAACCAACTCGGATTTCATCTTCTGTCTCTCTTTTCAAAATCAATGTTTTCTTTAGCCTAAAAAAGCCAGGAGATTTTGTGAAGATTTCTGCTAAAAACAACTATTAAAAAATAAGTTATTATGGGTTAGAACTAATTTAAAGTGTCAAAAAATTGTATTGAAAGACATCTTCAATATTTTTCTTTGCATTTGAGGTAAATTTTTCTTTGGTTACGCATCACACAGTGATAGCTGGGCTAAGGCCGATTAAGGATAAAACCTTTGTTGGACCTATCATTCCTCTCCTATGACAATGTTCAGGAGGTGCTTGGGAGCCCAGGCTGTGTTTTTCTGGCCTTCAGGTCCAGTAGATGTTTGGTCACATTGTGCCGATGGAAACGGGAAGCTTGAATAATCCTCCCAAACCTGTCTGGGCACTAGTTTGATCTGTATTATTCATGAAAGCTGCACAATTCCAGACATGATGCAGCATCACTTCAGTGCAGAGTTCATATGGTCTCCAGCTGATGCCTCCAGTTGGTAAGTCATACTTGGGATTCCAGATTGTTATTATGATGAACTGCTCCTCATGTTTTGAATTTTTAGCTTGGATTTTGGCTTCCCTGAGGTGAAAAAGGGGATCCAACTAAATCCAGACATTAAGAACAACAGAATTCTTTCCATTTACGTTGAGGTTTTTGACCTATTTCTGTTTGTAATAAAAATGATAACTCCTAAAAAGATGGCTATTTGGAAAAGTCAAATAAACAAGTAAAATAAAAGTATCTGACTCAGATCTCTGTGGAGTCACAACATTCATCTTTTCTTTCATGCAGAGTTAAAATGTGCATAAAAATGTTTCAGAAACAGACAGATATTGGATGTAAATATTCATGAAACAGCTGAGATAGCAACAGAAACTAATTCTATACATTTAAATAAAGAAATGAATGCTGTGGATTATAAGTCTTACTTTTTGTCCGGCATCGGGAAGCACATGTCCTGAAGCAGCAGCAAATGAGTCCAAATCTCAGAAAAACCCTCAGGGAATCCATGGTTTCCTGATAAGGTTTGTGTTCGAATCCTGTTTAACTTTTTACCTTTGCAGTGCCTTTGCAGCCTCATGTTACACTGTACAGCCAGCTCTCTTCATCACTTGCGTTGACTGTTTCCGTCCTGCCCCTCCTCCTCCTCCTCCCTCATCGTCTCCTTTTTTATTCCTTCTTCGTGGTGTCATATGGTTGCCATCAGGCTCAACATACTAGTGTCTGCCTTCTTTTCCTGCTCTTAAGTCTGATAATCTTTCAATAACTTTCAATTTCCGCCACCAAAACTAATAAAAACGATGACTGTGTTCATGTACAGCTGCGAAAAATGCATTTCAATCCTTTTTTCAACACATTTCCAATGCAGTAAAACATTTATCCCACTCAAAAGAATTTAAACTCCATGTTCATTGGATTTACTTCTTCATTGCAGCTACTACTGAAGTTAACATCATCACAAATTATAGTTTAGGACAAAGGGTGTGTGAGTTCTGCTAAAAGAGCTAAACAATCAAATTCCTTCCTGACCAACACCCAGCAAGAGCTGCAGAATTTCAACAGTCATTTATAAAACGTAGCAGGTAAATAGTTACAAAAATGAGTTATGACAGTGTTATATTTCTTTTTCACTTCATTTGACTGCAGCACATTCAAGTTGCTTTCAAAATAAAATACATCCACTGTCAAATAAAATCATCCTGCTTCAGCAGATTTACTTTTAGTTATACTTTAAGAACAGCCCGATTCTCATCTGTATTTTCATCCAGAAATAGTTTTTCTAGGTTAAGAAATAAGTCAAAATGCACCACATTAATCTGTAAATGCAGCCTCGACCAACAGAATTAATAAAGAAAAAAATGATTTAAGTACAACTTATGCAGGATTTGATGCAATAATATAAAGAAAACAATAACAAAGATATATGACCCTTGAAAATATTTATAAAGATCCGTAGGTAAAAGATCTATGATGAGCATCTAAACAAAAAGTTTAAACTTTCCAGAGACTATGATGCTACAAACAATAACAAAAAAATTGCTCGAAACTGCTTTGTTTTATTACAAAAAAGAGAAAACGAATTAAATGTATTTCTGGCTCCAGATCACAAAAAAACATCATAACTTCACAACCATTCACAAGAAACTTCACACAGTGCATGATTTAAGGAAGGAAAATTAAAACTTGCATTAAAGGCATTGTTAGTTAGCATACATGTATTTCATGAGAGATTTTTAAGAGTTGTATACATAATCTTATTATATTTCCTTCAGCCTGAATGAAGGAAAATCATCACCTTAAATGTGTCCTCTCTGTGCACCTAAAAGCCTGATCCTCAGAGTTGTTTTGACAATTGAACTTCCCCACCGTGGGATCAATAGATTATCTTATCTAAAAATTCAACGTAATAACAATTAAACCGCCGTGTTTCTAATAGGTTTACTCTCCAAATATTTTTGCTAATTAAGAACATTTTGGATTAAAACAAAAATGCCTCAGAAATAATGAAATTCCGTCCTTTAAGTTTCTTTCACATGTCATTTTATGTTTATAATGTTGGGTTTGGGGGTTCAGGACATTCTGTCTAGTTCATAAATCTATTTTTTGATTGTTTTAAACTTGTAAAACACCTTGTGTTACTGCTGTATGAAAAGTGCTTTATAAATAAAGTTTGTTTCGATAAGGCTTCAGGGTGGAATGCTTTTAAACCTACAATATATATCCTCTTTGTTTTGCATTAAAGTTCAGTAAAATTACCACAATAAAAGAATCTTTAACCATGCAGATGTTTCACGATCTAGCTGTTAAATCAATAAAGTTTGTCCTCAGGGATGGGATTTTTAATTTGTTTCAAGTATTTCAAAAGGTGTTCCAGCAGAGAGTTTGTGTGCATGCTTTTCCTTTATCCAGACGATGGTGCTCTGGAGTTGGGAAAACGTTTTTTTTAACAATTTAACATTGGAATGAGAATGACCACGGTTGTGGACAGTTTGCATGCAATCATTAGCTAAAGTTTAAAGCTAAAGGTTTTCCATTATCTTTATGTCATACTGAGAAAGGTCATGAAGTCGTGGTTTTCAGGGGAATCAGGAACCTCTCAAGCTGGTAAAACATCTTGATAAACCTAAATTCCCATGTCACCCAGAAGTTAACATAGTGCTGATCTGTCGAAACAAAGAAGATGTGACATTGAATGTTCCTGTTTTTAAACTGTCCAATACTGAGCTTGAAGTCTGTCACACAGTAACACCTCTTGGTCGTGTTATCAATGAGTTAATGACAAAATCACTGATGAGAAAATTCACAGACAACACTGTATATGTAGCTAACACTTTGGTACACAGGATTATTCACGCTCAAGATTCTTTTCTTTAAATCTTACTGCTCAGCTCTGTAAACTGCACACCCATGGACTCATTTCAGGGTATCTCGCATGCAGAGGCTGCAGGTGGCATATAATGATGCCCTCAGTGAGGATTTTCTGAAAAAGACCACGACTGAGACGTTCGATAGTTTAGGAGTTAACACTCTCCAAGCTTTTTGAGGAAATCTTATTTATGGTTTTATTCAACAGAGAATGACATCATTTCCCAACTCTCACCAAAATCAGCACTCTGCCTTATCAGTCCTCCATTCTGAGGTACTGGTGTGGACGCCTTCTAAGCACTTACGTTTTTGAGTTATTTAAGTTTACAATTTATGTTTTCCTTGTATTTTAAAACTTTTATGTCTTCTGTTTTTTATGGTGTTGATATTTGGACCACAAGTCTTAAAAATGCTATTCTATTCTATTCAGTCATTCAACCAAGACCAGAAAGTTTGCAACCTTAAGTCTCGTTTGTGAGATGAAAAGTTTCAGTTTTCTGGAGTTCAAACAAGAAGATGCAGAAATGTAAAATATATGTAGTTCAGAGAAGAAACATCAGAAATCAAATCAAAAATGGTTACATATTTAGCAATTAGATGATTCTGTCTTTATTTTGTTGTTCTAAAGCAGGCGTCTGTTCTTCCTGAACTTCTGCCCTGCTTTTTTTCCAGCTAACCTGCTTCAGTAATCGCTGATTAGCTGGATTGCATGAGCCCAGGTTCTGATTGACGGAACACACCTGATCCAGGTGACCAGTAAGAACCGAAGCAAGGCAGTAGCTCACTAACAATAGCAACTTGGTTTCAATCTTTTATGTTGATGAGCATTAAAAGATATTAGATATGTTGGTGCCTGATCTTCCCAACTCGCTCAAGAAAATGGTCTCCCTACAAACGAAGAAAGACTTTACAAGTAAAAAATAGTGTCAGTCTGTGAAATGGTTCACTGTTCAATTTTAGCCAAGTCATTGTGACTATGACGAAGCTGAAGAAAAGGTTTTATGGTGTTGCTGATGGGGGGGCCTTGAAATGACCATCAAAAGACGCCATGAAGAACCTTGGTGTGGTCATGGAATGAGAAAAGAGTTAAATCATCCCTAATTATGGTGTGAATGCATACAGAGGTGTGGAAACTTGTCTGTGTGTGAACTCAGTCGTTTTTAGAAGAGCAACTGTGGTCACATCTGAGGAGTTTCACAAAATAGAGGAGCCACCCTTCCAGTTAGGGCCCCACTGGATCAGAGCAGCTCCAGTGGACTTTCATTCAACAATTGAAGGCAGTGTGGCGTCAGAAAGTTCGCTTTTAATACACATATTAAATATATATACACACACACGTGTTATTCTTCATTGCAATTTGTCTTGTTTGTAGCTTTTTCAAATGTGTTGTACGTCAGTATTGTAATTTTTAAAATAACTGAGAAATTGCAAAGTGAAAGTGAATCGGCATACAATTACAGTCTCATGCCATTTTCATCTGCAGTATGTTAAATGCAATGACTACATTTGTCCACTAGATGTCAGCAGTTACACATGAGAACATAAATAGATCCATTCATGATTTATTTTTCAACGTTTTTTTGACAAACTCAAAAAATAGTTTTTTTAAAATTTGAAGCCTGTGAACCTGCAGATTTTATATGATTTACACACATCTTCCCATCTGTCAAACCTGTATCCATCTGTTTGTGTTCCACCATCTTCAGGCCAAACCTGCTTTTTGATTAACCTCTGCTCTTCACTGTTTGTTCTTCATTCCTGACTCCTGGAACATTCCCTTAGACCAGATCTTCTGCTGGAGCAGTTACACGTCAGCATTCAGATTAAATGTCCATCTGCTTCTCATTGACACACAGCAGCAGACAATACTGTAATTAGATGCATGGCAAGGTTCAAAAATCCCAACAAAACAGTGTAAACGTGACTTTCTGTGAGAGTCTGCATCCAAGCTGCAAACAAAAATATCACTGTGGGAACTAAAGAGATTTGGATTCTGAATGTGAACACAATTACCATATTTTGACAAATGACCTGTATTTTTGCATATTGGGTTTGGAATAAACATCTGCTCCTCTGAGACAAGAAACAGCAGCTGCATTTTACCAAAATGGTGAAAATGAGTAAAATCAAAGCCTTCTGTCTATTTTAGTTTAAAAAAAAACCCTGAAATCTGTAAGACCTCAGATACAGGGAAGTCAGGTTCCACAAAACCGCTTTCACCCTCAGGTAAACAGCACAAAGGAAACAAATAGACCTTCTTAACCAACCCCGGTGATGCTGTGAGTACTCGTTAGAGATCTGTGACACAATTAACTAACAGAAAACTGCTGCACTGAATAGAGAGCCAGCAGCAGCAGCAGCAGCAGCAGCAGCAGCAGCAGCAGCAGCCTGCAACAACAACACCCCAAAACACCTGAACCTGTCACAATATCCTCTTAATTTTTAAATGGAAATTTACATCTCTATGATTTAAGAAAAAATAGTTTTTAATTTTAATTAAATCTGAAGAAAAAAATGAGTTTGTGAGCTTGGATGGTCTTGATTCAAACGGGAGGAAATGTGTTTGTGAAAATGTTAAACGTTGCTGTTGTTACTGAGGTATGAAAATGTCAGTCGAAGAATCAGTAAATATAAAGTTTAAAAATATACAGTTAATTAAGTGTACTACAACTTTATAAGCCTACAATATACAGTACACATACATATACACAAGTCTTTACTAAAAGTGACACAATTACTTGAAGTTGACTTTAAAACTATCTATATATTTTAAACTTAAAGTATTCCAAATTACTCTGAAGAAGTATTTCGTTAATATACTTCCTACACTACACGTACATGGTCTGTAGTATTTATGGTCAAAGATACTCAATGAAATAAGCTTAAAGTCGACTACTTTTTCACTAAGGGATATACAGTTTAAAATATACATTTAATTTACAATTTAAAATAGCTGAAAAGGAGCAACGATTAAAAGTATTGACTAGATGTGGTAGAATTGCATAAATTATAAAGATCTGAAAGCGCATTTAACACAACAAACCCCTGAATGAGCTGAATACCTGAACTTAGCTGCAGTTCAAAACAGTAATGAGAATGACTGAAAAGAGCTTTTAACAGCACTGTTCCTGAAACATGGAAAAGAAGCAGCATGACTTCAAAAAGTGTCAACAGTTGGTTGTGAAGACAAACAGGAGTTTTTGACACTTCAGTGGTTTGAATTTACAATCATTTAAATTCTTCAGTACCTGGGACTGTATACTAGAGCTGTTTACTTACATGTTTACTTTTTGTTGACATTAATCACTAAGAAAACCGAAGACAGCAGTAATGTCTATGACATGAATAAACATTTCAGAAAAATGCTGAAGATAAAAAGCAATAAAAAGCCACTGAGGAATTTCAATCAGTTAAAACATTTTAACCAAAGAAATGTAGACAAAGGAGGATTTTTTTCCTGTCATGCCGGCTGTCCCGTGTGTTTAAGGATTTGATATTTTGCCCTGTTTTGCCATTAATGTCGAACATAAAAAGCACAGTGAAAATGTTGTGTTGGTGAAATGAAAGTCTAATGTGACTGCTTCATTTTAACGTAAGGAACAGCTCAGGCCTGCTGAGCCTGTGGCTGTGCTGCCCCTACGCCTGGGCTGTGACTGAATGTCCAGCTGAGAGCCTGATGAAGGAGGAAAACGTCGATCCTTCATCTCTCAGTGAACATGGAAAAAAAACATGAGGAGTTTTGTCACTTTCAGAAAGAACGTCTAACTAGAAGTTCTGCTGTTAGTTTCTCACTTCAATAAGTGTGAAAACTTTAAATGTAAAAACATTTTTGCTTCCGGTTTCTTGTCTTTTTATCTGCCCTTTTGCTTGTTTTAACGGATGGTTTGTTTTAGTTTTCTGGTTTTACTGTTTGGTTGTTTGGCTTTCCTCTCCATCACTAAAAAATCACAGCAGGTTTGAGTTTCTGATCAGCACAGCTGTTTCCGTTTGAGCTAATCCTCTTAGCCAGTATTTTAGGTTTTAGCTTGTTTCCTGTTGGGTTTTTCTCACACCTTTTATTACTTTTATGTTCTGTTTAAACTTGGGGGTTTTCAGATTAACAACTTCCTTTTTTTTGGTTATCCTGCCAGAAGATCCCAGCATTTGGGGACAAAAGCATCATCCCTGATTGAACAGGTCAGAGAAATGAAGAACAATGGAAAAAAGTGAGTCTATAAATTCATCTTTGGCTAAAATGGATTGTGCTGGTTCCCATCTTCCTCACTCAGGGGTCTCAGAACACCTTTTGTTGAAGCTCCGCCTCAAACAGCTGCAGACAGTTTTATAACCATCTGAGCTCCAATTGTACTGCTCTGAGAATGGAACATTCAAAGATTGTTCTTAACCGTCCATACATTTAATTTAATAAGTTCTCTGTTTGGAGATGAGCTAACTGTTCTGTGAACGGAACACTGAACCTGGGGATTGAAAGGACAGTCGCTTCTCAGATGATTGATGATGTTTCCTCTAATGCTATTGTTTAAGAATTGGCCTGAAAATCTGAGCTGTTAGGATTAAATTAGGAAACTGTAATGAAATCCTATGGCGAGTCAGGGCTAAGTGGAGGATCAAACTGCAGCAGGAGCGAGGAGGCGAGCGCTGCATTCACGTTCCTGCGTGAACAGAACCTGCTCAGGTAACATGCAGACTAGAAACGATGGGTCACAACATGCAGATTGAAATGGTGCATGGATGCTACAGCTTTTGGGGATTACCAAAGGAACTTTTGAAATGATCATGGGAGGGCCACAGGGCCTACCATTTTGGCCATTTTGTGGCAAAGTGTGAAATTTGATAAATTTTCACAATTTGGGAAAATTAAAACTTTGGTTTGAGTGATCTTCATGAATGTAATACACGTGCCACCAGATTGGGAAGACAACTACAACTGAAGTTTAGTTGACCTTTGACTTTGGGAAGAGGCCACCATCTTGAACGTACTAAAAAAGCACTTTCAGTTCTTTTACAAGTTTAAACTCCTCAGTTGGATTAAATCAATCGCCTCCTAACTCCTCGAACATCATTAGGAAGCTATTGGGGGGGGGGGATCTTCAATTTAGTAGTTGTAGCTTTTGATTGGCGTGAGCTTGGTAAGGTCACAAAAGGGGCGTTCTGCTGTTGCTCGCACATTTTCACGGGAATATGGTGAAAATTTACATGAATCAAGCTGAACAAAACGATACACAATATCATTGCATTAGAAATGTGGGTGTGGTTACCAAAAAAACCTCTGTTTCCAAGGAAATCCAAATGTTTATTTTTGCCAATTCTTCTCAAAATTACATAGACCGGGACGTCACCGGCAGGCAACCAAGAGAAAATGGATGCTATGGAGATAAAACCAACAGAAAAGGCACCATTTTGGAAAAAAGTGCTTTTTTTTTCATGAATTTGTCATGTGCAACTCCGATCAGCGAGGCAGGGACAGAGGGGATGAGAGGGGGGCAGGTAGCAGTCGCGACCAAAAGGGGGTGGCAATGGCGGGAGCCCTTGCAGGCCGTACAATGCTGCTCCTAGAATTAATTTGTCTAATCTTTTCCTGTTTAATAAATAAACAACAAAACCTTTGACAAACTAAAAACCAGACAAAATGTGAACAAACTGCAACAGAATCTACAGGACCTCATCTGGGATGAAAGTCTGTGTTTGGATGACCACATTTGTGCAATCTTGACTCCAACATGGAAAACAACCTCATCCGGGAATGTTGGGTGGGTGGCTCATTACTTTGTGGTCTGACCTCTAACTTTGTCATACAGTCAGGAATAGCTTTGGCTCTCTGTGCAGTCAGGTTTTTGGTAGTCTTCCTGAAAATGTTGATGACCACCTCTTTCACAGCCTCAGGGAGAAAGTTGCTGCTGGATTTTCAGAAAGCTTTTCCGTCAGGTAATCGTGGAGCAGCACGGGGTTTTTTTTTTTTTTTTCTACATGAGCAACGCACTGGTCATACAAAAACAAGTCTGCAACGTCTGCCTGTCTGATTGGGGGGAAAAATAGACTGCGCTGACGAAACGCAATGATACGGGCAACAATTTCTCAGACAAAAACAACTTAAAGACACAGGAAATTGTTTTGAAATGAGAGATTTTAGCAGGAACAATCAATTTCTAACAGCTGGGGAGGATTCAAATATTACAGATACCTAACAAGTTAAGTATGTTGAATAAATGAAAGGGTTTTTTTTCTGTACAAGACAAAATATAAAGCCATAATTTCTCTTGGTAATGACCTCATTTGCTGGTGTCTCATTAATCTCTGCATTTGGACGGGTTGTTAGTTACAGTCTCAAGTGGGTGGAATGTAAAGTGGGGGGAATGGATTTCAAGCAGACGGCAGTTTAACATCACGGCCAGAATGTCTAAGTCGCTGTAATCATGAAGATCATGTCGGTCAATCATAGGAGATGCAGATCATCAAACAATGAAAAATGCAGCAAATGAAATTTTATGGATAAACCCACTTTTTTTTTTTGCTAAAATAAAATTATTTTTCCAGATTTTGTTGTGATTTTACAAGAATAATTGCATTTCTAAACTTCTCTGTATGGCATTAAATAATGTGTTGGTGCGTTGCCTTTTAGGACACATTTTGTTGCAACTTTAATAGACCTTTCAGCACTATTTAGTATTTTTTTCCACAGTAATACAACAAATGTAAATGCATTTTACCAGGAAATATTTCCGGTATGTAAAAACAAAGACCAATCCCTGCAGAGTTGTGAAGAAAAATAAAACAAAGTGACGGATCTTTTATTGCATATTTTATTTCTTAGTTTTAGAAAACAATGAACCACTATCTAAAATGTGTGTTCAACATTCATTACAAAGAGAGTGATCGTCTATGCAGATAAAAAATGTTTTTTAGCAATAGTTTTTTTTAATTTAAAAACAGCTTGTTGATCTCAAACAATTTACCGAGGTACCGAGGGAAGTTGGTGACATTGAGTCTGAATGGACCATGTTCATCACCCTGCATTCATTTATTCATGAGGAAATGTGCTAGGCGACCAAAGAAGATGACAAATCATAACTGACCCTAAGCTGCACAGAAGACCAGATCATGAAAGAAGCTGTTTGGTTGAATTATGGAACCGGAGAAAATGAACTTTGAAGTGAAATGTGTTGGTTAATCAGAGTTTAGTCCAGAAAAAACAGATGTTTGCTTGGTTCACTTGGAGGAATTTTATCTTTGACCTACATATTTCAGAGCGATATATTACCTTCATGCACATTTACATTAATTTAGGGCTGATACTTAAGATGTGGAAAGTTTCAAGTGAATTTGAATTATTGTGTTCTCTTGGCATACTCCTTTTTTTTTTTTTTAAAAACAGTTTTCATAAATGGAACATCTGTGAAGGAAATATTTAGACTATTTGTCCACAAAAATGATTAATTCATTTCTTTTTAGATGATCTAGACTTCTTGAGAAAAACTGGGAAGCTGGGTTTTGTTGACATTAAACTGAGCCAAGTAGTAGTTTAAAACTTTTTAAGTAAAGTTATATTATTAAAAAACGGAGCCAAAGATTTGGTTTGATTTAAAATGAAACTTTACAGACACACTCCAGTTTTAACAGTAACTGACACGATAGTGAAGCAAATTCAGAGCTGCAGTGGAGCCGGTTATTAAAAAATTCACAGATTTTGTGGTACCAAATTTGGCATGGCTGGACCTTCTTTCTGAAAAGCACGTCAGCCACGAGAAAATCAAAAATTTAAATTAATTGTATTATGTAGGTATCCCTCAAATTTATAGACTGCATTTTGGACATGAACAGCCCATGCTTCAAGATTGGGGGAAAAACACTGAATACTTTTGTAACAATTGATTGTACGGCTGCCATCTATACAAATGGCCGACATTTAGGATCTTTCCTATGGCTAACATCCTTTTCTGAAAGAGGGGATCCTAAGATACATTCATGCCAAATTTGGTGCTTATACCACAAAATGCACGATTTGTTTGAAATACCAACTTAACCGTCTTCTTTACTAATAAAACTTAAGCTTCAGTCATTTGCAACATTTCCTTACCTGCAGATCTCAAACTTGCTATCAGGCTCATCCAATCAATCACCTGTTGGGAAACTCACCTGCTGTCTTAAACTCCTCCCCAAATTAAATAACAGCAGAAGTCTTAATAAAACAGATTTTTGTCCCTGCTCTTTTTGACTTCAGCAACTTTTTTTTAACAAAGGAGGCTGTATGTGTTTTTTTTTAATGTAACATCAAAACAACATTTTAAAAATGCGTTGTCCTCAAACGATATCTAAAGATAACGCATTCTCACTCCCATTTTGACGCATGGGTAGGGACCCCTCCGCGTCACTTTTTGACTCATTTTTTTTAAAGCGCTTAGGGAAGTGTGAATGGGTTGCTAAAGAAGTCAACTTTAAGTTTCTCATCAAATTGAAGGAAATCATAAATATGAATATAATGGTTAAATGATTAAAATAGCTTTCTAAGCCAAAGGTTTTATGTCATAACTAGATTATTAAAAATAGGAACATTTTAAATTCCAGAAACCACCTAAGTAATCTGGGCTCATAAATTCAGGAATATGAACAAAAAGCTAATATATAATATTCCCACGCATCTTTCACTTTCTACCAGAAATCAGGAGTAAATGCATAAATAAATACTGTGATAATAAAGACAGACAGCTAATAAATCCAGTTTTCCTTTTCAGTTTTGAAGCAAAGATAAGTCCTGTGGTCTGTGGCCTGTTTAAAAACACAACAAACCTCCGTTCCAGTTTGGTGCTGTGTCCGCCGGCTTCCTTCCTGTCCCTGATCTCCGAGGTCACGGCAGCATAATGAGCGCACGCTCCTGTTTCTCTCTCTTTTTTTCCGTGGTGTTGCCCTGTAAGGGTGTCCAATGGAAAACAACCCAGCCTCAGGACAGTTGCACTGTTGTTGTTTTAGCATAACCCCCTGAGTGTTTGTCTAGCATGTGCCGAGTCAAAAACAGGTTTGAGTTTGAGTTATGGTGAGGGGAAACCGGAAAAGTTGCAGGAATATCTCTGATTACCATCGCTGAAAACATTCCTCTCTGCCTTACAAGCTCAATCGGTCATCAGTGTCTCAACAACAATTCTAAAAGAGTAATGTTGCAGTGTAGAGGTAATCAGGCCTTAAACTGAGGCTGAAAAGTGTCAAATGCAATTGAGTTCTGGAAAGATTTTCAGCCCAAACGACAGAAAACATCTTTAAAATCGTTAACACAATTAGTCAAGTGTGCGTTTGTCTGTATGCGAGCTGTCTGCAGTTCTCCCCATTTAGAACATCATCTATTTTATTAAAGAGCTGCAGACGGTGAAACTTCAGTGAAACAGAAAAAAATGAATCATTTGACGATAATGCAAAAAATGATTGTGGAGGATTTTTTTGTTCTATGAATTTAGGAATGAATCTGAATCCTTGGGGGTGATTTCTTAATGTATTACTTCGATTTTAACTCACTAATGAACATTTTTGGTGTGTCACTAAACTCTATCTGTTTGATCAGGGCTTTGATCAGGTCAATCACAGACAAAAATTTAAAGTAGAAAAAATAATTTTCAAATTAGCCTTCCTAGGGCACGAGCTAATATTTGAGTTAACCATCTAAACATGTAGTCACAGGGCCCCAATACGCTGAATTACCTGCTGTGGAAATATAACCACTAACGTGATGTCCATGTATGTGAACGCCAGGTCTTAAGAGGTTAAAAGGTGTTCAAAGCCCACGTACTTAGCCATATTCATTTTGTCTCGTCAGTCAACATGTCAGGGCCTCTGAACACTGCAAAAACCAAATCGTTAGAAAAAAAAAATAAAGATAGTAAAGATAATTTTTCGTACTCCACTGGCATTTATTGCGTATTTAATTTTTTTTTTTTACATTTAAAAAAATATTGACTCGTTCCTGGAGGGGGCTGTTTTTGCACTAAATCTCAGTAGTACCTGTTAAAGATTAAAGTATAAAAAAAAAATTCAAATGCAATTTGAATCTTAACCCTTTAAAGCCGAACGTATCATATTTGATACATGAGTCTGTCAGCTCTCTGCTAGAGCAATGGAATTACAAAATTCTTGTATTTTTTTTTTGTCTTAGAATATGTTTGTTAGCTCAGGAAAAAAGATATATTTGAGCTGTGTGACCTGGTGTATTAGATATGATACAAAATTACATTTATAAGTAAAAAAACAAATTGTTTATTTAAAAAAATTTTTTTTTGCTTGTTTGTTCAGAGGGAAAAATCCCACAAAAATTTTCTGTCATTTCTTTAATGGTTCAGGTTTCACTGGGTTAATTTTCTTAATAAATGTCCTCCATCATGAAAAAAAATGCCACACTAACATGTTAAAATCACCAAAAACCCCATTTTCATCTGAGTGAGTCTAGCCTGCCCGAAATTAAGACATTTCTACAGCAATGTAGAATGTGGCCACGCATGAAGCTGTAGCTCCACCTTGGATTTCTGGAGTTAAACCTTTTGGTATTACTGCTTTTTTTCCTTAGCCCACAGCACCGTTTTATTCCTCGGACACGTCTCATTTTGTCTTTACAGGAGATTGTTGGCTGTGGTCGGATAACTCATCACAGACGGCCTGCATAGGTTGAGAAGGGCAGCCGTCTGCTGGTGAAGATCTGCTGCTGTTTCACTGTAAAAACCATCAGAGAAACCACAACTTTCCTTTAAGGCTGTGGGAGGGGAGGTACAGATGGCTCTGAATAGCACAGTAGCTTGAGTCGAGGAGCCCCAATGCATGCTGGGATGGAAAGAGGAAAGATTGAAGAAGAATTGGGGATTATTCTTAAGCAATTAGCTAAATAAATCCATTTTACTAAAGCAACAAGTTTTTCTCTAAGCTTTCATGAAAAACAGACAAGAAATAACTTAATCAAGACCAGATCTCTGAACTAGAGGTTTTCTTTATCTCCATCATTTTAAAGTGATCAAAGAACACTTTTTTTTTTGGTCTGCACTTTGTATCTCATCATTCCCCTCAGCTGGATGGAGATGGAGGTCTGGCACTAGACATCCTGATAATGAGGAGAAAAGGAGAGGAGCGGAAGGTATGAAAGGAAATATCCTTCAAAAAATGCCCCCTTTTCTGCCTGGTCTCCGCTCCCTTTTCCTCTGTCCTCATTCCAAGCTCTCAGCTTCTATTCCCAGACCAAGCTGGGCTCTTTGTGGAGAACAGGAAGCTGGACTGGAAGCCTGCTGTCTCCAAGACATGGCAAGTGGGTATTAGATGCCTGAGGAGAAGGTGGACACTTTCCCAAGTATGAGCCGGAGTCAAACTGACAGCCATGTTCGAGACCCCGGGGAAATTACAGAGTGAAAAAATCTAAATGTAAAAAGAGCGCAACATGAAAATCAGTACCCAGTGGATGAGAAGAATGGCACTTTGTGCTCTATTTCATTAGGAAATAATAAAAAAAAAAAACATTTTTCTTTGGCACAGAAAGAGTTTGGAAACAATGGGGGTACTGAATCCAAAGAATCTTTGTCCAGGTTTATGTGTTTGTGCTCTTTAAAGATGTTCTTCGCTCTCAACAGAAGATTTAAAATGTATCAGTATCAGCCTTTACTAAAAGATTTTCTTTCATTAAATATAAAAAAAAAAAATATTTTTTCAAAAGTAAAGATTTGCTTGTCGTTAAAAATGTAATGTATGAAGCTTAGTTATTCCTTTTGACTTTCCTCTGAAAAAAACATGCAAAGTGTCTTATTCTCTGCAGCTATTTACAGCTAAATGAAGCAAGCAAAGTTTGAGCTGCTTCACATAATTGGAAACACACAGCATTCTTGAGGCCGGAAGAGGTTTGCCATAAAGACTGTAGCCCCTCCGTCCACTCTTTTTTCCGATGTCCTGAGTCGTGTCATGCATCAAATTCCGCAGATACACAAGAAACATCATCTCACTTCTGCTCTCACCCAAAGAGGCGAGATGCTTTTTTTATATAAATGCCATCAAACAAATTTCTTAAATCTATAGCTGAAAATGTGTTTTGATGTGACAAAAACAGATGGTTTTGTGTTTGTTTCAAAGTACTCCTCCTAAATAATCTGTCAGATTTAACCATTGACTGTTTACTAGAACTGGACTGAGTAGCCCCTCCCCTCTGGCGTTCCAAACAGGAAGTACCAGGGGGTCTAAGGAACCAAAATCCCATCGACGTCTATAAACAGCTATTACTCAGCTATTACTGTTGATTTTATCACCGTAGCAACCGTTTTATTTTTTGATCGCCTGGGGGTGATGAACAGGTCTGTGTAGTTTTTAGAAGAATTTGCATTTTTGGATTTCCTTGAAAATGCAGGTTTTTTGTTAATCCTTTTCATAATGTACGTCAAATAGTTTTCTTCAGCTTGAGCCATTGATTGAATTTTTACAATATTCCAGTATAAATGGTGCAAGCAACTTTTGTGAGCTCACCCCGTTAATGCCGATCAAAATCTACAAACTTTTAAACCAACATTTTTCCCCAAAAACCTTCCCAATTATGCTAAAAAGAGTTTACATTTGTAGAAAGTACCAGAGGTGAATTTTTTCAGAAATTCAAACTAGCTGCTTCTTGTAGAGGTCAAAGGTCAGTAAAACGTTGGTTGTGGTTGTTGCATTAAGTTCATGGTGTGTTTGTGAAATTTCGTGAAGATCACTGAAGCAAACGTTTTTATTCCTTGTGTTGTGACAAAATGTGAAAATTTCCAAATTTCACATCTTGTCACAACCTGTAGGTTCCAAGCTGTAGGTCCTGTGCCCATCCCATAATTATCTGAAGACTTCTTTGGCAGACTTCTTTGGTTTTGCTAGTGGAGCTTTACATATATTCTTCAGCTCCATTAGAGATTTTGGCCCAATTTTTTTTCCTTTTTATCCCGTTGTGATGTCATCATTTATGGGGCGGAGTTTGTCATTCACTATGACAAAAAGTCATTTTCACCGGGTACTAGGTGTGTGAGCATCTTGGTGAGTTTTTGAGTATATGGCGGGGTTGACGTATTTGCTCAAAGGCGCAGGAAGAGAGAAAAATTGTGAAAACATTCTGGTCCTTCTGTCCAGGACGGCTGAGGGACAGACAGTTTCAGCTCCAAGTTAAGATAAAATTCAATGAAAAGCTTTTCTGCAGCTTTACAAATTTGTCTTTTTAAAGTTCTGACTCCATTCCTAAACAATCCTGGTTTAAAAGATATTTGCTTCTATTTCCATTGAACTTTTTGTACAACATAGGAGCTTTTTTTTTGGCTGGTTTCTTTTACTTTTTTGATTTCCATATTTCATCAGAAGAAAAGCATGCAGAGCTGACTGTTCTTTAGGGCGAAAAATGACAGAGACATAGTATTTTAATATGTCTGCCGGTCATCACACAGCTGAGGTATTTTACCCCCAGCTTGCACTTCTTCTAAATATCACCCAGTCAAAACTGATTACAGCTGTCTGGTTAGCAGGGCCACAAAGCGAACATATGAGCATCTGTCTGTTCTCACTGAACACTGAGATAATCCTTTTTTGTCTAACCTAATTAGGAACAATTAGGTGTCTCTAAAGCAGCCTGAAAACCACACAGTGGTTTTGGGTGGAGTGAAAAGGACCAGTCTTTATCTTTATCTCTGCCACATCAGCTGTGATGTTTATTATGTCTTATCTGACCCAGAAGTTCCCACAGCAGCTGCACGAGATCCAGAAAAAGAAAGTAATTTAGATCATTTTGGACCAGAATCTTGAGAAAAAGGGAAATTTGTGACACAAGTCCCACATTTTAAGCAAAGCGGGTTGTTTCTATGTCAAGGTTCTGCATTTTTTACTAATTTGTAACCGAGCCAAGGAAAAGTATTTTTTATTTTGTTTATCCTCTACTTTAAAATGTATAATTTCAATGCTGTCATATTCATGCCGTAGCTTTATAACTGCTAAACCGTATTTTTTGTTGAGTGCATTAAAACAACAATAGTGGTCAGTTTATTTCATTTAAGTTTGGCTTCCTAGAAGGATGTTGCTGCTCAGAATGTACTCTGTGTGCACCAGAACAGAAGGGACAGGACAAACCAAGATGACAAATCTTATTCATTTAATTTGTTAAAGGCGCTTTAAAAAAAACAGGCCCCTTAGAAAAAAAACTAACATTTTTACCCCATTGGCAAGAAAGATTGGGGCAAGAAAAGTGGTCTTACCAAGAATTCTTATTTAGTGAGAGAAAAAAAAATTCTACCAGCTGACATGTTTTCTCAAGCTAAGATTATTTTGCTATTAAAACTTTATTGCAAGACAGAAAAAAAGACTCATTTTCTCAAAACAAAGGTTCTTCATTTTTCATTTTTATGCTTCCATTTTTGCAGTTTAATGCTCAAACATGCTTTCGGTGATCTATAAAGATGACTAAATGCTTTGGCTGTGTATAAGATCTGGACCAGGTGAGTGTGATGTCATCAATAGTAAGTGGTTTACTTCCAGCATCAACCAACTAAGGTTAAAGAATTTGCTTTTTTTTTAAGACGTCATCGGTAAGCAGTAATTGGTCCAAAATCTGTCTGAGTTTCTATGGCAACCACTCTTTTTTTTTTTTTTTTTTTTTTTTTTTTAAACTTGTCCTGTCCAGCAGTGGAGCAAACTGGTATGAGCTGAGAGCCTCTTGTATTAAGACAGATTTTACTATTACAATTGGGGGTTATAAATCATCGGATACACAAGGTGTTTATTTGTATAAACCCTTTTTGTAATTTAAACTAAACTGTAGTTATAATAATTTTGTTTGTGTCCTTCTTTTTTTTGGACCGGACGGAAAAAAAAAGTTGTTACAAGCATAGCTGCTGGCTCCAAGAGTCTTCACAAACTTGTTCACATCCAGCTCACACGCACACTTATGCATACAAACCAACACAAGTAAAGCGTTCCATTCCGTCACGTAAACGAATTGTGCAAAGGTGAGCCGACACCTGTGCTCAGGTGAATGTTCATATTAAGCTAACGTGGATGATGGAATGTAAAAAGAAGGAGGGAGAATTCCCAGCTATGGCAACCATTCTCAGCCGCAGCCCCTGATTCTCACTAATCAGGAGTGAACTTGTTGGAAGTCCACACCCCTACCACTTGAAAGCCGCCATTTTGACAAGTGTTTTTGGCATTAATTAGTCCTGTGCAGCTCTGACCAAGGTAGACGGGGCAGGGGGGGAAGAAAAGGGAGCATGAAGCAGAGTGAAGGCGGGTCACAAAGGGGCAACAGGTGCGGGTAGCGCTGTAAAACACCACTCTGAGTTTTTATTGACATTTTCCTAGAAAATGCCATCATACTTAAGCTATGCTGTTCTAAACTCTGTCAGTAATGACTCTGCATAATTTTTTTGCACATGTGCTTGCATAAAAGGGGATAGGAGATGATGAATATACAGTAGCATCATGACTGATCACAAAGTGATGGATTGAAGAGAGTGGAAACTGGGGATTTTGGAGGCCTGCTGCAAATGTCAGCTTCCTTCTAATATTTTTAAGCTCCTTACTCAGTCAGCCTGATAACCGTGGATGAGCTCAGGCATCACAGGGACTTTAAACACAATTACTCCAGTACACATCCAGTAAACTGGATTCTGGGGATCAGAGCGAATCACGCTGTGAAAATGAGAACCTGCACATCTGTAAAGGTTGAGATGGAGGTGAAACTGCACAAAAAATGTCTGAGAGCTCAAGACTTCTAGTTTTTTTTTTTTTTATCGCGTAAGAACAGATTTGTTTTTAATCTCAAATGTAAATTTCAGTTCAGTTTCATGTTTCACATCAGCATACTGCCTTTTGATAAAAGATACTCTAAAGAAGTAAAAATGTTATAATTTTCTTATAATATCTAAATATTTTGCAGTTTCCCACGACAGTTTAAACTGTTTGTATCTTCAGTTCAACGTTTGATTTCTGTTCAGGTCTGTTCTGTGTTCATTTATTTCTTCTGCTCATCGTTCTATCGTTTCTTCAGTCACACTCTCACCTCATTTTCATCTGTTCACTGTTGCATTCTTCTCACATCTTTTTCTGCCATCTTCCTGTTACTTTCTGTCTCATTATGTTAAAGGGCCTATATCATGTTTTTCTTAAACCTTCTGTAGTAAACAATATCCATGAATATGATCATATATTCCTCTGGCACAACAGTCATCTGTGAAGTGGCGGTCACAGACAAAAAGTTACTGGCCGGTCTGTCGCGAGCTCCTGAAGAATAAACTCCAACTTCTTCTGATGAGCAGGCTGTTCTTTGGGAATGCTGAACAAACACTGAAATCTCTTGCAGCCTGAAAAACATTGTCTCCACTTATAAGACATTGCATTGCAAAAAGAGCTTTTCTCTGCAGATCAAGAGGAGGAACCACTTCTTCTACGAGTTGTTTTGCTGAGCACCGCCAGTTCTGCAGGGAAAGTGGGTGTGTATTTGTGTTAGCCTGGGGGCGGGGCTTGCAGAGCAGACTCTTCCTGTTAGGGGCTGTTCTCCCTGGTCTACGTCACACGTTGAGGACCTGCTCGTTTTCATGGGTATAAGAGGGGCTGCGGCTGAGAGTAGTGGTTTTTGGAGGATTATTCAAAAATAAACGTATTAAAATACCGCTTTGGGGTTCTTTATAGTGAAAAATGAACAGAATCATTCACTTAAAAGTTCAACAAGTTGATTTTTCATGGTATAAGCCCTTTAACATGTCTTTTTTGTTTGGTTTGTTTGGTTTAACGTTATTTTTCCAATAGATAAATGCAAAGGGCGGCCGTGGTGCAGTGGAAAGGCCGGTCGGCCTCTGATCGAAGGATTGCAGGTTTGATTCCCGGCCATGTGTCGAAGTGTCCTTGGGCAAGACACTGAACTCCGCATTGCCCCTAATTGAAGGTTGGTGCCAGTGTTCGGCAGCGGAGCCACCATCAGTGTATGAGTGTGTGTGAATGGATGAATGGGACCGTGACTGTAAAGTGCTATATAAGTATACGCCATTTACCATCCATATCATTACCATGAAATTTACAAGTTTTTCTGCAATTTACTGCAAAACAGGTGGTTTCTGTCTGCTATAATTCTCTAAATGTTATGGCCATTTAACCTTTAAATGTATACATATTTGCTGAAAATGCTTCTAGACTGAAAGAACTGGATGAGCAAATAATCATGAAGTTTTCCATTTTACCTTAAACAAAGATTTTAAAGTAACATGAGGAAAAAAATGTCATTCTCCTTTTAAAGAAATATTAGAATTTATTTAAAGTGGGAAAGTATTAAAAATTAAAATTAAAAATTCAGGAAGAGGCTATTTGCAGGGTTAGGGTTAGGGCTAATGTCAGCCAAATTATTTACATCCTGTGGGGTTATGGACCCAGGGCATTTGTTGGTTTTGTGTTTGGTGTCCACTTCCTGTTTTATTTTGTTGTTGGTTGTACTTCCTGTGTTTCTCCTCTGTTTTTTTTCAGGTCTCTTGAGACTGCCCTCCTAGTGTGTGTTCTCTCCCTCCTTAATTGGCACACCTGTTTTCACTTACCTCATCCCCTCCTCCTGGTTATAAGTCTTCGTCTCCCCTGCACTGTTTGTCGGGTGGTTTTTGTACCTTCGTGGATTTATGTTCTGAGTTCGAGTACTGATTCGAATAAATGAAAGACTTTTCATTTATTAATACCGTCTGCTTCTGTGTTTGCACGTCAACCCTGACACATCCGTTGGTTCATTGAACAACTTTGCTGAAAATGTTTTTGTTAATTGATGATTAATTAAATACATTGACGTTAATTGAAGATTTACTTCAACCGGAAGTCTTTTTTAGTTTTTATCTATTTTTAAGGGAAACATTTTTGCTTTTGAGTTTATTGTATCTGCATCTCTGTATCCCCAAGTTAAAGCCAAAAAAAAAAAATCAACAAAACCTGAAACATCTGGTTTTAGAAAGATAGACAAACCTGTTATCAGCTGCAACCTGTACAGCTGCAACCTGAGAACAGACAGATGCCCCGATCATCACAAAGATGCTCCTAGCCGTCCAGGCCTGTTCTAGTGTCACCAACAGTGTTGCTTTCCCAGCCAAACGTCTCCAAAAAATGCGTACAGAAGAAGAATAAACTTATTTTAGGTTAGCAAACGCCCAAAAATAAATCTGCATTTGCAAAAAACACTCCATCTCCATTCTCCTCAGAACTGCAGCTGTTTTGATCAGCCAGAGGCTTTTTAGAGACATTTTTATGGCCATCGGATGGTGTGGATTTTCAATTATACAATCTTAAAGGATGTTTCTGGTTTTAGCAAAAATACTGGAAGCAAAATAAGGTAGTTACAGTAAGCGTGTGTGAAATGCCATAAGGTTTTGCGCACAAGACGTTCAGGTGTAAAAACAATGTCTCAGTCTAGTCTAGATTTAGAAAAACCAAATTCAAGCCTTTACACACGATTGTAGATTCATTAGCTTTTTTGCTTTGCCTTTGCTTTGCTAAATAAAGTAATCAATTGCAATATAATTTATCCTGGACCAAGTACAGAACCCTGTGGTACACCATGACTGTCTCTAGAATGTGAAACTCATTTTCATGAACAAACTATGCAGTATCGTGTTAAAAACAAAAGCTCCATTTACTGAATTAGTCTTTTAACATTTAATTAAACTTTTTTTTTTTTTTTTTTGGTCTTTGATAAGTGGAACAATGCAAATGTTTTAAAAGTTTGTTTTCTTCATGACAGCATCAGTATAAACGTTTTTTTTTTTTTTTAACTAAGAATTTCCATGATCATCTTTACTGCTTCTCTATTACTGGAGCCAACTCAGAAGGAATGGTAAATTACTTGACCCTTTTATACGAGTTGAGGGTCTTAAACTCCCACAAACATCACACTGGGACAGTGTCAGCCGGGCCAGAAGAAAAGCCTGCAGGTTTATCCATTTCCAAAACTGCAAAATCAAAAAGACAAAAGAAATAAGAGTTTGATGAGGGATATAAAATACAATATTCAAAAACCATCACTTACAAAGCTGGACGTCTAATGATTAGCGTGGTTTACCGTCCAATAAGACTTTTCATTCCACCCAGATGCACAGACTTGCTCACATATGGTATATTTATGTGCAGACACATCTCTCATTTGGCAGAGTAATGGCTGCCATATACATGCTTTGTTTTGATGTGTGGTTCTGCTTTACATGTGCAACGTCAGGAGTTAATGTGCACTTTATTGTGTCTGGAGGAAGGTTGAGCTTTGAACAGTTTATGGGTGAAACCAGATGAGATTTAGGCTGATGTGGCAGCAGTGGAGGTTGGGTTTCCCAGGGACTGTAAATGTAAAGAAAGACTTCCTGTGGGACCCTTTTTTTCTTTTTCTAATGGACACTAAGAGACATAAAGTACCTTTCAGAACATTCTGCAAAGACCTCTGTGGTTTTTTTTTTTGTTTCCATAGCTCTAGAAAATCCATTAAATTCTTTGCGGTCTAAGAGAATCATTCAACCCTTGTCCTTGTCTGCTGTATTTAGCTAAAGTTAAAAACCCACTCCGATGAAATTTGTGGTTTTTTGGTGTTTTTAACATGTTCTTGCTGCATTTTTATCATGATGGAGGACATACAAAAATAATTTAGGATTGAAACCTTGTTTCTGAGTATTAAGGATAAAAGCTTATTAAGTTAAAACAGAGGCTGCACGGTGGCGCAGTGGTTAGCACTCCTGCCTCACAGCAAGAAGGTTCCCGGTTCAAGTCCTGGCTGGGGGACCTTTCTGTGTGGAGTTTGCATGTTCTCCCCGTGCATGCGTGGGTTTTCTCCGGGTACTCCGGCTTCCTCCCACCGTCCAAAAACATGCTTCACAGGTTAATTGGTTACTCTAAATTGTCCGTAGGTGTGAATGTGAGTGTGCGTGGGTGTGTGATTGTGGCCCCTGCGACAGACTGGCGACCAGTCCAGGGGTGTACCCTGCCTTCGCCCATGAGTAGCCGGGTTAGGCTCCGGCAGCCCCGTGACCCCGAAAGGGATAAAGCGGATTGGAAAATGAATGAATGAATGAAGTTAAAACAGCTTTCAAAGAAATTTTCAAAAAGCTAAGGTTTGTGACACAGCAACTGCTGCAGGGGCGGGCCAAAGTCTCCCTGCTCCTCTCCCTTCGGACGCATCACTTACAGACAAATAGATCCTTTAACGTCTTAATTTTCCTCGTCTGAACTGGAATCGGGATCTAAACTGTACGGTTGCACAGCTCTGATATTTCTTGCCGTCTTTTTTGCCACGCAATTTCTTTTGCTTGGGGTTGTGAGGAGCTGTAAGCTGTCAGGAAAGAGTGTAAACAAAGGAATTCTAGGATAATAAAGTTGGATTACTTCTTCACCATGTCCTGCTTACAACCCAGAGGAAATTTATGAAGTCATGGTGCCGCAGAAACTATGCCCTAGAAAAGAACGCAGGCTTTTTGATTTTTTTTTCTAAAATTGCATAATCATCATTAAAAGACCACTGGGAATGATTTAACAATTGAATATTTTAGGAATATAAATATATCTACTTCATATTGCTGAAATAGATATATTCTGCAGTAATGCACACTTTTCTGAAGATTTAACATTTTTAAGTACTAGAGCAATAGACTTAAAAACATGTGTTTATAGCTAATTTCAAGTTTTCATTTTGTATTTAAATTGCAGGACATCTCTACTTAACAAGACATATTTCACTCCAGTGGCAGATTTTTTTTTTTTAGTGGCAGATTTTTTTTTCACTTGTAACCATGGATTTTTTTTAACTTGTTTTATGAAGGATTTTTTTTTCCAGGGCTTGAATGTCAAACTGTGAAACTACATGTTTTCCATGAATAGCTGAGTTAGGCTCCGGCAACCCCGTGACCCCGAAAGGGATAAAGCGGATTGGAAAAGGAATGAATAAACTACAGTCTTAAATCATTGTATCAATCAATTAACTGCTTTAATCTTCCTGTTAGAAAAAGAATCATTTCTCAACTCTTGCTTCCTCTACTTGACTATTTAGACATTATTTACTTTAATACTACCAATCTTTCGATGTCATTCACAATAGTCTCTGTCGTTTTGTTCCCACATGACACACCAGTGTACAATGTACCAACAATTAGGTTGGTTTTCCCCATCAGTCAGAAGAAGGAATCATTATTTACTATTTACCCCCCCCCCCCAAAAAGCAGTATTTAGTCCCATTCAAGTCACAACGCAACCTCCGTCACACTGATCACAATTGTTTTCTTGTGCCCAGATTTAACAGAAAACTAGGAAAATACACCTTTAGGTTTGGAGCCCCAGCGAATGGAATAACCTTCCCTCCTCAGTGCGTTCATATACATCTTTAGCATTATTTAAGAGAGCTCTGATTCCATTTACAAGACATTTGCACTTTTGTTTTCAAATGTCTTTATTCATATGGTCTTTTTCAAAAATGTCCATATCCATGTTCTGTGCTTTGACTGAATTTGTTTTGTAAATGCATTATGATGAGGGGTGAAAGTTGAGAGCTGTTATATATCTGTGTATGTGTGTGCGTGTGTGAATGTGGATGTATGTGAGGGTCGGCTTTATACTTATTTGGATCTCAACTACTTCTTTGTTTAAAATCTAACCTATATTCTGTCTTTTTTCTTTTTTTTTCAGTTGTTATCTGCTTAATGAGGAAACCCTCGAAAACAAGATGTGTCATCTCAAGGGGCTGATCCTCCCATTGTTTAGAAATGTTAAAATAAAAAAATGCATACATCAAAAATCAAAAAATTATTTTACTTCTGTCCATCTCTCGTTAAAAAACATAGAAACATAGGAAGGGAGGTGGTCAGTTTTTCCGTTGCATAAACTTGTTTTAGTTTATTTTTCCATTCTTTTACTGTTTTACAAGTTCTTTAAAAAAAATGAGGGATATGCTGAGGAAGAGAGGTTGTTTCTTAATCATTTTTTCTATCAGGTCATCTTGTTCTGAGTCTATTATTCTTTAATAAACTTTGATCTTGTCCTTTTCTTTATTCTAAACAATTGGACATGCTTAATGTGCTTTTAGTTCTCATAGTGTGAGGATTGCAGCCCTTCTTTTGCCCTTCATATTCCAGCTGCTGCTGATTTCTTCTTTTTTTTCTGTTTTAAAGCTTCATCAGCCACCTCCCGTTTGATCCTCGTGGCTTTTTCAAAATTCTTTGGTCTTGAATTTATTTAAGAAGTTGGTCCGATGCCTGCTGGATGAGGTTATTGATAAAAAAGGGATTTTATTCACTCATCTCTCACGGTTGATCCCACATGTTTAAAGTTTGTATACTGGGAGTCAATAAACGAATTAGAGACAAATTCACAGATATTGAAAAAAAAACCACACAGTCAGCCAGGGGCATCTATGAAAAAGCTACAGCAAGAGACTCCTAGTTATGTTTCTGCTGTATTTGAAATGTAATTCATCTCTTAAGCCCCGAGGCTGTGACATGCGGAGAATCTCATTAATCAACAACCTGCAGACTTCGCGCTCTGAATGATGGATGGTGGCAGTAAACGGCCTACAAATGACAAGTGAGAATCTGCATCTCAGTGTGTCACAACACTGCTGTGGATCTACAAACTGGGGTGGTTGCCTTTGTTCTTTTTTAAACCCTTTGGTTCTTTATGAATGACCTGCAGGTGAGGGCGCAGCAGGGCTCTGCACATGCATGGCAGGCTGGCCAGGAGGGGCGCACATCAGTGGCCACCTCCAGGCAGATGGCGATTCTGATAACATCTGTGTCACGCTGCAAAAACACCTTTCCCTACAGAAACGCGCCTGTGTTTGGGAGTGTTAACAGCTATGTAATCACTCTGTGGCTGTAAATGTCGTTAGCGGTCCTGTGATATGTGTGAGGCTGCAGGAAGCACATTCTGAGTTTTAAAAACACGTGTGCGCTCATTTGCTTTAACATATTGTGTTTTTTAGGGTTCCTGCTTTGTTCAAGGCCCATGAAGTAAGTCAAGCATTCAAAGTTGTAGGTTTAGTTCTCTGCTTTTCATTCATGACTTCCCTCTGAAGTCTTCATCAAAGAGAATTCAATTCGCACAGCAGTGCAGCGAAGCCGCCCAGGTATCCGACAGAACATGAAACAACATATGAATGCTCGCTAATGAGTTGAGGAAACTAGTTTTGCGTTTTCCACCACGGTTTGACTGGAGTTTGTCAAGGTAAGACTGAGCCCTGCTGAATGGTGCCACAATGGTCGTCCTTCCCTTTCCTCTCACCCCGGTTTTAGCCTTTCTCAAACTACCCCTCTCATAACGAAGCAACCTTCTCTGTTGGCCTAAGATTTATGATGCTGAGGTGCAGCAGAGCTGTTCTCCTTGAGGTCTAAAGGGAGAAGTGGTGGAAAGGGCAATTTTGCAAGTAGTCCTCTAACGCACCACCCACACGGT
>BSAI01000030.1:39438326-39718279 GCA_036245035.1 Adrianichthys oophorus
TACAGTGTCCAGGTTTGACACTCTGTGACTGAGAGCGAAGTGCTGTGGCCTGAAATGACAGAGCAGGGACCCTCGTTTACCTCTGACAAATGGAGATGACCACACTTTGGGAATTCTCTATCAGTCTCCATGCACCTGCTACTGCTGAACATGAGATGCAGCATTGCTATGCTGAAAAAGTAATGAGAGCTGAATGGGTTTATTGATCTAACTTGTGTCCAATTCTGCTGCAAAAGGTAATGTCCCGCCCCCATCCGGTCTGTCAGAAGTGACATTTTCTCTGTTAACCTTTTGCATTAAACAACAACAAAAAAAAACAACAGAAAAACAATTCAACTAAAAGCAAAATAATGGTGAGTGGTCGGTGGTCTGCACACTTAAAACACCTTATTACACAACAGAGATGTGACCTATCTATTGCATATATATCTGTGAAGACTCTCACTTATCCAGATGGTGGGGTGCTGCAGTTCAGTCAGGTCTTGAAGCAGGGATCTACCGAGACTGTCTGTCTCTGGTCATGTGGTCTTCCCACAGCGCGAGCGTCTTCAGTTGGAACCATCAGGGAGGCCAGGCTCTCCATCCTTTTTGTTGCATCATCCCACGTCTGACTCCAATGTAGCAGTTAATATTTTCACTCTATTGGTTCACTGAGGGTTCTATGGTCCAGGTATTTCATGTGGACCACCTGCATGACCCGTACAGGTTAGCCTATTTTTCTCCCACAGACCCCACCCCTCAGGGCAGTTGTGACTAAAGCTTTACCCAGTCAACACGAACTAATTGTGTTCCAAAACTGTTTGAAAGTGTGTAAATGATTGGCTAAACATGTCACTCAAATGTAATCTGCCATTATTACCTTTAATGATCAAAGTCCAAATGAAACTACTCAAATATTTGTGCGCATCAATTTTCAACAGTTTGTTGCATTTGAAAATGATTAAAGATGTCATTTTTGTATTTTTTGAGTGAGACTGAAAGCAACCATCACATCAAAAATAGAAACGTCCTTTTACACAGCGTGAGAGTCGGCAGATTTCCCTGAGATCACTCAGCTGTGAAAGAACGCACAGTTTTTCCCCTGAATGGTAGACGGGTACGGAGTGGAGAAGGACCAGAGCTTCATCTGTCAAACAGTGCACCACATCTGAAGGGCAGCCCAAGGCAAAGCCTTCGACGGCTTCTTAATGAGCCTTCCTTTGAAAACTGCTGCTGAAATGTAAATGAGGTGGTCAAAGAAAAGAACTAGGAAAATGGAAAGACGTAAAATGAAAGGAAGACTTTTTGAAGTCCATTTCTTTGTGATGGTTGAACCGGGCATCTGGGGGGTATTTTATCATGATATTACCCACCTTAAATACAGATTTAGAAATACATTAAATTCACTGCACCGTCTAGCTGGGACGTCAGAGATGAATGACAAGCTGCTGAGTTGAATAAAAAAAACTGAAACTCTTCGTCTCCCATCAACAGAAATTTATATCCAGTCCTGATGCTGCAGTGTGTGGCAAGTACATGATGCAATGAAGGACACTTCACTGAAAAGAAAATTGGATTTTTGTGGATGAATGAGTGCAGGCTCCAGGAGCAGCCGCTCTGCCTTTTTCAGACATATTAATGGCGGGAATCCAGAAATGTTCAGTGGTCAGTCAGAGGCATTCATGACTCACTGACTCAAATCCTCCCCACTTTGGTGATTAAATCACACACAACAGAGCTGAGGTTTGTGTTTTGAGTGAGTCATCCCCTGCAGGAAAGTAGATGAATTTTTACACCATGTTCCCAAACAGATGATTCCTTAAAATACATTGAAATATTAGGTTTTTGTTTTTCTCTTGGCTAAAGAGATATTTGTGTTCATGTTTGTTTTAAAATGGAATCCTTTGGAGTTTTTTATTCTGCTTGGTCAGCTCTCAGACGCACAAACGTCAATGCTGAGGCAAAGACTTCAACTGAAATATAGAGCTAAAAATTCACAGTTGATGAGTCATTGTTGAAAAATATGCTCAGAATTCTCCGTGGTGTGAAAGACCAGGACATCTTGCAACAGCTAAAAATTAATCTACACGGTTTATAAATCCTGCTACTTTACTTTTTTTTTCTTTTTTCTTTCCTTAATCCTACAGTGAAATAATACAAAGAAAACACTAATCATTATTTTTCGAGTATATGTGATGACTTTTCTAACTAAATCGTGTGTTTTCATACGCAAATCAAGGGTAAGGAAGTCTCCATGCCTGGTCACTTACCAAATAAAGGGGTATTTGTGAAATATAGTGAAAGTTTTGATGTCAATAAGCAAAAAAAAAAGCTGAACCTTTTGTCCTTTTTGTCTGCTCCATTTAGGGGGCGCATCATCAGCCTTCCTCTGCATCCTCATCCTCCTCACAAACCCCAGACACCCGCACGTCGGCCTTCACTACATCCATGAAGCTCCTCTTTGGTCTTACACTAGGCCTCAATCCTGGTAGGTCCAACCCCAAACCTTACTAACGGCTACAGTGTGGAGTAGGGACATTGTGCGCCAGCTTCCCTCGTACACCATGAGTACAAGCAACTCCTATTAGCCTTCCAAATACCACATTTTCTGCACTATAAGTTGTTCTGGAGTATAAGTCGCCAAAAAGAGACATAATAAATAGGAAAAAATCCTAAGTCGTACTTTTGGGAGAAAAGGATTCTGAACAACTCTGTCAAGTGTGCCGCAGACCGAGTGGCACTTCTTCTTCTGCTTTGCTGTCAGTAGCAAATACTGATACACCCACCTCCACTCATCCGGGACCCAAAACCCAGTCCTGGATGAGTGGATAAGATGGATGGATGGACACCTACAGTGCCCTCTAGTGGTTGTTAGTGGGACACTGATGAACATATGAGAATACGTTAACGTTCATGACGTCCCTTGAGGTGGCCATACAACTACCTTCACTCATTTTTCGATGCGGCTGCACCTGTCTGCGACCCTCCACTTACGAGTGTCCTGCTTTGGGTCTTAACAACACCATGGCTGCTCTCTCAGTCTTCTACACTTTTTCCTTCATTCTTGGTAGCCCTCTGTTCCTTGTTATTGTAGTTCCTTCTTCCTCTCTCTGTAATTTCCAGAATTATATTTAAAGCAAATAAGAAAAGACGACATTATTCTTGCAAATACAGAAGCTCAGATGTACTTTCTCAAGTCTAAAGTTTGAACTATCAGAAGGTGCTTTAACATTCATCTATTATTCAAACCCTAGTGGACACTAAAGCTGTAGTGGGTGCAATAAATTAAGGAGATTCGATTGGTTTGCCTGTTAATTTTGAATAAAGCAGCAGAAGTATTATTCCATTAATTCCCATTCTGTAAACATCCATCTGCAGAGCATTAGTCCCATGTTGCACATTTGGGTAAGAATATTAATTGCCCGTGCAAGTGTTATGTTACTCTTTCCATGTCCAATCCACAACACATGTGAAACGTCATTCTGTGAGGAAATACGGACGGTCCAAATGTCAACAAAACTCTTAAAGCGCACTGAGCTTTCATCGTGGCTAATCAAAATATTACGCTATTATGATTTCTGCATGGCTGTTTTGCTTTCATTAGCGCTGCTTTGATGAATGACATGAAAAACAATGAGCACCATGATTGATTTTCAACTGTGAAACGCATCCATTCACACGTCTGAACCGAGCACCTTATTTTTAGCCAAATCCTTCAAAGCTCCTATGAAGAACAGTGAAACATCTCATGAAATAAACGTTTTAAGCGTTTTGTAGCCTGCTTCGCCTGCAGTTTGGCAGTAAGCAGTGAAACTCTTTGGTGCAGTTGATGTTCTACCATTCTTTCTTCTTAATCTTCGGTTGACTCGAGTTGCTGTCGGCTGTTTTTTCTCCGCCATCATCTGACAGGTGACAGACAAGTGCAAACAGTCTGCCAGTCAGTTTTGTTCAGGAAAGGAAAACCTCCAGAGAACCTCTTGGCAGACAGCCCTCAATGAGTCCTTCCAAACACAGAGGAGATTGTCCACTATTCGTTAGTATTCATTTCTCCTGCTCCACCATTGTGTGGTCAGAGGATGCCGTTGTTCTGTTTGTGTAGAGTGGCTTTTGTGTTGTTTATTGAGACAGTGATTGTTAGTGAAACAGACTTTTTGCCTTGGCCAAATGAGAAACAGTCGAGTTTTACCGTCAAACACAAAGAGGTTGTTCCATCACTTTAAAGTCATCGTCATTTCATTCCACTCCTTCGCAAATTGCTTTATTAATTAACCTTTACCTCATCCATGTCTGCAAAAGCTCAGAGAAACAGAACAATCGAGCCAACCTTTTCATGCCCACAGATCCGCTTTGTGCATGAAAGTGGAACGGAGGATCGCTTTGCAGAAAGGAATGTAATTATGAAGAAACTCACAGGTGTAACATTTCCAATTACTGCTGTTCTTGGCTTAATCAAAACACCATCACCCCCAGAGGATCATCATCTACATATTTATAAATACATTCTGGAGGGCTGGCTGCAAAGTATGTCGTCGTTTTGATGATGGATGTTACACTGATGAATTTACGAGAGTCATATGTACATAATTTACTAACATACAACGCACAGATGTATTCATTTATTTTATTTATTTAAAAAAAGAGGAAAAAATGCTTCAAATAAGATTTTTATTAAAGTCTAGAATGAGGGAAAATAATGAAGAAAGAACTTTTATTGTTTCCCCATTTGAGCACCAAGCCAGATTTCTAGTTCTGATCCTATTCCTATATAATTTTATGTTTCGTCTTGTTGTGTGCGTGTGTGGGCATTGTGTGTGTTTTTGTTTCTACTTTAGTTTTTTTTAAGTTGAAAAGTTATTTTAAATTGCATTTATTATGTATCGCACTATTACAAAAAGAGGTTTAAATCAAGTTGGATTTGATTTAAAAATGTACAGGCTTAAATTTTGTTTAGGACATTTATGTTAAAGCAAATATTTTGCTTCCTAGTTTTGTAATGAAAAAAATGATAATTACAACAATATTATACACAATTTAGTAGCTTGAATGTCTATCTCACAAAATCAGTGTCTTTGCTGACAAAACATCTGTAATTTTTAGGCCAAAATTCTTAAAACAAAAAGGACAAAATTAGTAAGACATGTCAAAAACTCATAGATGAATTTTCCAAATGCTCAAAACATTTGCAGGAGTTCTCAGTCCCACTTTTGAGTCCTGGGCTTTGACTTCTGCAGACCTAAATGTGGAATAGAAGTTTTAGAAATACACTAAATTTGAAAGAATCGCCGCTAAAATGTTTCTAACCAATTTCAAATTGTTTGCATTTTAAATTAAAAGAGTCCAAAACTATAAAAAAATGGTAAATATTATCTCAGGTGTCAATGACCAAATGTGACTGCAACAGGTTCATCAGCAGAGAACTGAAGAAAAAGTTCAGCTTTGACTTGGCTGCTTGTTTTTACCACATATTAAAGCTCCATCTACAACCAGGCTCCGCTTGGATGTAATCAGGCTGAAAATTTCTTCCAGAATATCAGGGGAAACGAACTCTGAACCAAATGTGTTTAGTCTGAATACATGCTTAAGATTAACTTACATTTATACTACGGCCGTCAACGTTAACACATTAACGGATGCAATTAATTTAAAATTGACGCGTAATTATATATTTATGCAGATTAATTACACTCTGAAGTAGCCATCTTCTGCCGGTTCAGGCTACCCCGCGGCGTGCGTCAAATACTGAATGCACCCTTCGTAGAGCACAATTCCGCTTGTAATATGGTCACTTAAAAAATAAATGTTCATTCGATTTTTAGTACCTTATTCTAGTTAGGTTTAGATTGCTTTTTCACAAAACGTGGAATATTTGAAACATAAGGCAGCTCGTTGTCACAGTAGCACAAAACGTCGCTAGGCCGGCAGACCTCAACTGCAGTGGCAAAGGAAAATGATAGATATATTTATCAGCAGCTGGATAGCTCATCATGATCAATCACAACCCAAAAATGTGAATATTCTGATTAACTTTTTAAACAATCGACAGCACTAATTTATACAGAGAAAAAACTATTTAATTTGTTTTGTTTTGTTTTATTTTATTCTTATGGTATTTCCTAAACCATCTTAAATACATTTTGTATGTAATTTAAGGACACAAACCAAAGCCACTATTTAGATCCACTGAATGATATTTGTGGAAGTTTTTAAGAACATAAAAGCCTCGTCTTACCTTGTTCCCATAAATTAAAGCCAAGTCAAACATGAGTCTTTAACAACACTGGGAATGTCATTCCTATAGCAGCTCTTTTCAGCCAAAACCCAACAGAAAATGTTGAAGATTTTCCACTTCTTTGTTTCACATGAGTATTCAAGGCTCAGTGTGAGGCAGTTTTGCTTCTGCTCAGCCAACGGCTGTCGTCAGCGCAAAGACCATCTCTCTGGAAGCTTTCTGGGTAATTTTGATACTGAGCTGGGGATTCTTTCCCTCTTTCTGAAAAAGGATTGATACTTATTTAGTAGGAGGAGATGCAAACACAAAGCTTTGTAAACCCATTAACATAATTGCATCATTAATTGTGAATCCCTTTCACTCTTAGAAAAAGTAGCTGGTAGTGAGTGTAGCTTCTAGTGGAGGAAAAAAAGCTCCACACTCGGTTTGCGGCAAGCCAAAATAATGCCTGCTGCCTCATTAGGGCAAGATCCCCCCCAGGACTCTTTCAATGAGTACTAGAAGAGGGTGGGGGGGTTGCTGAAGACTGTCAATGACAATCCCAGGGTGTTTGGTAGAGTGGAGGCATTCAGGTGAAAGTTTTTATACTTTTCTTCCCACACTCAGCTGCATTGCTCAGCTTTAGTGTTTTCCCCAACGGGACACTCCACGGTTGATTGTACCCCACCCCACCCCCCAAAAAAGCAAGCAAGCTTTAAACTTGCACTTGAAAAGAGAAATCCCAACCCGATGTCTCCTAATGAGGATGCTCTCACAGCATTCCTGGCTGCTTGGGTTGCAAGGGAGAAGGGAAGAAAAGGGCTAAGTGAAGAGGATGAACGAGTGAGTAATTAGGAGGATGCGGCTGATCTTGAATTAGCAAACAGAATGACAAGTGTGAAAGCCAGTTACCTTTTTATCCCACAGAGAAAGTTGGCTGAACAGTTCACAGCAGGCAGCACCAACAATATTTAACGAACAAAGGAGAATGAATTCGTTTTCTGTTTACTAATCATTTAGATGCAGTTTAAACACATCAAAGATCAGGATCAAATGAAGACCTTTGTTTTCCTCTGAGTAAACAAGCAGAAAAGGTTTCATCGGAAAAGTGGACGCCTCCCAATATTGGCCCCATGTTGCTTGCTGAAGTTCCGAGCTTTGAGAAAATTAGTTTACCATATTTCTGGATTATAAGTCACTTTTTTTTGCATATTTTGATTTATACTCAGGAGTGACTTAAATGAAATTGTTTTAAATGTAAATACAATCTTGTATTTTGTTGCTCTTTAGCACTTGTTTCCTGCTGAGACTCACTAGAGGGCACTGTAGGTGTTTGCATTAGTATTTGCTACTGTCTGCAGCACAGAAGAAGAAACAACTTTTTAAAACAAAAATGCAGGAGAATCTGTTCTCCTCCTGAACTTTAGGATATTTTTCTTTTTTTTAGTGATGCATTTTTATCCTTGTTTTTATTTTTTCCCTCTACGGACTAATGCGGGACAGCAAGTCATTAAACTGGGTCACAGAGACACGGAAGTATCGCTGAAAGCGGCCGTCATTCAGATGCAGCTCCTGCAGTAGAATGTAAAAAAATCTCATTGAAAAAAGATTGAATGATTTCATGAACACAGACAAGGATTTGTGATTAGCAATGCTTTTGTAGAGCTCTGCAAAATAAACAAACCTGATCTTTGTTTATCTTATCTTTATCTTTCTTTATTATGATTTTTTTTGCTCCAGTGAGTCATACTCTGGTGCAACTTACTCCGGAAAATACAGTACTTGAATAAACACGTCATTAAACGACTCAGAAACTTTTCTCACCCTTTCCTCAATGTTAGTCTTTCTTGTTATAGTATCTTAACTCCTTAATGCCGGTATTTAATTTCGAGTTGTTGAAAAAATATTCTTGTGTTTTTTGCTGAAATAAGTGGTGTTCTGGAGTAAATGGTACATTGCAAATTAGCGACATAAGGCGTGAAAGGGTTAACTGAAAGTAACTGTTTGTAACAAACAGAGGAAACAAAAATGTTGAAGTCCCAGTTTGAGATTCTTTTGGTATATTTTCAAAGTGTTCCCAGTGCCCTTTTAATTGGGATTATGCCGTTTTTAGCCAAAATAAAATAAAAAACCTGTGTAGTTTTGTAGGAGGAGGAGGAGGAGGAGGAGGCAGGAGTTGATTAGAAATTCACCTCGGAGTTGTGGGCAAAACTATTTGCACAGAGTACCGTCCCCATTTCCCATCATACATCTGTTTACGTGCTCTCCTGTTAACCTACAGCCCCTCACTCCCCCAAATTAACACTACCGGTGCGACAAAAATGGCAGATGACGTTGGAGCTATCCAGTTGTACAGTTCTGATCCAGATTCCAGCTCAGACAAGGAAAACAAAGATGTGCATGTATCTGTTTGTCTGCAAGAGGACGCCTCCGAAAAGAGCGGAGCAGGGAGCCTGTGGCCTGCCGCAACAAAAATAAAACCAAGATATTTAGCATGTAAAAAACAGACCAAACGCACTAACCCATTGCGCAGGAATTGTGGAAATTCTAGTGGCTTGCAGCAGTTATGTAAATATCAATGGCTCCTTAATTTCTGGAGCAGCAATGTTATCATTGAAACAGCAGTGTCTATTAAATGTTCACAGAAATGAGCCTCAAATCTCACAATCTTTTTATTTCATATAAAAGCAGAGACTGTGTCTTTAATTCAGAGGTTTCATTGATACCTTAGCTTTAAGAAAATCAATCAGTAAAACAAATTATGGGGCCTGTACCAGGGATGGGCACCTCCAGGCCTTGAGGGCCGCATTCCTGCATGTTTTCCGACATACCATGCTCTGGCATGTTCTAATTGGCTGGACACACCTGAACCAGGTAATCAGTCATGAGTAGGGCTCGGATATCTAGAAATCATGCAGACACTGCGGCCCTCAAGCCCTGGAGTTGAGCATCACTGCCCTATACCATACTTTTCTTAAGCCTTTCAGAGTAAAACTATATTATACTGTCAGACAAGTGAGTATTTTTTATCCCTCTTTGTTAGATTTTTACGTGAATGATCTGTCTAAACAGTTACCCTGGTGTAGAACTAGTTGCATGGTTGGAGGTACAGTGGTAAATCATTTGATGTACGCTGATGACCTGGTGATCTATAGCCCCAGTTCAGCTGGACTCCAGAAGCTACTTAATGTGTGTTCAGAATATGAGGAACAACATGATGGTATGTTATGTTATTTCCAGACTTCAAACTGTCTTGCAATATCCTAATATATCAAGTGTCTGGAATAAAATTAAATATCTGGGTCATGTGATCACTTACTGTCTGACAGATGATGAGGACCAGTACCGTAAACGCTGAATATTGTATGCCCATGCTAATCAAGGAAGTTTAGGTCTTGTTCCAATGAAGTGAGACTGACCTTCTTTAGAGTGCACTGCACTCCACTGTACACTGCACATCTTTGGTCTGACTATAAAAAAGCTAGCCTTCTTTAAGTAGGGTATAATGATGCTTTAAGAATTCTGTGAAGAAGGCCCAGAGCGAGCAGTGCTAGTGAAATGTGTGTGTCCTCTTCAGTTAGCCAACTGCTAGCTGTCTTAAGAAATCAAATGTATGTCTATTTATTTTATTGACTCTTAACATTGCTTATTGTGCCACACGATATACATCACAGATGTGGAAACAATGGTATGACTGTTTACTAAGAGAATAATATTTCATCTGCTTTTAGTTTTTTTATGTTGGTCTTTTGTTTGTCTTTTCTCTTTGTTTTATGGACTATGAGTCTGCAATAAAGTGTATTATTATTATATTCATAAATATGATCATACATAACCTTTGGCAAATGGAAGAACAAATTATTTATGAAATATGAGTTATTTGGTGAACTTTTTCGTACCCCAAAGTAAGACAACTTGATCTCTGAGGCTCCTTGTAGGTGCCGCCTCAGCAGTGTGGATGTGCATATCTGCTTTTAGTAGCCCAGAAATGTGGCAGTCAGCTCTGCGTTTATGCCATCACAGACATAATGGTGATGGTTAATGGGTTGAAATTAAGTCAGAAATGAAGACAACACCAGATGAACATTTCAGGATTTGTTGAAATGCTGAGAACGTTGTATTCTGTTCTGATTAGACTGTGAACGTTTCTTTTTTCTTTGAAGCGTCATCATTCGCCATATCTAAAATCCTCTTCACTTTCATGCCAATCTTTTTCTTGGAGACATGCGCACTTTTCTGTCTATGCTCAATAATCCATATTCAAATCAGTTCTTCTAATTTGTTGCTCACTTTCTTTGTACCTCCACCAGGAAGAAGTTTGCCTTTTTCTTCAGCCGTCTTTCAATTATCCACATCTACTTGTGCCATTCTCATATAGGTTTATGATCCACCCCAAAAATGGCGTGCGGATTCATTACCAGAATGTTCTTTGGCGTATGCCATCGGTACACTGCCTCACAATACAAACACCACAGACAGCTGGCATCTGGACGACTGTATGCGACCCGGGGAAGAATCTTAAAGGAGCCCGGTCACTCCAGGCTGGAGCACCTGAACGAGCACCTGTTAGACCCGGCGGCTATGACTGACCAGGGTTAATTAGAGATGAGCCACAACTGAAAAGGATTTACGGTACACGCACACACTAAAAATAAATTAATGAATTTATAAACCATTTACCCGCAAAAAACGTAAAGTTCAGTCACCAAATAGCAAACATTTTTCTTTTGTAACCGATCTCGTGGTGACAGCAGTTTGGCAGGCGCCTGAAATCCAACGCTTCCAGAAGTCATGGAGTTCAAACATAGCCGTGCAAATCGCGTTTGGTGTGAATGCACCTTTAGATTTGCTGGTTGTCATACCAGCCTCTTCACCCTCAGCTGCATAATGTTCTTGATCTTACTGATCAGCATGCAGGTAACAGTTTGTCCCCACTGTTATGTCACACCATGAAGGATGACCACATCCTCGCTACAAAAATCTGCTTCTTCATCTCCTGGAAAAATGGAGCATCCTTCCCACTGGGGCCCTTTTAGCGATAAGCTGCTCTCATGTCCCACACGTGAGTCTGCTGTCCATAGAGCTTTCTACATTCTTTGAAGCCCGAGGGCGCTTTACAGTCACAGTCCCAACCACCCATTCACACACACTGTTGGTGGCTCCGCTGCCAAACACTGGCGCCAACCTTCCACCAGAAGGAATCTGGGGTTCAGTGTCTTGCCCACTTCAACACATAGGCAGGCAAGGCGGACGTCTAACCTGCAATCTTCCAATCAGAGGTCGATCGCCCTACGGCTGCACCACAGCACAACCCCACAATGTGCATAAATGTGCTCTGTGTAGAAAGCAGTTGTCCAGGGAGAAGATGCTTGGGATAAAACACAGATGGTGAGGCATCAAATTCTTCATGATGTCAGTGCACTGGGTGAGGAAAAGGCTGTTTGGCACATAAGGTGAGCACGGACTTGAGAAGAAAGCGTGTGATTGATGCGCAAGCATCTGTGTGGGAAAGTCTTAGCTGGATTCAACTGTAATTTATGCTTCTTTTTAGTCTGTCTGCGCATTTCAAACCCAATATTATGTACTGTATCCCATCATTTGATGGAGTTTTCTTTTGTCTGAACATGACAATAAAAAGAAATTGGCACAAATCTTTGAAATTCTTATATTTTTGGAAGGAAAAAAGAAACCTTGCTCATTTTGTAAGTTTGAAAATGTTTGCTATAATCTGACAACAATATAATTTAGATGCATCGACTGAGAATAACACTGACCTGAGTCCTTCCAAAAAGGGTCCATTTTACTTCCCTAAGACCTATTTAAATCTGACAGTAAACACATCTCAAACTTGTATATCTTTCCTATAAAGACACTTGGAGGGGTCTAACATTTGAGTCGTGCAATTTTAGACAGGAGACAAGTGTGTCTTGTCATTTGAAGAGAGGGTGAAGATCTAAAAAGCTTTCAGCTACAACAGATTTACTTCCAACATTAAACATATTTTCTTCTTGGCCAAAACTGTATTTTGTCAGATGTGAAGCTTTTTCAGGCCAACTTTCATTCTTTTATTTTCTTGTAGCAGTTTTTCTGTCATAAATCTAAGCAATCGACCTAACAAAGACATATGAGATGATCGCACATTAATCCAACTATTGCGCAAACGTTTCTTCTGAAACTGTTTTCCCTCCATGAGTGAAACATGTTCCCTTTGCTGTTCTTCTGTTGCACAACGAATCCCATCCCGAGTAAATCATAGATCTACATGAGCCAAAAACCAAAGCAGCAAAAGTGCTTTAATATTTGCATTTATTTTATAAATCAAAGCTCAGAACTTTCAACAACAATCCGACATTTCGGTCTGGATGTCAAACAGAAGACGGCTTGGATCTTTGCATGTGCCAACTTCTTTTTGTTCTAAGCTCAAACAAAATAAACATGTTATTTGTGTAAAAATTAGTGCTGTTAATCAATAAAAAAAATCATCAGATTAATCACACTTTTGGGTTGTGATTAATCACAATTAATCAAATTTTTTATAAGTTACATTTTATAAACAATTTGCAGCTTTCGAACAAAAAAAAAAAGGCCAGAGAGAAAATGTTTCCCTTCATTTTTATTTCTTAAATATTGAAATTTATAAAGTGTTATCTCAGGAGTTTAATTTGTGTGCACAAAACTCACGCATTGACATGTTACCGTGACAACGGGCTGCATTACGTATCAAATAGTCCGTCTTGTGTGAAAAACCGATTTGAACCTAAAAATATCAAGAATAAAGTGCTAAAAATCAACTGAATATTTATTTCTTTTGTAAGTGACCCTTTTACAAGCGGGATTGTGCCCAACTAAGTG
This sequence comes from Adrianichthys oophorus, assembly GCA_036245035.1. Taxonomy (NCBI): domain Eukaryota; kingdom Metazoa; phylum Chordata; class Actinopteri; order Beloniformes; family Adrianichthyidae; genus Adrianichthys; species Adrianichthys oophorus. Next base: position 39,451,366 of record BSAI01000030.1, read on the forward strand.
TGCTTTTTCAGAAATTGTCGCACGCCATGGAAGCCTGAACCTGCGGAAGACGGTTGCTTCGCGGAATGTGATTTATCAGCGTTAATTTATATTATTGCATACATTTTTTAAAATTCATCGCGTGCGTTAACGGAATATTGTTGGCAGCCCTAGTAGAAATGTATGTTTATGAAGAAAAAGTAAATATTTGTGTCTTGCACAAAATGTTACCCCTCCATGTTGAAAAGAACAGCTGTCTTTATCATTTTACCCCTTACTTCAACAAAGATGCAAGTTTGACACACTAATACACAGTCTTGAAATTGTTTCTCTTGCTAGACATACCTCCTGAGATCATCGATTTTGTTTTTCTTTAGATATTTAAAGTCAAAATTGTTAACAAATAGAGATGTGCTGCTTTGGTCTCATCCTCTTGGTTTCTTCCTGTCAGGAGTCTGTCTCCCTCTCTGATCACCGGCAGGAACCGTCTCCAGAGTATCGACTGCATCAACCCCAGCACACTGTCTGAATCCCTCCTACCTGACTCTCATCTGCTAATCAGCCACAGGACACTTTAGCACTGCTCAGTGCGAAGTGCTGGCACCTTTCAGCCTTCACCTCTGCTCACTGCTAGTGACACTGGAGGAGTTGGCAAAGGGCTTCATCCGACTGTCTACATCCCCAGCCTCAGCAGGCTTTGTCAAATAGAAGGATGATGGCCTGAGACCATGTAATGACTACCGCAGCCTGAATGAAGTGACTGTAAAGTACTGTTACCCTCTGCCTCTAGTTCCCTCAGCTCTGGAGTACTCCACTCACCCGCTTCTTCACAAAACTAGATCTGAGGAGTGCCTACATTCACATCGGCAAACAAGAAGGGGATGAGTGGGAGACCGCTTTCTTTACCACCTCCGGAGATTATGTGTATCTGGTCTCTGTAACACCCTCTCTGTGTTCCAGGCTGTAGTCAGTGACGTATTCTGGGACATGCTGCATTGCTCTGCTGTCATGTACATCGATGACATTCTGATTTAAACCGACTCGTTTGAGGACCACGTTGCACGTGTCCAGAAGCTGTTACAGTGGCTGATAAAACACAAACTGTGTGCCAAGGGGGAGAAATGCGAGTTCCACAAGACCTCCATCGCATTTCTGTGTTTTGTGCTCAGTGAAAAGGGCGTGGCAACAGACCAGGGAAAGGTGAAGGCGGTTCGACAGCGGCCTCAGCCAACCTCAGCAAGAGAGCTGCAGGTTCTCTCTGGTTTTCCAACTTCTACTGGTGCTTCATCCGTGGCTTCAGCACAATGGCGGCTCCTCTCATTAAAGAATTCATGTCTCTTTTCAGACCCCTTTAGGCGCTATCTTCTCCCCCTAAGATGCAGTCTTCATTGTCACTCCATAATTCCTCCGATCAAGTTCTCCAAACTCACTGGAGAACACCAGATATGAACTGTTGACTTACCTAAAGCTTAGTTCATCATTTTACATGACTCACACTGCAGCAGCAGAAGCTGTAAGGCAATGTGGGTTATGTTGGGAACAAAAGGTCACTCCTTTAACTTCTTTAACTCTTTAAACTAAAAAAAACATGTCTTTGAAGACACACGAGAGCCGACGTTCACAGATACAATTTCATGTTGTCCTTTCACCTGTTTGTTCTGTTGGTTTTAAACCCCGTCACGTGTTATCCAGCCTCAGAGCTGATGGACTCTGTCAAATATGGTGCACAGATGTTGATTTGAAGGTTCATTTGCTCTTGATGTTGTGTGAGCACAAGTGGCCCACCAGTGATTTACGACCTTTGGGGGATTCCAGGAAATTGCAGTGAACATTTAATAGCAAGGGAACATTTTTAGTGTTCTGCAGGTCACTGGCCATCGTTGTCAGGTCAGAGGTCTGGCAACAAAAATAGACTTCCTTCATAAATGGGTGTTGGTGCTGGCACTGTTTGTGACTTAGATTTTTTTTTATTGATTTTTTGCTGATCTATTATTGTGACCAAAGCAAATGTGTGCAACACATGTTTAATCCATAAAACAATCAGTAAATCACTGAGAGAAAAGAAGAAAATATTTTGTGAGTGCAGACTAAAAAGATCTTCTAAACCTTTTCCTCCAGTTTTGGATCAGACAGAGAGGTTCTGTAAGTCAAGCCATACCTAGATCATTGAGAGCAGCATGCAGACAGTCAACTTACAGCATAAGTTTGAGCAGAGACTGCTCTATCATTTTAGAATGCACCTCCAGACAAAATATCAACAGACTCGTAAACAGCTGTTTGAGTTTATCTACTGCAGTGGCAATCCAACATGTTCTTCTTCTGTCCTGCTGCCGTCCTGGACTGAAGGTCAAGAATGGTCTCGCAATTATTTTTCTTACTTTGTACTTCAGCAAAAATTTCACCCCCGCCACGCATTCAAAAACTCACCAAAACCAACCTGGTACCCAGTGAAAATGAATTTTGAACATAATGAATGACACCCCCCCTCCTCACACACAAATAAAGACATCTTAGTGGGTGGGAGCAACCATCAAAAATACGAATGGGGCCAAATTCTCTCAGGAGCCTCAAAACATATGTCAGAATCCACTGACAAAACCAAAACGCAAATATCCAAAGGCAGTTTTCTAATTATCATAGGATATTACAGGATATCATAGGATGGCCACAGGACCCACGGGTGGACAGCTGTTTTGTAGCATAGTGTGAAATATGGTGATTTTCACATTTTTGCACAAAATTTGAAAAGAAACCTGTCGTTTGAGCAATCTTTATAATATTTCACACACACAAACTGATCTTACATGGGATTAGATTAGATTAAAAATAGATTTGTGTTACTACATGCTAAAACTGCAAATTTCCTTTAGTATTATTATTACCATTTGCTATTTGGGCCATATTACATGCAACTTACTATTAACATGTTTGAATTTAATTTCAATGCCAATTAATATTTGATGTATTTGATTTGATTTTTTGCGGCTGCACGGTGGTTAGCTCTCTTGCCTAACAGCAAGAAGGCCCCCAGTTCAAGTCACCAATGGGGGACCTTTCTGTGTGGAGTTTGCATGTTCTTCCAGTGCATGCGTGGGTTTACTCTGGGGCCTCCGCCTTTCTCCAACCATCCAAAAACATGCTTCATTGGGTAATTGGTCGCTGTAAATTGTCCTTAGGTGTGGATGTGAGTGTGCATGGGTGTGTGATTGTGGCCCCTAGACAGACTGGCGACCTGTCCAGGGGTGTCCCCTGCCTTCGCCCATGAGTGGCCGGGTGAGGCTCGGGTTAGACCCCTGAAAGGGACAAAACGGAATAGAAAATGAATAAATGAACGAATGAATTAGTTAATAGCAGGCTACTAGAAGTAATAAGCTGGGGAAAGTAATGGTGCACTAGAATTCTGTCCTCTATTACTTCTCTCCTCTATTCTTTATCATTTACCTAGTGCTAATTTTTATTAAGATTACCGTGCCTCTGTTGGTACTATTCATTTCAAATGTTGTTATAAGAAAAAGACGTTGAAACTAAAACCTTACTTTATTTGGGGGGCTTGGGGGAGATTTGGCCTAAACATAATTGTTGATTTTTTTTAAATATAACTGACTTTTTTTCTCTCTTTCCGCAGATGTAAAACATCGCTGAACAGAGAAAAAGCAAAAATTACCAGGAGCAGAAACAAACAAGTTTAAATATTGTAGTAAAACATCAAGAAAAATGAAAACATCATAAAATCGAGATGTTTTACTCCAAAGACCGCAACCATGAGAGAGGAGGGTGTGGCCACTTAAATAGAACTAATAGGTTTGTTTAGCCGGCCATGTCCATAACAAACATCTGATACACATGTCATGTTAGCGGTCCATGTAAACCACAACCTCATCCTGAAACATGCCCGGCACAAAGGCAAAAATATTTTTAGATGAACATGGGAAAACAAAAAGAGGCTGGTTTTTCTATTTTATTTTAAACATTGCTGTGTAATTCCAACATAATCTCTTGGGTTAAAAACCTAATGTTTTTAACAGATATATAGAGAGTAGCTCTTACATTGCTGTTTACAGTAAGACTTTTAATGGACTGAATTATTTCGAAGTTGACTCAAAAAGAAATTAAGATTGTTGTTACATCATTTGTGTTGCTGCTCTGCAGTGGGTCAGATTACATTCTAGTGACTGAAAACATCAGTAAAATAGATGTAAGAGCACGCTATCAGACACAAGGAACAGTACATCAGAAAAGTTTCAATAGTTGGTAGATTTACTATTGTCACTAATTACAAATCCACTCTGTTTAGAAAGCTTCAGAGCTTTAGTAAATTCCTGATCCATTAACAGAACGTTACTCAGTTCAAAGAAGGTTTTATTGCAGATGTCTGGTTTTGGACAAAGAAACAAAGAAGCTCTTTTTGCACAAAAATAAAGAACAAAAAAATGAACCCAAAGACACAAAAAAAGAAACATTTGCCTTCATAACTGGAAAGATGAAGAAAGCGGTTATGGTTCTGGTCTCATCCACCAACACTTTCTGTATATTGTGCTCATTAAGAGACCTCAAAGTCTTGTAAAGTGCTGTGGTTCAGTATAAAAGATGGAATACACGCATGACTGACATCCTCATGGCTTCAGTTGTAGCCAGTTAACCATCGGTAGTTTCAGTTCCAGTTCATTCTCAGCAGAGCGCCAGTATCATTTTGCAAAATATAAAAAAAATCTGATGATTGCTTCCAGAACGATTTTTTTTCTTTCTTCTTATGAAAATCAAGCAGCACAGTACAAGCACTGATCCAAATCAATATGACAAATAGACGTGGTAGCTGTTGAGAAGTCATGAGATTTAGGAAAATATTTCTTTAAAAAGAAAGTACTTAATTCTTAATTTTTGCTTGTTTTTTTCTTATGCATCATATCTTTTTGCTTTATAAAATGATAAAAATTCCTTGTTTAAGGCTTTTATTTGTAACTGATCCTTTGAATTGCTCAAAAAGTAAATACATTATCTCATAGGGTGTATTCAGACTGGACACATTTAGTTCGCTTAGAGTGAACCAGAGTTCGTTTCCCCTGATGATCCGGAACAGTTTAATGTGATATATATTGCTTCTTCCACTGTTTTCCTGACAATCTATATTTCGAGAATCTAAATCTATAAATACTTATCAGTGCACCTTCTAAGCCATTTTATTCCTCAGTAACCATCTGACAGCATGCCTCCACTGTTTCAAAGCAGCAGTAAAAAGTGTTGAACCTGACGTTGATACAGATATTCAGAATTGGTCAATGAAATATAAAGTTTGAATAAGTGAACTATCCCGACAAGGATTGCAACTTTGTGGTTTTGTTTGCAAGTTTTGGTTTGACACACAAATGTTTGGTGGAGGCAGTCTGAAAACAAACCTAAGTCAAGGTTCAGGACTCAGTCCGGACCGATGGACTTTATTCTGAAGGAACAAACAATCATTGGGTATAAATGATTATGCCAAATCAAATAGCGCTGAACTAATCTTTAATCAGTATTCACCCCTATCGGTAGATCAGATAATTGGTGACCACAGTACAAAGTTAGGTGTGTTTTTCAAATGTGCTGCTGCATGTGTTTGTGTTATGAGGTCTGAGTCTGCTCACAATGTTTGGGAACCCAATCAAGACTGAAATGTAAGCCGACTACAAGAAAGAAGATGAAAGCAAAAGCTCATGTACATTCAATTCAATTTTTTTCACAATGTATAGCCCAATATCGCATGGCTGTCTCAATGGGCTACTTTCATAAATATATTAAATAAAGAAATACATTTATGCAAAAAACATAAAGTCAATCATAAAAATATAATCAATAGCTGGTTGCTAAACTAAACTAAACAGACTAAGCTAAACTGACATCCCTACTTTTAAACACTCCTTCTCTGTGAGGAACAACTCATAAAAGAAACTCTGTCTTCGGTAAAAAAAAGAAACCTCACGGATCTCCACACGAAGGAGGGATCCTCTCCCAGGATGGACAGGTGATGTGCGAGAACTGTTATAGAAGTATTAGCTTATCTAACTCTTAGAAATACATGTCTAGAATAACAACTAGATGTTATAATAAACAACTACTTAATGTTTGCATGTACATCGAATTGGAGGCTATATTTTCGCCATCCAGGGAGACTATCTGATCAGACAGAGCATCTCTCAGGTGTTTAGGACAGAGTATAATGACCTCATTTTCTTTTGGGTTTAGAAGGAGGTAATTAATTGTCATCCAGGTTTTGATGTCTCTAATGCAGGCATTAAGTTTCTCAATGTGGTCATTCTGGTCAGGTTTAATGGATAAATACAACTGTGTATCATCTGCATAACAGTGAAAATTAATATCGTGTTTTCTGATTGTGTTTCCTGAAGGCAGCATGTAAAGCATAAACAGGATGGGTCAAGCAAACGTGAGTCCAATGAATGAATGAATGTCCATTTCCATGAACAAACTGGTAGCTATCAGATAAATAGGATTCAAACCATTGGAGGGCGGATCCTCTAAACCCCATGTCTAATCTCTGGAGTAAGATGCTGTGGTCCATAGTGCCAAAGGCTACGTTGAGGTCTAACAGAAGTAGAATAGTCCTTTTTCTGTGACCAGTAACAAGTCATTAGTGACTCTAACTAGTGCAGTTTCAGTGCTATGGTGAGGTCTGAACCTTGACTGGAAATCTTCAAAGAGGCTATTGTCCTGTAGGTGGCAGTATAGCTGTTTAACTACAACTCTTTCTAATATCTTTGAGATAAAGGGGAGATTTGATATTGGTCTATAATTGGCCAGAAAACCAGGATCTAAACTGGGCTTTTTCAGAAGAGATTTAACAACTGCATATTTAAAAGACTGTGGCACATAACCTGTTTCGAGGGAGGTATTTATAATAGTTAACATGAAATCATTAATTAGGGGGAAGGTTTCTTTAAAAAGCTTAGAGGGGATTGGGTCTAAGAGACAGGTCCAGGTTTTGGTGGACGTAATAACTGATGTTATTTCCACTTGATCTACAGGAGTGAGGCAATCCAATGTTATAGATGTTTCTATGGATGCCTTCATTTCTTCCACAACGGGAGCTTTGGGAGCTGTTAGTTTTTGAGTTTAGCACAGTACTTCCTTCCAACCTGTACAAACCTATCCTGTGTATTCAACCCCTCCCAGGCTGCTGCCAGGGAGGGGTTGGGGTGATAGTTAGTTTTTTAGCTTTTGTAGTGTGACCGGCACTGTAAGTAACAACCTGGCTAGCAGGCTTAGCACTGCGCGGAGCCGTGCCTCTAACTGCTCCTCCAAACCTAAAATAAGGCTACACTTAACACAGCCACTATCTTCACTATAGAAGGCAGGGTCTTTGCTGAACATATGGAACATGGAGCAGGACCGAGGGGTGAAGGCAGAAGAGGGAGAGGCCATGCTAAATGCTAAGCTAAGGCTAGCGGTGTTTAGCTAAGGGGATGTAACTACGTCACAGGCTGCTTAGACAGCAGATGGGTAACAAAGTCGTTTACTCACTAGAATGCTAAAGATGCTACTTAGAATTTTTGAATTCTAAACCAGATAACACAAAGTTAGATATTAGACAAATCAGGCAATCGAAAAACAGGAGCAACAAAAGCAATGACCAAGCACTGGTTAACGCTCGCCCGTAAATGATGTCACAAGATTCAGAGTTCATGTAATGCATTCATGAACATGCAATGGGTTTCCAATGAAGGTACTCCGTATCTTAAATAGGTGTGAAATTTTTGATTGTATGATAACCTCCAATGTTAGGGCTTGTGGTTAGGGCTTTCTTGCCGTTGTCTTGACTATTAGAGCAGAGCTGGAGGTGAAGCTAGAATCAGAAGGAGGAAACATGCTGTTTGCATCAGAATCTGGTGGATGTCCAAACCACAGCCCCATGCAGGCAGTTTTCCTCTGGAGTTTAAACACAGTCATGTGGGAGGACCTTCAGGTTGGTACCTTGGTTCTGATGCCTTTTTTTTGTAAATGACCACCTTTACTTGTCAAGTGTAGAATTACACGGTGGAATGCCTCCTGTGCAACGCCCAGCACCGTAGCTCAGCTACTACAGAGGGGATTGAAGTGGGACGGAGCTGCATGTCATAGCCGCCAACTAGACTCTATGCGAGACCAGTTGCTCCCTTCGCATTCGCACTCTCGTGTCCCGTTTCAGTTATTATGGGGGTTGTTTTAAAGCAGGTGTCTGAAGCTGTTAGCAGTAGAGCTCTGTGCTGGTTTTTGACATTAGGGTGCAGTAAAGCAGATCATGACAGGCTTGAGTTTGGTGTCTGCGTTCTGGATTTGCATGATGGATGGTGGCTCTTTCGGCATGGGACAGCTCGCCTGCCTTAATGGGTCCCTGTGGAACTTAATCAGCCATTCTTACTGTGCTACAGACAAACAATATCTAATAACAAGCTGGACAGCTTTTGCTCTGCTTTTGTGGGGTTGCACCACAAAATAGCTGACTAGCTGCACTTAAAAAAGATAAATAAATAAATAAAGTGACAAATGCTATAAAACTGACCAAAAGTTACAGGAACTCGCAGGATTCTTATGAGTGAAAAGTATTAGCAAGTCAGCATTTCAAAGCTCTCATGCATGAAAATAACACTTGCATGTCGTCAACAATATTTAGACAGAGTGTATTGAAGTTCTACTTAACAAATGGTTCGAATAGGGTTGCAGTGCAATGGCATTTCTAAATAATTTCTCATGTTTGCAACATAAGCAGAATCTGAGACACTTGTGTGGTCAGACAGGAAAGCAAAACACAGTTAGATTGTGCATTTACGGTTTGGCTTCAGGATTAGCTTTTTTTACTCCTTGTTGTTTTGAGTTGTTACTCTGCAGAACATCAATTCACGACAGTTCAGACAAGACAAATGAGAGAACTGAAGGGACTTTTTTCTAAGCTGTTTAGATGAAACTAAAGCAAAAGTCTGAATGCTGAGGACACATCACACTTGAGCTTTGTTTAGGAAATTCCCAGGAGATTAACTGTGCGTTGCAACCACAAGATAAACAGCTGTTACTGTAAATACAAACACTTCACAGCAAAACATTTTTCAGTTTAGGAAAAACCATTTCTGCTTGTAGAAAACGCTAGTAAAACAAATCTGATACTCTGCAATTGTGTTTGTAATTGAAGCCTAAAGTAATCAAGTATAGCCTTTGCAGAATAAAGTTATTTAGCACCAATTTTTTAAAATTGTTTTTGTTTTTTTGTATGTTTTACAAATTATGACAAAGAACTAATCCAATCTTTATTTTTAGTGCTGTAGTTTTTAAAATGTGTGAATTAAATACAAATGGACTGAAGTACAAATGCCTGGAATTGAAAATATTTTTACATTTCAAGCAATAAATCATACTCTATTTAACAAACCTAATAATTAATGGTTTCATTGTGTCCCTTATGTATGTATATATGTATGTATGTATGTATATATATATATATATATATATATACACAATTTAAAAAGTTGCTTTCTAAAGTTTTAAACTTGGTTTTCAGTCTCAAATAATTAAGAAATAAACAATACCTGAAGTCCAGAGCGCTTTAAATAAAAACATATATATAATATAATATAATATATATAATATAATATATAATAAAAATAATAATTATATAGAATAATCAGCTGTCCGTGAAAAAATGATTTAAACTTAAATATTTTTATTGTTGCAGCAGCAGTGTACAGAGGCAATACGGCAATACGGCAATACGATAAGTAACATGTTTAGGAAAAAGTCAATATCACGAGAGTCTACCTGTGGCACAAGGATGAGGAGCAATATAATCCAATAGAGTGAGGCAGGAATGATCTCTTGTAGCGGTTGGTATGGCAGCGAAGTTGCCTTAGCCTCTTAGAAAAAGTGCTCCGCTGACCGTCAAGTGCAGGATGTAGAGGATGCTGAGTATTGTTCATGATGAATACGAGTTTATTCAAAGTCCTCCTCTCCATCACCGCTTCAAAAGTGTCTGTTTTGCACCTGATTACAGAGGCAGCCTTTCTGAGGAGTTTGTTCAGCCTCTTTGTGTCACTGGCCGCTATGCCCCCCCCCCCAGCAGACCACCGAGAAGAATAATGTGCTGGCAACAACAACTGGTAGAAGATTTCCAGCACCTTGCTGCACACGTTGAAGGACCTCAGTTTCCTCAGGAAGTAGAGTCTACTGCAGGTCTTTTTGTACACAGCTGTACTGTTGGTCTTCCAGCTCAGTCTATTGTCAATGGTAACTCCCAGGTTCTTGTATTCCTCCACCACTGCCACATCCCTGCCCTGGATGCTGAGGGGTTCGGAAGCTTGATGTTTCTTCCTGAAGTCGATCACCATCTCTTTGGTCTTGTCCACATTGAGCAGAAGGTGATTTACTCCAGACCACCTCACAAAATAATCCACCAGTTTCCTGTATTCCTCATCCTGTCAGCCATTTATACAGTCGATGACCGCAGAGTCATCTGAGAACTTCTGGAGATTACATGTCTCAGAGTTGTACTGGAAGTCGCTGGTGTACAAGGTGAACAGGAAAGGAGAGAGCACAGTGCCCTGTGGGGCTCCCACACCACTCCTCACCACGTCAGACAGGACACTGCCCAACCGAACAAACTGAGGCCTGTCTGACAAGTAGTCAATGATCCAGGAGACCAAGGACTCGCTGACACCCATCAGCCGCAGCTTCTCACCCAGTAAACAGGGCTGGATGGTGTTGAAGGCACTGGAGAAATCAAAGAATGTGACTCTCACAGTGTCTCCCCCACCATCCAGGTGTGAGAGAGCTCGCTGCAGCAGATAAATGACAGCATCGTCCACTGCCAGGCGTGGCTGGTAAGCAAACTGGAGCTGGTCGAGGGATGGTTTCACCAGTGGTCTCAGGTGGGCCAACAAAATCCTTTGCAGCACCTTTGCTGGAGATGTGAGGGCAACGGGACGGTAGTCACTTGGGCTAGATGGAGAAGTCTTAAATACATACCAGGATTGAAAGTTCTAACGACTGATTTAATATTTCTTTCTTTTGTAAATGACCATGTATGATGATCATGGTAATATTGTTCCATTTGTGCATTATCAGATGCAATTGGACTTCATGGAAGCAAGAAATTAACACGATTAAAAAAAAGCTAATGTACAGATGTAAAGAATATAAATGTATACAATTAATTAATCATAAGTAACGCGATCATTATCTGTCTGTCTGTCTTTCTGTTTAATTTTAATCATCTAAAGTTTGATACATATATATGTAAATATACATTTCTTTTCTTTGTCTTTTTTAGTTTTTCAGTTTTAGTTTGTTTGTTTTTTTGATTGATTAAAATAATCTAGCTCCAACCTCAAAACTGATGCAGCAGTAAAATCTGCTCACTGTCATTAAGGGAATAACCACAAATGCCCTGAAAGACTGAAGTTTAAACAATTGACACAAAAGCTGTAATTCATTTATGCAACATGAATAAAAACATCCCAAAATCGCTTTGATAATGGCTAATTCTACCGTACTGTTCCAAAGATGAGTCCTTCTGCTTTGTCTCGTGATGAAAAACAACATTTTTGGAGAAGCAAAAGTTTTTATTTGACTTTTTTTAAAGCTTTCTTACTCTTTTCATTCTCCAAACAGCAGAATATTTTTTCTGATCTGCCCCAGGCCCTATGGCATTGTTGATGTGCACCAACGGAGAGGAGCCCTCAACATCAGAGAGAGCAGGCCTCTCTGACAGGAAGGTGGTGACAGGGGTATGATGACAAGAGCAAGACACAAGGAATGCAGATGTGATCTCTCATGGAAAGCAGAGCTGGCAGAAACAGTGGGAGGAGGATGGAGATGGAGAGATGCCGTACTGGGGGAATGAATGCACTGAAGCCAGCTTTGTCATCTGAGCAACATTAGAACTCCTGCCATCTCCAAACAGACTAAGCCAGTGTTATGGAGAGGACCTACATGACCATTTGGTCCATCAGCAGCTTCTTTGGAAGACATCCTGGAGGACTGAAAACAAGCTCAGTGAAAGGCAGCTACAGTTGGGTCAGAATGTTCTTGACATATCTGGTGGGTAGTCAAAGGATCAGCTGACGGTCTCTGGTGCTTCACTCCTCACTCATCCTGTCCCACACGAACAAAAACATTCTTTGGGGCAAATGCAACTCCACATCTAACTCATCCCAAATCACATCCTGGTCACCTAAAGCTCTGGTCCCCAATCTCCAGACTCCAGACCGGTGTTAGTTCATGGGTCACTTGTTACCGGGCCACAGAAAAAAAAAAATTGTAACTCACTTTTTTATTTTACTTTTTATTTAGTAAAACTGCTAGAGTCTTTCCACCACATCCGTCTATGACTCTCTTGGCACATGTCAAGTCATTCGCCTCAGTCCCGTGTCCTAAAAACGTTTGCTACCTTCTTAAAGCAGCTCCTCCTACCGTTTGATTCAAATCCGCCAACAGACAGCAACTGTTTCTATAATGTTACAAGGATGATGCTAACAAAGTTGAAAACTCGATACCTTTATGTTTATTATTTTATTTAGAAAAATGTGTCGTGACAGTTATGTGCCACACTTTAACCCAGAGCTTTAGCTCGAGTGTTAACATTCTTTGAGCTATCATAACTCTTTAACTTTTTACGCAGTTAGCATAATTCCAAGAGATTCTGAAGCTGAGAAATGCAGCCTTGCACTGATATCCAACACTTTACAGTAGTGAAGTGTTTAAGCAATCGACTGAAATCAGCTGATTCTGTTGCAGAGAAAAGCGCCTTTCCGCTGCTTTATATGAAACATATCATATGAGAAGACTCTTTTCTCCGCCTCCGAATCAGCTGATTCACATTGATCATGTAAACAGTTTAAGTTGCTCAGTTGGTAAACAAAGGAGTCAGCAGAGAAAAACGGGAGCATATTCATTAAATCAAAAACATTTAACATTTTTTGTGACAAACCATTTCTGCTTTTCTTTTTTTATGAATGAGGCTCTGGATCGGGCATTCTGCTGCTCCTCTATTCCTGCAGCCTTTAAAGCGGAGTTACCCAAAGAACTGTGTGCTGGAGCTGTGTGTACACTAAGCCTTACATACATCAAACCAGCTGCTGGCGCTGAACAGCATGGTTAGAAAGTCTACCCCTAGACAGTCGAGTTCAGCTGCAGGGGTTTGTAGTTAAACCAACCATCAAAGAAGGACTTGTTGGAGCCATCAAAGCTCCGATGCAGTGCATTCAACCAGATCAGCCAATGGGATTTAGACAATTTCACCTGAGCTATGAAGCAGCAAAGCAAGCAGAAGGAGTTGACTGGGTAGCGGGGGACACACCTATGATGTCACATGACACCGGTTTAGTGAATGCAGATCCTAAAGAGCTCCATGATCTTCCTCTGCTCAGTGGAAGATGAAGATGACCTCCTGTAGCGCATTTTGACACTTCCAAAGGTACTTCAGGTTAATGCAGGTCACTCCACGTGGCCCTAACACTACCTTATCATAAAAAAATGTAATTTAAAAATGGGGAACAGAGTACAATTAACATTAAAAGTGATAAAGAAGTTGTACTGAAAATTAGCTAAAACAGCAGGCAAACATGTGCTGCTTTATATGTAAAGCCCTGAAATGCAGGAGTTTTTAAAGCATTTGGATGCAGTTAATACAGGCTGACAGACTGATAAAGTAAGTGGGGATGGAAGAGCAAGAAGGTGGCGAAGACCAGATGATCTTGCCTGTGGGAAAGCAGGGCGGAAGGGAGTGAAGGTCTGAAATGACTGTAGAGGAGTGATGTGAGACGATGCATGCAGAGAGAGATGTCTACATTAATGAATGACAGAGGCTGGGACATTCCAGCAGGAACCGGGAAAGCAACATTGTTATTTCAACTTTAGAGAATAAATGATAAATCATTTTACACTATTATGAAACTATGAAACACTTAAACAATCTCTAACTGTGGAAGTTCTATTTGTAAACTGTAATTTCTTAACCACTTTTTTAAATGAACATTTTTCCACTTAAAGCTCTGTTTGTTTTAGGTCATAAAAATCATTTCATGCAGAAATGTTTTCTTTCTCCTCCCTCCTTTCAAACCACAGTGTCAGTTTTTCATCCATGTTCTTGCCTGATGACATGCTGGGATGAAAATAAGTCAACCATCTGCTCTGGAACAAACACAGAACTTTGCACATCGTGACAGCATTGCAGTTTGACTTGGCCATAAATGCATCCTGGGAGGACTCCCTGCATCAGCCATCAGCAGGAGAACATCAAAACAAAACAAATCAATGTTAACTTGCAAATAATCCCTGTGTGATATTTGCAGCAGATGTAAACACCACCCAAGGTGCGTACAAACAGCCTGAAGAGCTGTGGCAGCAAACCCCAGTCAGACATGCATACATCTGCACTCAGTGAGAGCAAAGAAAAACAACTTTCTACAGGCCTCTAAAACGCTGATGTGAAGTAACAGTGAAGATCCTTTCCCTGTCTGTGTTGATGTGATCCAACACACACAGGACAGAAGTGTTTTACATCGTATATCTCCATCACAAAACAAGATGTTCACAAGTTTTGCTGGTTTTATAACAGGCTAAAATGTCAGGTGAGACTGATGAGTACTCCAAAAAAAGTTTTAGGGGAGAGCTTTCTTAGAAAAATCGATAGAAACTGTAATTCCATGCACAGCTAAATGTTTTTGTTTTTATTTTACTATTGGTGCATGGATTTTATTTTGATAAGAATGTTTTAATGTGATGAAGCAACTGATTTAAGCATAACTTACCTTGAGAATGAATAAAATATCCCATTACTTTCTGACCGCGTCAAGAACCAGTGAAGGACCCAATATGCACAAGACCAGGCTTGGCGCCCAAAAAAGTGGTGGTAGAACTTTCTAATAATGTATAATAATAATAATATCTGTAATAATGCAGACATATGAGTGTGTGTGTGGTCATGTCTTTCAGTTGTTGTGTACTTTCTAAAAACCCAACACAGTTAGGCAAATATTTCCAGTACCTTTTTTTTTTTATTTCATGTTGTTCTGTTCTTGTTGTGAAGGTTTTTTTTGTCATGTTTCATCTGTGATTTCCTTCATTCAAGTCCTTCTACGATGAACGCTCGACTCCCTGATAGGTTCCAGTGCAGCTTCAGCAAAATTGAAGCCTGAACTCTAAGAAAATGTTGAGATCAAAAAACGAACAAAAATAATTTGGGGTTTTCTTTGGATGACTGAGGGGAAAATGACAAATGCAGTAACTTCATTGCTGTGTCATTGCCAATGATTCATCAAGTTATATTACTTTACACTCAACATACATCATGATCTTATTTCATTAAATGAATTTAGTGCCTCCTCTAACTTATTTCAGAATCCCACTGGTATTTCACACAAAATGAAAGCTAAAACCTTTTTTTTATTTGAGGCTGAAAAGTTTCACATTTTCACAAAGCAACATTCTAATCCAAGCTGCAAAGTCAAACCAGTTTCTTTTTTATTAGGAGCACATCTCTGTCATATTGTTTGTGTTCAACCACCTGGAATCCACGCTGCAGGTCAGTTGTGAACTTCTTTTCAGTCTCCTGAATGCCGTGAAGGCAGAAAATAGAAGCCACATTCAATTTTCACTCAGCTCACCTTTAGATGAAGAACTTCTCCTTCATCATGAAGCAGCGCCTGTGCTGTTTGAGTGGAAATCCAGCTGTTTGCAGAAGATCCTATTTTGATACGTAGCCATACATGTCTGTACATCTGGAATGAATCCATCATGGCATCTTAATATGCATAGACGGCACCTGCTTCCTCTGTCTTCAACACACCAATGACATATATATGTGGCCATGCACAAGCTGCATATTGTATATTTTTACACACGTTACACTGTTCCAGTTTGGAGGTTTACTGCCCCTCCACATCGCTGAGCAGGGGAAGACAAAGTACATTCTGTCAGTGTATTAAAAAAAAACCGTCCCATTTCCTGAGCTGTGTGTTGTGTTGAGAAAGCCTCTAAGGTCTGGCAGCTCGCAGCTCCCTGTAAATCCTCAGAGGTGGTCATTTTAAAGCAGCAGGGATCTGGGTTGTGTCTTCAACTCCCTTTTTTTATTTTTTTATGCCGACACCTGCACAAGCTCACACAGCCAGCCATGAAATATCACATGCAGCTCCTGCTGATTGCAGTAGCTGGTTTATATGAGGATAAAGTCCAACTTTGTGGGATAATGCCAACAATTAGTCAGGGCCTAAACCAGATTTTGCAGAACTTAGAATTTAAAACTCTCTAAATATGAGTTTTGGATTTGTACGAACATTATGGTTTTTCAAAGACAGATTGTACTTTTTGGAGTGAAGTCCAACAGGGTGCACAGAGAATTCTCCAGCTTTTCTAGTATGTGGTGCTCTAAACATTTCTAGCTTTGTTACCTCATGATGTTAGCTCTAAACACAGAAATGACATTTAATTGTGACAGTAGCTGCAGGAAAATGGCAGAAATCAGTATTAATTGAGTTTTAAATTAATTATTAGTAGATGCTGTTTAAATCTGCACCCATTTTGGAATTTGAAATCACATACAGCTTTGGTCTTGTCTGTGGAGAGGTTACAGTCGAAGTGTAACTTTTATACAGATAATAATTAATACAGGTAATGCTTTCATCAGACAACTGGCCTTACAAGTGGATACGGGCTGATTTCTGGTGGAAAAATAGGCAAACCTGTTCTGGGGGGGCTCACTCCACACCAACAGTCCCACCCATAACTTGGAGGTGAATTTCAAATGAACTCCTGCTACTCTGCAGACACCATGTCCTCAAAAATGACACAGGTTTTTTGGCAGAGTCCTAACAAAAAGACCACTAGGAGCTCTTTGAAAAAGGATCAAAGTAGGATCAGAGTGGGACTTTAAGATGCTGCTGTTCCTCTCTATGCCGTTCCACTCTCATGGGACAACCCTGTTTGGATGAATGGCACTAAGGCTTAACCAGCGGCGGATAGTAGAGCTTTTTAACGAAGTAACAGCTCTGTGAGGATCATTGTATGCAGAGAACCAGACAGAGCAGGTGTGACATCACCCGTAGAAAATGCCTTAACTCCAACTCCAGGGAAATGAAGCCAATTCAGATGCCATTTTTCAGGATTACGGGTGCTGCCATGTGGAGCCAAATGACAGTGATTGGTCCTAGTCAGTCTGAGTCAACGTTTCTATGGCAACTACTGTCGCCTATCAGCAGTGAGCTTCTTCAAAGTCCACCCCCCTCCACTGAAAGTGGCTCGGGAGAATCTGTCAAACATTCAAGGTGGGGGCTACTGGGCACCACCTGACCTGATTGGTCAGTTTATAACTTGAATAATTTTCGATAAAGAAAAAAACATCATGATAAAGAAATAAGGATTTGCAAGATGTTAAAAAAACATATCAGAGTGACAATGGTTATTCTGATAAATCGAATGACTGAGTAATATCTGTTTATTTCTGTATAAAAGTTTATGAGATTTTGGAGCCAGAAGGTACTTCCTGTTTGGAACGCCAGGGGGGAATAGCCACTCTGTCCAGTTCTCTATATAGTCCATGGTAAGGATACTTGCTTGATTGTAGTGATAAATATTTATTTTCTGTACCATTAATACATTTTTATAAATCAAAGAATGTGACTTATTTTTTTCTTTTTTAATACAATTTCTCTTTCATTGAATAGTAAACATTACAGACTTCTCTCAGCTTTTTTATAGGAACAACTGGTGATTGACAAACCTTTTTGCCTCTCTATGTGCATTATTATTGGACATTTTGATATTGAAAACCATGTCTGACTACACATTTTAGAATAAAACGTTGCAGTAAGCAGAGGTTTTTAAGCTGAACAGTCCAATTTGTCTGTGCTCTGTTTTTTTCTCTTTTTTTAACAGAAGTTTGATTTGGTCAAAAATTTGTTTCAGCTTGTTTATTTTGTTCCATATTTTATCCAAGCATTTCTAGTATTAAAATGTGTCTTCACACAAACTTACTCAGATTTGAATGGATCAAACTTGACCATAGCATTTATTTAATTGAAAAACAGGGTGGTCCCAATCCTAACCCTTTGGGTTCTGCCAGGGAAACCATAACATGTCCAAATGGCCTCACCATCTTTTTCTTTTAATACATTAAAAAACAAAACTGGATAATTTACCCAAAGTGGGGAAAAAAGTGAGGATACTGCAGAAAGAATCAGAGCATCTCCATGTGGGTTAGCCTCCATCATAAATGGTCTCTTTAGAGACACAGAAGCAGCCCACAGCACACTTCTTGCAATTCTTGTGGATGTTCTTGTAAAGTTTACAACTTCTCTGGATCTTTACAATCTAGTTAAATAAATTGGAACACAAAGTGGAGCGTAACAGCATTTTCAGATGCAGAGAACTCCTGTGTTTTGTCACATTTCACTGGAGTAATGAGAAGCTCTCTCTCACAGAGCTCATTGTCTATGCATGTTGCATGGTTTGCTGCAAAGAAATGTTCATAAAGGACTTTCTGAGAATATGAAATAAAACACTAACATTTGCACTGGAGGATCTGCATACATGCTTTGTCTTCTGCTGAACACGATCACGTGAAAAGCATCATTTTAGACTTTTAAAATTCACGATCTTTAGTCTGAATTAGCTCATTTTCCAGTGGATGTGGATTTAATAGCTACACATCAGAAACTATCAACAGTATACTATAGTTTACTTATGAAGTACCATAAGTAAACTATAGAATTTGAAACAACATGAACCTCTTGAGTTTAGAGGTAACTGCTCTGAACATTTACAGTGAAACAAGATCCTGCAGAAAGGCAATTTCCTCTTCTAAAAATTCCTTTACAGGCACAAAAAAACACTTCAATGGCAAGAGGCAGAGTTTGCATCTGATGGAAGAGCTTCACCTTAATGCTTCTTCTACCAAGCAATAACGGCAGGCGGGGATTTTATCCAGAGGGAAAGACTACAACTGGTCCAGTGCTGCAGGCCCCCGGCTCAGACCCTTCAGATCAAAGTCCTGATAGTTCATCAGCGCATACCACAAAATATTTGCTAGATAACACTCAGCAGATTTTCCAGATCAGAGCATAATAAGCCAAATTCCTTTCTCCTGGTTTGAGAAGTTTGAAGAACAAGAGGTCAAATAGCGAAGAAGTACGCAGAAGTCATGGGATGAGGAGACACACATTTTTGATTTGCTTTGGTTCGCACCAAATCCAGATGAAAGACTTTATCTAACAGATAAGAAAAGCACAAAGGCTATAGATAATCAAGCTTTTCCAATCAAGTATTTCAATAGTAATGTGGTTCATTTAAGTTTTATCTAGTTTTCCAAACCAGAGTTTATTCCTGAGCAACAAAAACCATCCTTTGTGAATCTCACCTCACACTAGTCCAAAAGTTCAAATACTATTCAGAACTGGCTTGATTGTTGATGCTTTCACTGTAACAACTTTGGGAGGAAAAAAGCTGATTTAATGCAATTCTCACTAATTAGGCTAAATGCGGAAGATTAAAACTTTTTCAATCAAAAAGTCCAATCAAGATTAGACGGTAACAAAAACATGTTTCCATCCTTAAACTCTAAAGCATGTGAAGTTTAAACTGAACCAAGAAAACGGTTTTATAAAAGCTCTCTGACAAGTAAAACTAAATAAAGTGCTGCACTGAGCGCTTGTTTATTTAAACTTTTGGAAACCAGATTGAAAGCTTTGACAATTACTGGAGGTGAAAATGGAATTTGTTAGCAGTTAAAAATGTGGGAAACAGCTTTGAGCCCCTTTTCCTTTCCCACAGAGACGAACTGAGACGGATTGAGACGGGCAGACACTTTGGACTCGAACCTCACGAGTCCAGATTGAAGTAGTTTAAATGTGTGCACATATGAAATGGGGCTTGTCTTTGCAGAAGGCTGCTGAGCATCACACTACAGGAAGGACAGAAAATAGGGTTATTGAAATGAAGTGAACACATTGAAAGGATCACTCGGAAAAGATTGATTTATTTTGACGAGCCTTGAAAAGCAGAAAACGAAGAGAGTTCAACAAAATGAGCAAGTCGGTTAGTTTAAACAGATTTTGGCAAAAAGGTTGAAGCAATGGGACTGAAAACTTCCCCAAAGTAACATTCCATCCATCCATCCATCCATAGGGCAGTTTGGATTGGAATCTTTGGCGTCAATTCGTCTGAAGTCTTAAACTTTTTAACAAAAGAATCTGATGTCCTTTTTTATTTGGGGAAGATTATAAACTAGAATTTTGCTTAGTTTAGAACCACAAGAGCACCTAATTTTTTCCTGTTTATTTTGCAGGTGTCGTGGAGAATGATTCATCCAAGTCCTCATTTGGGGCAGCAGCTTCAAAAGCAGAAACTTTAACAGACTGGCATAGATAGGTGTTTTTTGTGCTGCATTTAAGTTCAAAACCATAAGATTACCCCTACCTTCAGAAATTTCTAATCACTTCCACAAATACAACCCTCAAATTTCCTTGGAATGCAATTCTTTATTAAATGTAGCGGTGATTTAATATGAAACACTCAAAAGACACCACAACTGCCAACAGTAAGCCTCAGTTGCATGCACCTATATGGGGGTTGACGTATAAATGTGCTCCAGAGAGGAGCGGCTGCATCTTAAGGGAAGCGCAGGTGTGTTTTGCCAACACATTCTGACTCCCAAAGCTCAATATATATGGACCAACAGTCAGGGACCCCCTCCGCGTCACACATTGACACTTTGAGTAACCCCAGTTTGGTTTTTTTGCGTCGTGCTACCTGTTCCCATTAAATTATGGGACCCCAACTCCTGGGCCGTGGACTGAGACCGGTCCAAGGGCCACTTGGCACAGGACTGCAGACAAATAAAAGATACATGCATTTAAATTATTTTGGCTTTGCTTATTTTCTGTTTCTGAAAGAAGTTTTATTTTGGAAAACTACTGCATTCTGTTCACCACATCTCTCTGTCTTGACGAGTCATGTAACATATGGAAGGCCAAGAGAGACAATATTGTGAACTTCTGCATTCTGAGCGTGTTCTCTGCACGTTCTTGTTGCGTACTTTGCGTGATCAGAGTGCATCTGCTTTGTGTTGATTTTGCCTTGTTTACGTCTTCAATTTTTTCTGCCAACTCACATTCACTTGCTGTTCATGCTGTTTTCACCTTCTGTGCACACTCCTTGCATGTGCTGTGTCACGACTTCTAGACGATTTGTGCCCTTGGGTGCAGTCAGTGAGCAGTGATGGCAAAACGCTCCTCTTCCAATTGGCTAAAAGACATTATAAGGTAGAAAGTAGGTGAGGTAGAAAAGTAAGTTAAATATTCTCTGATTGCTAGCTAGACTAGTAACAAGCCTGTCCAAAGAGGAATGTTTTAAGTCTAACTTTGAATGTAGAAACTGTGTCAGCGTCTCTTACATGAGCTGGGAGTTTATTCCATAAAACAGGAGCTTGGTGGATAAAGGCTCTACCTCCAACTGTGCTTTTAGAGATTCTAGGAACCACAAGCAGTCCTGCATTTTGTGAACAAAGTGTTCTGTTTGGTTGGTAAGGCTCTATGAGATCTTTAATATAGGATGGGGCCATACCATTCAAGGCCTTATAGGTTAGCAGGAGGATTTTGAAGTTGATTGAACTGGGAGCCAGTGAAGTGAAGCTAACACAGGAGTAATGTGTTCTCTTCTGCTGGTTCCTGCGAACAATCTAGCTGCTGCATTTTGAACAAGCTGAAGACTTTTTAAAGAACTTTTAGGACAAGCTGCTAGCAAGGAGTTACAGTAATCCAGCCTAGATGTAACAAATGCATGGATGAGTTTTTCAGCATTACTTCACTATTTCTGATCTTAGGGTTAGGGTTAGTCTCTAACGCAGACATTAAGTTTCTTTACAAGATCATTATGGTCAGGTTTAATGGATAAATACAACTGTGTATCATCCACATAACAGCGCAAATTAATACTGTTTCCTGATAATGTTTCATAAGGGGAGCATGTAAAGCAGGGGTCCCCAAATCCCGGCCTCAAGGGCCGGTGTCCGACATGTTTTCCCAAAGAACCTGCCATTGAAGCTCTGTACTGGCTAAACACACCTGATCCATGTAATCATGGCCAACCCTTGATGCCTGGATTTAAGCACCCCTGATTTAAAGCATAAAGAGAATGGGTTCTAGAACTGAGCTCTCTGGGACTCCGTAGCTAGCTCGAGTGCAATTCTAATAATCATCAAATATCATTCTAAACCACATGCTGAGATTCAATTCAGCCTAAATTTATTTAATTAAGTCTAAATCCTTCAGAAACAGAAGAAGCATGGAAGTCAATTTGATATTAAATTGATGCCAGTTTGCTGTTTAACATATAGTCATTGAAATGATGTCAAATGAACATCAACTATATTACTAAGCATTCTTAATTTTGTTTTTTATGTGAGATTGTATTTCTACTGTTCATGTATTTCCCACACTAAAACATTGCCATGAAAGCAAATGTTAAAATAAAGTTGTCCACTAATTGGATCAAATATCAACAAAATTTTGATGTAAACCTGACATCAAGGTGCCCGCTGGGTTCACTGTGCAGCGCTGCATATGAGCGTGAGGCTGCTTTTCCACATCAGAATTTGGTCAAATTTTTCAGTCGAGTCCAACTTTTAAAAATAAAGCAAAACTAAATAACACAACCGTCTCATCCAGCAGTTGCAGCGGTGAGTCTAGAAATATCCCAGATGTACCCAGTGGACAATTGATGCTGAGATGACATCATATCAACATCAGAGCTCAACATCAAATTGATATAAAAAAAAATACAAGTTGAATGTGCAATTCAAATTGTTGTCAAAACTTTAATATCAATTCCACATCATGATATTGACCTCTTTTTGATGTCATTTGGACCAAAAAATGAATATAACAAATAACAGAATGGTAGATCAGAATGGAATTATTTTTGGTGCAACATAATTTATTATTGTTGTTGTAACATGATGATCAAGGTGCAGTTTACCTTGATTTGTATAAGTTATGGTAACAAAGCTAGATATAATCTGAATTATAATATATTATAATATAACTATAATTAATTATATTATAATTATATTATAACTTGACTTAGAATGTTAGGTGTTACTTAATTTTATAGGGTACTTCTCAAAATGTAAATTTACATAATTTATGAAAACCCAGCAAAACCAAGTTGATTTCAAATTCAGAAACAGTTTTAAGTTTCAATAGTAGTTTTTATTCATGTGACAAACATTCATGAAATCATTGATATTCAGTCATTTAAACACAAGTCCAGTTCAACTCCATCTGGTGTCTAAGAAAAAATACAAACCAGGCTGAAATAACACAAAGTCAACCTAAATACAAATGTTTAAAATCTTGTGATCACAATGCTGAACTGGGCGGGTCCACAGGTCTTTTGAAATATTCAGATCCCACTTTGACAAAATCACCAGTTCTGAGATATTTACATTTTTCTTTATTTGGATCACTTTTTTAAGTACAACCCCTGTCATGGAAATGAATAACATTACTCTAACCAATTATTTAAGAGCACAATTATGAGGATTCTGTGGTTTAGTTTGGGTTTCGTTCTATGTGGTCATGCTCTAAGTTGCCCTCGTCAGTGACACCAGTTTCAGGTTAATCATCCACAGCTATCCTCATTTAGTTCATCAACCTCAGTGTATTTAAGTGTCTGGTTTCCAGGTCACCTGCTTTGCCTTGCCACCTTTTTGGTTCTCCAAAGTTTTGTCTTGTTGGTCACCTGATTAAGCTGTGAAGAAATGTGGGTTTTCATAACAGCTTTGCAATCAAATGCAATGGGCTTGAGAATATTATGTGTTGCAGAACTATGAGGACAGAAAAACTGGAGAACATTTTCAGGATTTGTTATTAAATGATCCAAAGCAGTGATGTTTTGTTTACTGCTTTAGAAAACTGACCAAAAAAAAAAAAACTTGTTTGAAGTGACAAACACCATTTCTTCCCATCTAAATCTTTGTTTTTATCAGTTTTGTTGATTCTGATCTCCTGTTCTAAACAAAAGTATAAATTATGGTGAATTAATACTAGTGCTGTCAATTGATTTAAAAATTACTCAGCTTAAACAAACTTTTGGATTGTGATTAATCATGACTAAACACAATGTTTTTACTAGGTAAAATTTGTACAACAATTTGTGGCTTTTAAACAAAAAAGGCCTTAGAGAATATTTTTTCTTTTTACTGTCTCAATTGTTTTATATTGTAAAGTGTTAACTCAGAAATGTAATTGGTGTGTACAAAACACAACCGTAAGATAAGCAGACCTGTAAAGACTTTTATGTCTGCAGTTTTACTCCAAGAAACATAGTTTTCACATGTCCACATGTTTTAAATTGATTTTATAAATTTTTATTATTAAATGTCATTTAATTGTATTTGCGGGATGTGTATGTGTTTAATTTTTTTTCTTTTTTAATTATTATTTTTGGTCTAACTGTTGGTCTAAGGTATAGTGGAAAACACTTTGAAATGCTTTGTAGTAGGAAAAGTGCTATATAAATAAAGTTGAATTTAATTGAATATATCGCTTTGCCGCTGCAGTGGTATTGTTGTGAAATTGAAATTTATGTTATACAAATATGTAAAATTTCAGTTTCTGTAAATGCACCATATGTTGAGCATGAGCAGTACCATACACGACGCAAACCTCCAGGGCTGAGTACCAGCACTGTCTCCTTTTGGAAAAAAATTAAAACATTGCACATCATCTTACGTAAACAATAATCGTTGACTAATCGGCTAATCTAAAAAATAGTAATCTGTGAATAATCGACTACTAAAATAATCGTTAGTGACAGCCCTATTTTTTTAGAATATCCTTGAGCACTAAATCTGGGCTCAGATCTTCTTTCAGAGGAAAATGTCTTTCTTTGTAAAATGTTTGCGACTGGTTTAAACGCAGACTTTTTTATAACTTCAGCCATGTCATTATCACACTTATAAAGTGGGCTAAATAAAACAAAACAAAATGACACAGATGTTGTAAAACTGGTATTTTATAACAGAGCTGCCAACTTTTCATAAAAGCTTGGGGTGAGAGAAAAAAAAAATCAGTCTGTACAGTGGCAAAACATAAGATGAGGAGATGAGGCAAGTGTAGTTTTGCAAAAGTGTAATAGTGAAATAAAGCACTTTTTAAAAAAACAACACAAATACAATTTTTACCTTAACACGACAAACAAACAAACTAAAGCCCACACTAAAACGAGACTCACAGCATTTAGCCAAAATAATTTCCAAACTCTGTGCTGTTTGTAGTAATGGCTCGTGGTCTCTTGTGAAGCTTTGAGAATTTTAGTGAATTTGAAAAATGTCTCAAAGCCTGCTGTTTTAACTGTCTTTATGATGATAAAGTTCTATCTAGGGCCTGGTTCCTGGTTTGGTTTTGTTTAGGCCCACTTTACATTTGAGTGGAGCAGCACCATAATCAGCTTTGCAATCATGGAAGCCTCTGGAACAATCTGGCTCCTGTAACCTGTGAGAAATAAATGACATACAATGGAAGTAAGGTCTTTGCTATGTTAGTTTACTAACTTTTCCTTTTAAGGAAAAGTAAAGGTTAATGCAGTGGCCCTTGGACCGGTCTCAGTCTGAGGCCCGGGTCTTGGGGACCCATGATTTAATGGGTACAGGCAGCATGTCGTAAAACGACGAGTTAGAGTTGCCCAAAGTGCCAATATGTGACACGGAGGGAGGTCCCTGACCATTCGTCCATATGTGAAGAGTTGGGAGTGAGAATGTTTTGGTTTTGCCTGAAGGCTCGTACAGCCACCACAAGGGACATCATGAAAATGGAACCATTGTAGTTTGTGTGTAGTAAGTATTTGTAAGAATAATGGATGTTGCACATACTTACCTTAGTAAGGAGCATGTACTGGCTCCTTACTACAAATGCAGCATGCACAGGGTGTGCACGTGTTATTTGGATTTGGAAATTGTTTATTTCAAGCAATCAAAGCAAGAAATGGTGCATAAATAGTACAATCAACAGAGGTTTAAATCCATACAAAGACGTATCAAGCATAGGATAATTGGAGATTGCTTGAAAGGGAGTGGAAGGAAGCAGACTGCATAATCCCACTCCAGTATGCAAGTGTCCAGAGGACGCCTAGGTTGTCCACACAAACTACACATTCTAATTTCCCAAATTTTAAAAGTCAGGGTGCATGCAAGAAGCACGCACTTATGACTTGAAGAGAACGAATAGGCTTCTTGTACAATCCATGGGATTTGGGTGGGTTCAAAAAAATCTGTACAACACGTCTACATCTCTGCTTCATCCTTACACCCCCTTCCACGTTGCATGAGTGTTCACCATGACCTGTCGCCTGCAGCCTGCGTGTAGAAAAACATGCATGACCATTTTCTCTCTACAGGTTCACAGAGCGGTCTACAACTTTGATATTTCGGGTGGGCCACCTGCGTGCGCTTTACACTGGGCATACTAGGCAGAACTAAAAGAAATGTACTAGACACAGTCTCCCCATCGTATCAGGAAATTTGAGTTCAACATTTGATTTAACTTGTCCAAATAGTAATTAGGAACAATAAACTTTTGTTTTATGAATAAACTCTATGTTCATTTTTTTAAACTTCTAAAGAATTGGCACAAACTTGTTTTGCGCTATTAACGTGGTAGAAACTTGGAGCACCCGTGTGGTGAGGATGAAGTGAATGGAAGCACATTCCACCGCCGTGAAGGCAGCTGTGCAGCACGGTGAGCTGAGATCATGGGAGCCAACATGTGAAGCCCTGCATGACTGCTGTGTTCACACAAATGGGTCTTTTGTTTGTCAGCAGGCTCTGAGAAACCCCAGTCATCCTTCCACACTGAGCTGCCGTCTCCATATGGGAATGTTTACGTCCTCTTTGTTGTGCAAAGATCAGAGCAGCGGAGATCCATCCGACTTGTTTTTACAACACATTTTTGCTCATTTGCAAAGAGGGATTTAAATGCCCAGTAAAAGTTCCTACTGAGCAATAGCGGACAACACGAACACAACAAACGACCGACACAGAGGACTGACTCATACTATAGCACTAGGGGTTTTGTGTTTTCATTATTTAGAATGACACGCGTACATGAGTCTGTGATTGACACAAAAATGAAGCACGTGAACCTGGGAGAGCAGAACACCATCAATTTATTGTGGAAAAAAAAGTTTATTCTGGCACATCATTTATCTTTATATTACAAAAAGGAGAAAAGAGGTTACAAATCTTGATAATTTATAGAAATACAACTTTTAAAAATACATTTTAATTTAGTAAACACTCTGTGAACAAGTTTCCACAACAACCCACTGCTTAAGATCCCTGAGCAGAGACACTGAGTGAAACGTTTCCTTCACTCGAGCAAAAACAACTGTGGTCCTTCACAAAAAACTAAATATTAAGAGATATTTACAAGGAATTAGCACGTCTTGACCTTGGGAGTGTAAGAAGAACCATGTGACTCTCCAACCTCAGAGGAGTGACAGCACCATGACTGCTACAAGTACGGTAACCTACAGGACTGCAGGTGCTACTGCTGTTTGAAAATGTACTTGGTGATGACCACAAACAAAACTTCCTTCAAATCACATCAACAAACACAGTGCCAGCTGGTTCTGTTGCTAGGTAACACAGGTAAATCATTTACAATTGTATGTGAAGGTTAGATGAATGAGAAGGTTTGTGGTGCAAAAACAGAGACTCTAAACATTGCAGGAAGGTGAAGCTTAAAGATCCACTCTGATGAAAATGCTGTTTTTAACATGATCTTGTGGCATTTTTCTCAAGACGTATATACAGACAATTAAACTTAAATTTGTATTTCTTTGTATTCCTCTATTCAAACGCCAGTTGAAAAAGCTTGTAGGTGAAGTTACTACGGCAAGCCACAAGCTCCCTGCTCCGCTGCAGTCGTATGCATCCACTTGCAGACAAATAGATCCACGTACGTCTTCGTTTTCCTCATCTGAGCTGGAATCCGGATCAAAACTGTATGGCCGGATAGAGCCGATATTGCTCGCCAATTTTGTTGCACCAGTAATGTTAAGGTGGGGGTGTGAGGGACTGTAAGCTAGCAAGAGAGGGCGTTAATGGAGAGCTCTTAATTTCTGGTGAACTCCTCCCACTCTGCAGAAACTATGTCCTAGAAAACAACGCACTTTTAGATTTTGCTTAAAAACAGCAAAATCCTTGTTAAAAGACCACTGGGAACATTTTGAAAATGCATCAAACAATGATTGGAGTGGGTCTTTAATCTGCAGAAACAAACACCTCTAACTGTACTGAAAAAGCACATGGGACTTTTGGAAGTACTCTATTTTTGCACAAACTGAGATCTCACCTGCGGCGTGATTTTCTGTCTACACCGAACATTTCATTCGCACAAACACAATGACTTTTGTTGATCACGAGACGCAACGAGTCCCTTAAAAAGCACAATAACACTGTGCATCAGCGAGGCTTTAGCGTTGGGCTAGAATGAGTCACCTGTGTAAAATCCAATTCTCCTTTTTGTCCAAGAGAATTAAGTCCATCAGGTGATGATTAGTCCTGAAAGGAAATGTTCTCACAAACTGAGGACTTATCAACTGTTGGAATTCACAGGTAAAGCAGGTGCTGTTATGGGGTATTTTTAGGCATGGAACTCCACTGAAGCTTCTGGTCAAGCCAAGAAAACAAGTTTCCTTTAAAAGGCATTCAGTCCCTTTTTTTGTAAAAGCTTTGCACCAAAAAGCAATATCTGACTCTTTATTTTCTAAGAAGCTTCATTTTTAATTATTTTCTGGACGTAAAAATCTTGGAGGGCACTATAATAACTTAGCCAAACTTTAAAACTAATCTTTGTTTTTTTCATTTTTATTCTGTCAAAATCTGACTTTTCTGTGGCTTCCAGTTGATCATTGCCTGCAATGATTGAACAAACCCAATTCCCTTCTTCAAACTTTTCACTGAAAGCAGGAAGCTACAATGCTTTTTCATACATTTTAACTTCACTGTGAAGTGTGTGCAATCTCACCAGCAAATCAAAGTGACTCGTTGGATGTGAAACAAAGAACAGAGAGGAGGTAACTTGGATTATTAAGTTAGAGATGATCTATTTTTCTTAATATTCTGGATGGAGCACATGTTTAAAACCAGTAAAGCAGCTCTGTGAATTCATGTTGTTTTCTCATGTACCTAGTATCTTAAGGAAAAAAATGGATAAGAGCACAAACACCATGTGGTAATGAGGAAAGCTGCATGTCGGAGGTGTTTGCAAAGCTCAGGGGTCATTAGATGAATTGTGCAGCACAATCTTGGCCTCTGTGCAAACATCCTCCCTCGCTGTCTTTCCTTCTCCTGGTTGGAAAACAGGAATCAGGAGCTCGTAGGCTGTCCTTTTTTTCTGGGTCTGGCATACATATGGCAGGAAGGTGGGCTGGGAGAAGTCAGGGGCTTGTAGTCCTCAGGCCCTGCTTCACCATGATGTTCCTCAGCTTACGCAAATTCGACTGGGTGATGGTGTCATCCGGCTTCAGCTGGAGCGCTCGCAGGTAATTGGCTTCAGCTTCTTGCAGTTTCCCGTTGAGATGGAGGATGGCTCCGAGGTTCATTAAGGCTGCTGGGTACTGAAACAAACGAAAAGTTTACAGCATTTTAACACAAGACAAGTTTGGAGCACAAATACAGAGACAGGAGCAAACATGGCACAAACTAATTTCCTCTCATGAAGAATAAAATGCACACTGATGCAGTGATTGGGTCGCCAACGGGAAATGAAGCAGACATCGGCTTAATGACCATGTGGTGACTATAAATGATCCTTAAATTGGATACATGATTTGATTAAAAATTCAAATTTCATCTCATCAGGGCCCTGATTAACCTCTGTTAGT
The DNA here is from genome assembly GCA_036245035.1 of Adrianichthys oophorus. Taxonomy (NCBI): domain Eukaryota; kingdom Metazoa; phylum Chordata; class Actinopteri; order Beloniformes; family Adrianichthyidae; genus Adrianichthys; species Adrianichthys oophorus. The sequence continues at coordinate 39,481,240 of BSAI01000030.1, forward strand.
TCTCACTTTGAGGACGAAGACTGTAGAATTCAAGTTTCAGTCTTTTATATTTTCTAAAGATAAAAAAAAAACCGCACAATATCCTGACGTGACACCATTCTAGAATTTGTAGAAAAACACGTTTCCTGAGATCATCACATGAGGGGGGCGGGGGTAAAGACCCGGGGGCAGCATTGGTTAGATCACCCAGACTGTGTTTAGTTTGGTTACCGATCTTTGTGTTTCTGCATCTGGTCTGTGGGATGAATGTGGGACGGAGCAGCAGCGCTTTGAAGTGGCTTCACAACAATCAAATGTTTATTTCTGCTGGTGCCAACGGGCAACATCATCATCATCAGTGCACTGGGTGAGTCATAAGGACCAAAGTGTCTGTTGTGCAATCGTGCCAAAACAAGAAAAAAAAAAAAGACACAAACCAAAACAGGAGCTCCATCTGATCAAGATTTAAGTTCTAAGTTAAGGAGAAGAACTGTAATCCTACTTAAAACCGAAGAACTTATTTATATTTCTAAAAACGTAATTCATAAGAAGGTGAAAAAAATGACCGCCGTAAAAAAGCATCCCTTTTTTAATTTATTTTTTTACGTCAAATTTGTGTCTGCCTCTATGGTGACACGCGTGAAATTCGCTGCTGGACAATGGTCCAAAAATGTGTGTGTAAACTTAACGCTGCTGCTGCATGTGGGAGGGGCTACTGTTAAAAGTGTTTCGCCTCATAGCTACATGGAAGCATTGACTGAAAATCTCATTTACAATGCATGAGAGACACAGATGATGATGGATCAGGCTCATTTATTTTTAAGATTTCTACAAAAGCATCGGTAATCCCGTCTCCATGTCTGGGTTCATGAGATCATTCAGAGACTCTCCCGGTACGGTGATCTTCACCAACTAATGTCTCAATGACGATTCTTTTATCATTAGTTTGAGGAAGGAAAAAAATTAGAGGAACTTTTCATGATTGTCTCCACACAAATAAGAAAAATATCAAAGTTGAAGAGAACAGATTCTCCTCCATATTGGTTTTGGACTCCACATGCTGATCACATCATCAATACGTCACGGACAAAAGCTGAGTCCCTGACTAGTTGACACAACGAAAATTTGATGCCAAAGTTCAGATATTTGAACTCTGCTGCTAGATTCCCGTGCCACACCCGGCACTGAAAACATGACGCAGAACCTCTGATCACGTCTTTATGTTGACTTAACATTGAAACTGGACACCCCTGACGTGTGAATCCCATTCTATGTGAATAACTGTGAAGACAACGGTTGGAACCGAAACCAGTTTTTGTTGGTTTTGGATCTGAAACTACGTTCACACCACCCTCTGGAACACACTCAATCAACCACTTCCACTGTAAAGTGTAAGCGCACAGTTCGGACTTCCGCGGTCAGAATTCTTGCTCCGCAAGCTTCTACAACCGTTTTCAGGTTCTACATTCTGAGTGCGTTGCCACGTGTTGAAAGCTAAAGCAGGCTTTTTTTCACGGCCACAAAATCCTTCGTATACCGGAAGAGAGCTGAGAAACAAAAAGATTGGAGCCAGATTCACCAGGTTTTCAACTAAGCCTCTTCCAACTGTAGGTGGTAGGTGGTGGTGGGGTGTTCTTAAACTCGCGTCATGCTCGGTGTGAACATAGTTTAACTTGTGCAACCAAAGTTTATTTTTTTTTTACCTCCTTTAGGTGGTGTGAGCTGAAAACATACTTTTGCTCAGAAGGAGACACGTGTTCTAACTTCTACAAATTTTAAACAAATAGGATGTCGTCTCCACGCCTGCTGATGGTAACACTATCCATCCTTCTTTTGTCAGCTCTGCAGGTTGTGTTAACTGCCTGCTTTTTTTTCTGCACCCATTCCACACACCCACCTTTCATAACATCCCCGTGATTGTCCATTGTCAAGGTGGGATGGACGATGCTCGGACCATGAAAGTTTGAATGGGAACAATATGTCCAGTAGTACTGCCCTCCCCGAGGCAAAAAAAGGCTGACGAATAAATCTCAAAACACTGCTGCTGCTAAAAGTGAGAACATTCTCCAGAACATGAAAAATTTGACTTTTTTTTTTCCTGAAGTAAAGGCTGGAATGAGCAGGGAGTCCTGATGAGCACCACTAAAGTTTAGATTTAGAGTATTAGATTTGAGAAACTTCTCAGCCTGTTTGAAAATGTTCTCTAATTTAAAGGCTGGACTGTTTCTAAGACTGTTTATGCAATAAATTAAGGTCTCTTTGACCCTGCTGTATTAAAGGGAAAAACCGCAAAAAAAAAAAAATGCTTGGGGATCAATCCAAGAGTTAGTCATTTCAAGTAGTCAGAAAATTACTGGCAAAAAAAATACCTGTTTATACATATGGACATGGTTTAAGGTAACCATGAGAGGGCCACACATGAAACTGTACCCAAGAGTTAAGGTTGACAAATGGATGTATGCTGGAAAAGTGCAGCTATAATGGTATTTTTGTGGAATTTGTAAAGGCTGTAATATGTTAAGTGAGTTGTGGTTGTCCTGGTGAATGTCAAAGTTTATGATTTAACAAACTCCACAGCTCTAGGAGACTTTAGAATTGCTGATGATTTTTGCCTGCATGTGTTCTTCCGTTTACTTTTATTATTCAATTTTTGGTCTGTGATGCCACACAGCTCAAATTAGAAAAAGGCATTTCCTTTTAAGGGATTAACTGGGTTCACTAAAGGGCTAATAAGCATTGAAATTGATTTACAAATGATCATAGTTCAGAGAAAAATGGATGGAAAAAATCTTGGTTAAGATGAGATGCGACTGTTGGTGATGAGGTTTTAGGGAATGATAAAGAAGATGTTTGGCTAAACTAGAAAATGCACAAAAAAGTTTCTGTAAAGGACTTCAATCCACAGGAAAGGAACTATGGACGAGCACAGTGGTGCACAAAAAGTTACCAACTTTTAGCTGGATTTCTCAAAATCTGCTCTGAAAGCTTCTAATCTTCTCTTTCTCTTCTGTACTTTCTTTATAAATCTAAAACTTTTTAAAAATGTATCCCCCTGCTTCATCCCTCACTTTTGCCCCTCTCTACAGAAAGTTGTCTAAAGCCTCCATGGATTTATCTTTTTTCTCATTTCCTGCTGCTCCCCTCAGCCTCCCCACCCTCCACAAAAAAGAGCCAAACATAGGAACAAAAGCGAAGTTGGACCGCAAAGAGTCGCACACTTTACTGACAGACAGTTTGATGTGAAGCTAGTCTGGGAAATGACCCAACCGCACTGACATCACACAGGTTATAAGGAAACGGTCTATGAACAGAAGGGGAAATGTTAAAAGGTCAATAGACGTGAACTTATGGGAGAATTTAAAACAAGGATTTCACTTTTACAGAAGAAAATCAAATCCCTGAAACGGAGGAAACAGATTTCTCTCTGTGTCTCTCATGGAAAATGACTTGGAAGAGTCAAACCTATGATCCAGAAATGCAGCGAATAAATGGATTCATTCAGAATATGGAAAGAATGGGGGATCATGCTGAGGAAGATGAATGTGATGGAGATCACATATTTATTTAGCTGCAAATAATTGGTTATGCCGTAACTAAAGAATGTACTTTATTATTATTGTTTTTTATTTGTACATTTTTCTTTGTAAATTGTTTTAATGAATAAACGATGGACTGACCAAAGAGCACTTTGTACCCGTGATAATGAAAAGTATCTAACAAGAGATACTTACTACAAAGACATCAAGAAAAAAAAATAAAATGAAAGTAAAAAATATATACATCAATGTGACAGAAAGTGAGATACATTTTACAATGTTTTTAAAAGAATATCAGAAACATTTCATGTTTTCCCTTTAGAAAAAAAGTCAAAGAAATAGTTAGTTACATGATGAAAATGCTAATATTTATGTTGGAAAAAATATAATTTATACACAAAATAATCAAATGTATATATTAAATATCCCTTCAGTTTAAACATTTGATACACAATAATTTGCTGTGGATGGAAATTTCACTCTTGGTGAAATCGGCCTCAAACGACTTTCCAGTTTGTGAATAATTTTATAAATGTACTCAGCAGTCAAATTGAATGCTAAATAATCGGCAGGAACTCTTTGATTCTTTATTGAAACAGTTTAAAAAAGATGTCTCCCCTCTGGTTCTAACTGAATAAGGGAAAAAAGTCTAACATTAAAAAAAAAAGTGATTTTGTTCAACTCGAACACTGTTTTGACACAAAGGAAAACCGAGATGGACGCAAAGGCTCCTTTCTCTCTGTTATATGAAACTCTTTCTAATGTTTGTCATTGTTTGTATGTATAATGCCAGGGTTTGTGTGCATGCAAAGTTGAGCTGTAATCTCTGTATAACACTGCGAGGATATATTTGAACATTAATCCAAAACTGAACGTCGGTAATCAACACACAGGAACAAACAGAGTGACCACATGCTAAACAGTCCCGCCACCCTCTGAGGGCCTCGCTTAAACAGCTTGACCCATCCTGCCAGAGCTTTTTAGAAGCAAGTCCTATTCATTTTCAAGATGCCTCAGTCCACTGACTGACTATTATCATTATTCTTTCCAATCTGCTTACCCTGGCCTCTGCTTTGAAGCTGTTGATGGATGTTGCACAAGCAAAGCTCGGGGCTCGCTAAAAACCAAACGCTCATTATTCTGAGCTCCACAGACAATAACGGCCGTTGTGAAGGAACCGAGCGACCACTAATGACGCTGGAACGCCACCCAGATTGTGATTGCAAAGTGTCCATCAAAGTGAGGCGTAATGATAGCCAGTCACGTTTTTTTTTTTACTCACGTTGGGTCTCAGGCTGGCCGCCTGTGCGTAGAACTTCTCGGCTGCCTCATTTAGGTTGGCCTGCCTGAAAAAGGGAAAACGGAGAGACACAATCATTACTCATTTTTATCGCTCCTGGCTTCGGATGAGGCCTTGAACCCTGCGTGTTTACTGGTGCTCAGGGGTCAGCGAGGAAAAAACATGGAGAACGGTGTGAGGGATGGGGGAGGCTGATCCAATCGCCTGCAGGCTTATTGTACGATTGCATCTTTGGCTTGATAACATCTGAGCAGTGCACAACAAGCTGTCCTACTCTAATTGAGCCTGGAGGTTAGAACATCTGCTTTATTGGATTCCTGCAGAAAGGGAATATTCATGCTAGGGTTCACAGTCTGGTAGATTTTAACTTTACAAAAGCTGAAGACAAAGAAACCCAAATTTACTTAATAAATTCCTGATCCTCTGCGAAAGAATGGATGCTGTTCAGACTCCAAAACACACACACTTTTTTCCTTTTCTCACTGCTCTGTTTATTGTTCTTGTACACACAAATCTGCAGCTTTTTTCATGAGTGCTCTGGTTTTTCCGACATCTCTTCTTCGCTGATGGTAACAATTGCCAAATTGCAAATAATTTTGCTTTGACAAAGTCAAGGACGGCCTCATTGACGGCAGGCTGGGGTGCCCCTTAAGTCATGATGATCAAAGCAAACAAAAGCTTTGGATTCACGGTTTCATTTAAGCTGTCAGGAGCTATTAGATGATCACCATCTGCAGGTTTCCAGATCAAAGTCGGGGTGACCCAAGCAGGTTTACATCCAACACTGGTCCTGCTTGGCTGAACAGCACTGAGTCTGAAGGGCTTGATACCTCACACACGCTGGGGGAGGCCTTTGAGGAAAACTCTTTCTAAATAAACAAACACATGAAATTCATCCGGTCTTATTAAAAACTTAAAGAGAGTTCTGAGAAAATGTATTTGCCCAAAAAATATTATTATTAAAAATGATTAACATAGAGACAAGACCATGAGCACAAAAGGTTCTAGCCCACCTTTACTAGCTGGCCTTAGCACGGAATCACTAATTGTGTCCGGGTGTGGAACGGTGTGACCACAGAGGTCAAACAAACCAAACTTCAGTGGATCCCCTGATGTGTGTTGGCTTTATTACTGAAAACACTCAGAGGGTTCAATAAAGCTTTTGACCGTTTGGTGATTATCCGATTTGATTTAGGAAACAAGATCAACGATTGTTCGCTCGTGGCTGCTTTGTCACTGGATCTCATTCTTTTTCCTAATCAATGCTGTCTTTTCAACACTGCCCTCTCCTTCCTCACTGAGTCCTTGTAAAAGTCTCATTTTGCATCATAAATGTTACATTTTTCTACTTCCAATATTAAACTTTTGTCGTTTATGGTTAACATGGACATATATTTTAGTGGCAGTGTTAACAATGTATGTTGCAATGTGTGTTTGCTGAGAAGAAGTGGCTTATTAATCAACTTCAATTATCATTGAAACTGCAGCCAATAAATATATGCGCTACAGGCCCGTTACCTTAAATATACAATAAAATTCTATAAGTTTTCATTAAAAAACCCGGACCTGGTTCCCTTTTCTCCAGTTTTTCCACCCCGAACGTTCAATAATCTAATGAATGATTAATGAATGTTCACCACAGACGGACCAGTGGAATCCTGGTGCAAGAGTTAATCAAAGCATCTGGAAAACATCCCAAAGATACACTTACATGTTTACAGGTTTACATGGCCACCATTTGCCAGGAAAAATAAATAAATGTATTTATGTAAATCAAAACTATTATAGCAAACTACTTAACATCTGAAATCCCTACACCTTCAGATTCCCGCTGTTGGTCATTTCGTTTTACTAAGCTAAACATTACACTCAAGATGAAAATAAAATCTGACACCCACCCACAGGAAGGGGAATATTTCAAGAAACTCTGCCCCCCCCCTCACCCTTGAGTAAAGGCCTACAATGTATGTTTGCTGAGAAGAAGTGTCTTATTAATCAACTTCAATTATCATTGAAACTGCAGCCAAGAAATATAAACTTCTAGTTAAATATTTACAATCTGTGCATATGGCACATCCCTGCACTCCAATAAACAAAGTAATCCCTTCAGTTATGATGTGATTCTGTTGCTATTATATTTATATTGCAATTTACATGGTAATCTGTGAGAAAACAAACTGTTTTCTACGCGTTCATCTTCCTTACGCTGACATCCCTGAGGATTGTTTTATTGTCACTGAAGTTGACAGATTAGAAGGAAGTCCAAACGATTCCCCAGGGCCAACTTTTCCTGTGCTAAATTCACACTATAAACACGCACTGAAGTAAAAAAATAACTGCGTAAAAGTGGAGGGGAGAAATTATTAGGTTGGAAGCCAAATGGTCAAAAACCAAGGGCTCAAGAGGGTAATAAATATCCTGAACCAATTTGTAGGCTTCTGTTCCTCCTTGTAATCTTCCTTTTTCCCTTGTGTAGATATACTTGTGTCCCAGTCAAGCGAAGCTTTTCCCTCCCTTTATCCAAGACAAACATATAATGAGTAAGAACTTTGCTGGATAAGGACCCCATGCCAAGCAGGCAGAGATGAGTTCAACCCAAACACGGCTTTAAGCTGTTTTAACTGTCAGAGGTCTGGACCCTGGAACAAGCACTCCACTCAAAACTGCTGGTGGTGTAGATCTGTCATGATCTAATGTAAAAAGAATTGGAGGGAAACTTTCTTGGAGACGTAAAACACTGGGAAACACGGCAGAAATTTGAGGGGATTTAACACAAAAAATTTTCCCTACCAGCCAAAGAACTGCTGCCCAACTCCTGGCTCATGGTCACGAGTGCATCAGCTCCAGGGCTTTTCAGCTCTGCATCAGCTGATGTTTGCAGCTGTCTTAAAGGGTTTAAGTATAACCAGGAACCACTCTTCTAGATTTTTGAGGTTTGACAAACTGCACAAGAACATGTAGCACTTCATAAGTGCTAAGACCGACCCAGCACTTCTAGGGCTGCTTGAAAAGAGCAGGATTATGAAGGACAGCCAAGTAAATCACTGGGGCTGAGGCATGGGGTAAGGCCACGGATAAACCGTGCAGACAGTAGACCTCCCTCACTCATACTCAGCCTCTCTTCTACCCTGCCATGGAAAACTGTACATTATCCATCATGTACCCCCAGAATAAAATGCACACAGTGCTTATAGGCTGTGGAAATTAAAAACAACAACTAAAATAGAAGGAATTCAATCAAAGACTTACCTGAGCATGTGGGCTGCGCTGAAGACCACATCAAACTCCCTGCTGTCGAGGCGAGCAGCTTTCTTTGCCATCTCTGCTGCTTCCAGCAGCCGTGACTCTTCCAATAAAAACTGACCTAACAGGGCAGGAGAGAACAGCACTGCTATTAAAACACTAAAGAATCCCCACGGAGCCACCGAGGGAGATGCAGTCCAACAGTGTTGCTTTTGGCTCAAGAACAGCCCAGTCTGCCTCTGCTGAAACACCAAATATGAGTGCACCAAACATCCATCTTTGGTGGGTCATATCAGCTGACCTCATAGATGGGTTTCCATCTGGAAAAAAAACATCTTTACCCAGAAATCTGTAGGTTTACAGTTGTGTCTGACTCAACCTAGGAGAGGCACTCAAAGACAATCATTGAAATTTTGAGGGGCCATAGGGATTAACCCTTTGGGAGCCAATGATTTGGGCTGTATCAACTAATGTGTAACAAAAATGTACTATTAACTAATAACTGAGTGAAAATCTATTTGTAGACACAGCACTAAGGTCAGGGACTGGCTTAAAGAACTGGAATGCAAGGACAATCTCAAATGTTTATAAAGTCATCACTCAGCAGAATGGACTATTTAAAGGTCCAGCTCTGGACATACATTTATTTACAACTGAGCTAAGTCTGTCTGCACCAAATAAAACTGGAGTTAAAAAACTGCAATAACATGAGATACTGTTTAAATCTGATGCAGACCAGAAAGCCCATCCAAACTGGTGGGAAAATATGCAAATAAAATGTTTTTTTTTTTGTTGTTTTTTAATCTAACAAATTAAAAATCAAGTTGCATTAAAAAAGAAAAAAAAGGTTCAATTGACTATCAAAAATTTTAAAAAGCATTTACTAATCATTGGCAAATGTAATTAACAGATACATTTGATAGTTTTCAGGTGCACCAAATAATAACCCTGCATTTCAACCCAAAACAAGTTCATGGTGTGAAGTGTATTTTATGTGGTGTGCAAGATGGGAAATAACACAGTTAACCTATAAGTAAAAAAACAGTTTAATATATTCATTTGAAATTAAATATTTTTTAAAGACATAGCCAACCTGGTGCAGTGATGGAAGGCAGACACATTAGCTCACATTGAAATGCTGTTTAGGATGTAATAGGCTTTTGGAGGATTTACTCCTTCGACAGCTTACTTACTAAAAGTTATAGGCTAATTAAACCTCAGAAGGAACTCTGTGCCATTAGTATATCATGGGAAACAATCCAAAATAAAAAAAGAGAATATATTTGTCACGTTCCAGTATAATTAAATCAAAGTGAAATCATCCCATCCTCGTGTGACCCTCCACCAATCAGAGATAATGGGCGTAAGGAGAGGTAAACAGGTCAAAAATGCAAAAAAACCACCTAATATGAGTTTGTGTTAATCTGCCAAATCAAATATTCAAAGAGAAATCTTACCATAATGCATGTAACAGTTGCCTTTTGTGGGCTCAAGCTGAATGGCCTTGAGGAAGTACTTCTCTGCTTCTGCTTTCTGCCCCTGAGAGTGAAGGATTCAAAACAGTAGGATTATTACTTCAACCATTCCTCAAAACTACTCATTATGAAAATACCATACTCAGCTCAACAGCCAAAACACCATAATGTATACTTAATGCCCCCCCTCACAACCACAGACTTATTCGAACAATAAATCTTAATAAAAGGACAAGAAACATGTTGACCGCAAGTGTTTTCCTTGAAAGATCATGTGTCCTTGTGCACACGGCCGCGCTTGGCAAGGTGGTCAAAACAGGGTAAAGAATCATTCATTACATGGAGCATAACCACCACTTGCCCCCGTGTGTGGCCTGACCTCTGTATGAAACAAGTCAGCAAGTGGTGCATGGAAAAAGGAAAATGTTGCAGAGGGGTTAGCAGGACAGCAGGGGGAAACCAAAAGATCCACGAGCCAATGGGCACTATTTCACTGTAAAGCTCCCCTCTCAGTGTGTGCATTGGTGAAAAGATGAAAGCATCCAAACTGGGAGAGTCAAGTCAACACTGAAGCCACGGGGACCTGCCGGGCTGCTTCCGGTTCTGTGGTCAACCAACAGTTGCTTCTGCAAAGTCTATTTCTAATAATGGACACCTCATTGGGAATCATCCCACGTATACCATGGTCACTTACAAAAAAAGATATATTAAATCAAATGTTTGTAGTTTAATATTGTTTTTTTATACTTAAATTGTTTTTCACAAGAACCGAATATGTACATGCGATGTGACGCGTTGTCATGGTGACGGCTACCGGGCCTGTACCCACCTTGCTCTGCTGCAGCTGGTGTACGAGGACTAACCAGCATATTCCGTTTTTTTAGACTTTTTTAGAGCAGAGTCAAACACAGTGCCTTAGTACTTATAGCTTTCAACCACTTCAAACTTATTTAAGGTTTCACTTTTGCTCTTCTAAAATAAATTAGGAGTTCTTTTGCTTTCTTCCACATTCAGCTCTAAAAATGTTCATCACACATGAATCTGAAGCACTGCCATGGTCCAACTCTGGTTCTTTGAGGGGGGTCAGAAGTGCTTTGTCACCAGAGAACTTAACCAAATACCTGCTCTCTTTCTGTGACCTGCAAAAGTTGGTGTAAAGAATAAAAAGGAGGGGAGATAAAACACAACCCTGTGTTTGAGACCATGGCATCTGATAGAACTTAATTCACTAAAACCTGCTGCTTTCCATCTATTAAGAAGTTGGACAAGAGTAAAAGTTCATCTGGTAAGTTAACATTTCTTGTTTTAGGAATTGGAATTATTATTGATTTTTCCAGCATGAAGGAATCTGACATTTGTTGGCACACGGCTGGAAGAGTGTGGAAAGGACTCCACCCAGTTGGTGAGCACAGAAGCTCAGTGTGCGCCCACAGATTGCATCTGGACCAGCTGCATTCTTTAAGTTGGTTCTCTGTAACAGAGCTGCGACCTGGTTTCTATCCATCACAAAGTCATTGAATGGTGTAAGGGAGGATTTCAGTGCTGTGATGTCCTGTAGAAAATCACAACTTTCAAAACGGGTAAAGAAATTATAAAAAACGTTGTGTAATTCTGATTCTAAAACACCTTGAACAATGACCCGTTGCTTGGGTTCTTCAGTTTGCTCATTAATAGAGGTTAAAGTTTTGAGTCCTTGCCAAGCTGCTCTAATCTAAAAAATGTCTTTGTACCTTAATTTGGCTTTTTCTATTTCTCTTTTTACTTCTTTGGAGTTGGCATTTTTTCAAGAGGGTTGCCTGTAAAGTATGACCATGGTTTTGTTGTTTGGATAAACAACAACCTTTTTGACGGTATATTAAGATCCACACAAAAGAAGATGTAGGAAGAAACAATGTCACAGAGTTCATTGATACTGTCACAACTGTCATAAAAGCAGTCCCAATCAGTCCAATCAAAGCAGGCCTGGAGAGATGCAGTGCTGTCCGCTGACCAGATGCTCCGGACGTCTAAAAACGGACTTGTACACAAAACAAAAAATATGCAGTTGAGGTAGGAAGCACCAAGGGGTGGCGAGGGCAATGATTTACAAGCTCAGCTTATTGAACCAAAGCAAACATCTAGCTTTGAGTTGTTAGCTCAAAGACACATTGTGCAAAAACTTCAGAGAATCTGGGCAGATGGAGTCCAGTTTGAGTGTGACGTCCTCGATCTGCTGCGTCGCCGCGGCCATGTCGGCCCACGCTGTTCCCAGACCATGACGGTATTGCTTTTAATTTCATTGTAACTGTGACAATGACAAATAAAGATTATCTACAGCACCTCTGGGTCACATAGAGACACACTCCTCCTCCGCGATTCTTCCCGGTGATCTCTGGCGAATGATCCAGTCGAAGTGGGCTACCGAACCCACTAATGAGTAGCTCCTCACCTCCATTCACTTCAATGAGCCACATCTCCATGAATGCAAGCAGACCCATTTCCCAAATTTCTGGCTAAATTTTGACCCACGCTTCCAATTCATCCACCGTGTTCCTATGGACTGCACATTGGAAAGCAGGACCATGACAAGGGGGGGCAGCTGGCGCCGGTTGTCCAGGCTGAGACTCTTCAGTCTCTGGCGTATACCTCCTCTCCTTCCTCTTTTCCTTTGGGAGGTCCCATAGGGGATGGTGGGTCATTGAGGTTTCCTCGGGGTGACTATTTTCCCATGGTATTCCTGATGGTATCCCTAAGTCAGTAGAAGTTCTCAGTGACAGAAGAAGTTTGCAGCTGAAAGTGAGAGGTGTCCAAGGCTGGCCATTTCTGCCGTGAGGGCCCACCGCGCCATCACACCAACAGCAGAGAGATGGAGAAAAAAATGGCTGGACTCTGAAAAAACATGCCCATGATCCAAAGAGTCTTGATCACAAAAAATATTTAGCTTCATAATGCATAGGAAGAATTGAATACGTGTATATTTGTGCAACACACGAACAATAATTCAGATAACCACAGCATGAAGAACATGCAAACAACTAAACTCTTTATATCACTAAATTCACTGAATTTGTCATTATTTGTTGTTTTTGATCAACTCTGCAGACGCCAGCGCTTCTTCTTCTGTGTTGCTATCAGTTTAAATACAGAAACACACACCTACAGTGCCCTTAGTGTGAGAACACACATCAGCCTAATTACTTTAAAAAAATACATAAGTCACGCCTGAGTGTAACTTATACTTGAAATGTCAACATTGTTGCTGATGGTAAAATGTGACAGAGATCCCGGCATGTCCATCATAGACATTTGCTTTTCTTCTGTCTTGATGTTGTGACAAACTGTGGAATAACGTCTGTCCACCTTTGTATTAAGTTTCTGCTGTTCCGGTTACTAACTGACATTTAGGCCAGAACAATAATAAAAAAACATTCACGCTATTAGTTTTTTTGGCATCCATTTTCACTCTAATGGACATTCTGCACCCAATCAGAATCGAGTATTCACCTGGACATCGGGCTGAATCCGAATTCTTACCCTAGCCCTCTGGCTTCTCCTTAACCCTTCAAATGAAGGGGCATTTGAAGGCAGAGGGGTGTCTTAAATTGTAGTTTTAAGGTTAGAACAAAGGGACTTCAAGTTCTGTATCCCTCTGCCGGTAGGGGAGCCACGCTGCAGTGTACTGCTGAGGAGAAACACCTTTCATCATGTGGGTTTCACGAAGTTTACATTTGAATGTAAGTAATGACTTGTTGTTTTACTATGAGCTTTTCAAGTTATAAAACCAATGTATTTTCCAAGTGCTGGCGCCTGACGTAGATGACCGGCAAATATTGATGACGTCATCGAGGGGTAGCTGGATGACGGGAGAGTCAGCAGCAACCCACACATTTCTGATCTCAGATCAGTTTGAGATTCAACCTGAACCAGATTCAACTTTCAGCCCCTCCAAGTGGATTGTTGAAACATTCAGTTTGTTCAATACAATCTCTTCTTTATGAATAATGCATGAGCTAAATTGGTGTTTTAGTTTCAAAGAGAGTTGATGTATCAGATCCAAGCACAGGGGCAGAAAAAACAAGAGTTAGTTAAGACTTTAATAAGCAAATCAAACAATTTCAAATGTGTAAAGTGAAGCAAATCACATCATATTAGTCAAACTGAACATTAACCTCACTTCCACTTTACACCATGTGGTATTAATGACTGTGTCAAGTGACTGTATTTTCAGTTTGCTGAGCTTCAGTAGAAATATGATTTAGTGATGTAAATATCTGAAAGCAGTTTCCCTTGATACGGGAGGAAAATCAAGCGTTTGTTAAATGAGGCTGATTGTGTCTCAGCAGAGATCACAGATCTCCGCTGACAAACATCACTTCTGTGTATTTTTGTTCTCCTTTTCACAGATGAAGGAATTTGTACGTTTGAGCTGCAGCTGCTTTTGTAGCAACAAATGCTCGCATGTGTTTGCCAGAATGAAGGGTAAAGCAGCGTTAAGGAGTTGGGATTGTAAAAACAAAACCTTTTGGGATTGGGATTAAGACACATTCATGTAATTTAATGGAGATCTGAAAATCAGGAAAGTAAATGTATGGAGCTCATTGCTTAAATCTTGATTTTAAAAGAATTTTAAAAGAGTGAAAAAGTCACGTTTTTGTGCATAATGTGCACAAGAACATTATGCACAATTTTGCAATTTTATAAAGACAGACTTCATCAATTCGACATTTATTTATGGCAGCGAAGGCTGTGGTCCAAAAGAATCCAGACTAATCTTTTGAGCTAATCTTTCATCTTCAAAGTGTGTCCGGGCTTCTAAAGGCAAAGTTGAGTTACGATAAAAAAATCAGTCAATTAAATCAAACTGATCTGCAATTAGAAAATCCAATGATAAACAATCGATTCAATCGAAGTTGTTTGACTGAAGGCCTCATTTTTATCAGTATTCAGGCAAAAAACATCTTTTCTGTTGGTTATAATATAAAATGTCAGACCAGAAGTAAAGAAGGTTTCACCTTTTCATTAGTTTAAATCCTCTTAATCTACAAACTGATGTTTATATCTAGACAAAATGAGTTTAAAAGAGATCATTAACAAAAATATTGATACTGAATCAAATCCTGTTGATTTATTTACGATTGTGCGCATCGATATTGAATTAAAAACTAGTTAAGCAGCGAGAACCAGCCCTGTTTAAAATCGACTAAGTTGAAATATATGGCTAAAGCTTTCATGAGCGAAGCAGAAATAAAAATGAAAACAAAATGTTTGCTCTTATGAATTTGAACTCTCTCCCCAGCTCAAACAATCTTAACGTTTTTTGATGAAATAAAAAGAGACAAACAGGCTCTCCACTGCTTTGCTTGGATCCACCATTGTTCGACACATGATTAACTCATTTTTGAGTCACTAAACTCTCCTTAAGCATCAGACAAACTGGTTCTATGGGTGAAATCTTTGGTGCATTCAACCTGCCATCGTGTGGGTGCAGGTGTGAGTTTGTAGGTGCTGAATGTGTGACTTTCCTCCTTCACCTTTTCCATCCTTCCTTTGAACCTAATTCTGTCGTCTCCGTGTCAGATGCCGGCTCAGGCATCCTTTCTTTCGCCTTTGACTCTGCATCCCCTCCTGTGGGGATCTGAACCTGAAAGCCCTGGCAGTATCTGAAGTGTTTTCATCACTTACAGCTGTTCCACTGGGAGGCTAAAAGAAGAGGATGATCAAGAGCTGGAGGGGTTAGGTCAACTTCCTGCACTGCTTTTGATCAAGCTTAAATGCTGTTGACATGAGGCAGAGGGAAGAGACTCTGAGCTGCATTTCATGACTGCCTGTAAAGCTGAGAACATATTTTCAGACATGTTCTTGAAGCGAGCTCCTTTAAATGCATCATGTGGGCAAAAAAACGTAGTTAAGAACCATAGTTTTTACCCCTGAAGATTTGAACTCCATATTCCTCCATATTCCTCATAAACCAATAATCCAGTCCTTAAAGTGAATTTTTCTTTATGGCCCACAGACTTCCCGCCAGTCCACTTCATCAAGCCTTAACAACTCCGATGGGTTGTTTTACACCCTGAGATGGTCTTTGACAGGGTGACGGGATTTGGCTCCATTCAAATTTGGATTCCAAACTGTTTTTTTTCTTCTTTTAACTTACATAATCTACGACATGTTAAGGAGAGGCTTTAATCCACGACTCAAACTGATTCATTCTTCTAGCTGACAATCTGCTGGTGTAAAAGGAAAAATCTATTCAAAATGATGCTGATGCTCAGTTTAATGCCATATTTGTACCTTTCTAAAACGTGTACGATGACTGCCAAAAAAGAAAAAGGATTTCCTTCACAGTAAACCAGTTTAACAGCACAAAACCACTCTTCTCTGCAACACAATCAGCTGCCTTTCCTGAATTGCGTAAACACTTCACTACTGTAGAAAAGTTGCTTTTCAATGCTAAGCTGCTTTTCTCTCAACAAAATCCACTGGAAGTTTGTGTAAATGGTTGACTAGTTAAAGTAGTATGTAGAATGTCAATGCTGGAGTCTGATGGTAAAGGGGAGCACAGGTGTGTCTTTCAGTTCCCTTTGTATGGCCAACCTCAAGGGATGTCATGAAAGTGGAATGTACCATTGTTGTGCATGTGGTAAATGTATCATGAAGTATTTGTAAGGCTGAAGCAAGTAACCTGCACTTATGAGGTACGGGTGATGCTGTCGTACGGTGTCCTTACGCCACACTGCTGTAGCTGTTAGTAAGGTGCGAGTACTGGCTCTTTACTGACACACATGGGGTGTCTACGTGATATGCGAGCGCTTGTAGGACACCTGCAGGATGTCCACACAAACTTCTGTCCAAGTTCCTCATTTCTAACAGTCAGGCTGCATGCATGTAACACATGAACAGCCCTACCGGGCTCTTTGTGCAGTCCAAAGGATTTAGGGGGGGTTGAAACAAAAAAATAAATCTGTACGACACGTCTGCATCTCACCTACTTCACCCCGCACTTATCCTTGCATGCTGTATAAGTGTTCACTATGACCTGTCGCCCAAAGAGAAAAAAAGTTTCTGGACATTTCTTTACAGAGAAGTCTACGACCTTGACAGCCTGTATCCACCAGAAAAGGCAGCTGAGACTGAGGCTTTAGCCTCATTTAGGAACTTCTGGTAGATGAAAATCCAAACACTACACTGAGTGTGTTTTTTTTTTACTCCAGTTTCTGTATGTTAAAGCCAACATATATAATGCGTTAGTGGGGATGCTCAGTAACAGATAAATGTGAACTTTCCATGTAGTCAGATGTGCTGGCAGCGCAAATGCTTCGACCACAGAGAAGAAAACAAGCTATGACTTCACCTCTGGATCATGAATCAAACGCTGAACCTGTTCCTAGATGGACTTTAGTTTTACTGATTTCAGAAAAGGCCAAAATTTGGTTTGGGAATTTTAAAACTGGTTTCCTGTGAGATTTCCATACAAATCACCAGAGATCCAGACAAAATTAAAGGCAACTACTGTATGAAAGGAAAAAAGTTTATATGGGACTCAGTGTGGGAAATGAAGCAGGACAGGGCCAGGAAGACTGGTTCCTCAGTGGAGCTGCAGAACCAAAGGCTGCAGGCTTTTCAACATTTTCACTTCTTCCCATCTGGGTCCAGACAGTGGGAGTACGGGATGTCATCTGCAGAGTTTGGATCCACCCTTCTTATGACCCTCTCTGCAACTATTCATCAAAAATACATTTTTTCGTCCCTCAGCAGCTCTTGCTTAGCTTTTACAGCTCTCCCTGAAGAACTTGGTTCCAAGTACAACTATCAAGGTGAAATCTGTAACAGATGACTGCATGATCACTTCTTCACAAGATGTCTGCTGTTCTATTTGTCAGGCTGAAGGGACATGGGGTTGGGTCTTTCCAGGGGTTTAGAACGTATATTTCTATGTTACTTTTTGGAATAAACTGCATGTATGCGAATGAAGCTCATTTTGAAACAGTTTATGTTGCATAATAAATCACAGAATGTCTTAAAAATGTACAACAGCTGAATCAGGTTCTGTTTCCAAGGTTTCTCTAGATAAAGCTTTTCTTCATCTGGAAAAGTAAAACCATTATATATACATATATTTATGTATACATGTATATGTGTAAATGCAGTGAGATAAATCCTAATTTCTAAAAGTACTAAAACCTGCATTTGTTCAGTTCAAAGTGGAGCCGTTTTCTAGTCAGTGAGCCAAACTAAAATGTAAAATATGAATGTGGAAAAAGCTTGGATGTCCATTTCACTTCTGGATGAGGCTGTGATTGAAGTCTTACCGTCATGGAAAGGAGTTTGCCGTAAGTGAGGTGTGCGGGAATGTGGTCCGCCTTGGCTCTCAGCGACTCTCTGTACCAGTGCTCGGCTTCGCTGAGCTTGTTCAGCCTCATGTAGGCCTCTCCTGCAGGGGGCAAAGCAAGGTGACTGTCAGCTTCACTTCTCAAGGTTAGATTAGGTTAGGAGCAGGGGTCCACAACCTAAAAGAGCCATTTGCTCCAGTTTCTTACCGACCCAAACCCAGCAAGAA
The DNA here is from genome assembly GCA_036245035.1 of Adrianichthys oophorus. NCBI lineage: Eukaryota > Metazoa > Chordata > Actinopteri > Beloniformes > Adrianichthyidae > Adrianichthys > Adrianichthys oophorus. The sequence continues at coordinate 39,499,309 of BSAI01000030.1, forward strand.
CTGCAAAGAACCCCACAGTTTAGAAAAAATACCGATTTATGTTTTTGAGGCCATCAAGCCATTCATTTAAAATAAAGCTTATAAATATTTACTTAAATAATTGACTTGAGAAAGTTCTCTTTCTATTATATTACTTTTGACAAAAGCACATACAAGCTCTTTAAAAAAACACAAAATTGTCCTATGTCAAATAAGATCCTGCTGCAGTAGATTTGCAATAATACTGGAAAGCAACACTAATCATCTTCTGATCTATTTTCAAAGCGTTCTCAGTGGTCTTTAAATTATGATGACGCCGTTATTATGCAGAGTGAAAAAGTCTGTGTCATTTTCTGGGACAAAGTTTCTGCAGAGTGGCAGGAGTTTGAAATTTGAAATTACAACAATTTGAATAAAGAAATACTCAGAAATGCAGTTTAAGATTAATGTCCTTATATGTCCTCCTTTATCAGAAATATGCCACAAGAACATGTTAAAAACACCAAAAACAATATTTTCATTGGAGAATTTGCATCAGAAAAGCAATTAAATATAAAAATGAATATGAGTTTCAATCTATTCTAATAATAAACCAATCTGACATTAAAACAAACCTTTTATTCTCATTTTGCTACCTGATGAGTGCATTTTGGAGGAAGAGTAAAGCTCTCAATGCCATTAGGCGTAATGTCAGCAGTGGTTAAAAAATACTTTTTTTCTTCATGTAAGATCACCTAAGTTTAAACATCTAAAAATAAGTAATGAGCAACTTACTGCGTTGCAACCCAACGCTTACTTCAGTTTCATAGATCCAGCAGATGTGATTTATGTTCATTATTTGCAATGCCTTCTACAAACATAAACCTGTGAATTCTTTAAAGAAATCAAAATGTTTTACGTGGAACATATGAATGTAGACGTTCCTCACAGTGTCGGATAAGTGTAAGAATTTCACGAGCGCTTTGTCCTCCTCTCCCTGATGTGACAGACATCATCTGATACCTCCCCCACAGACAGCCTCTGCCTGCGGACACCTGAAACAACATCGGCCACTCTTTCCTAAGCTCCCAATAACCACCGTATTATTTCAGAAATCTAACAACATGGACTCGTTACACAACACAGACAAGATCCAACCAACAGCAAAGAGGGCGTCTCTCACCTGCTGTAATTTGCTTTATAATTTGAGCTCAATCCAAACATATGAGCTGTCAGAGGGCTGGATAAATTGTTTGGACAAGAGTCAACCGAGGTTTTAATTCCACAGGGATTAGCACCAAAACTCAGAGGCAAACAGGTGACACGCACCTAATCCCAGCCTTTACAAGTTGGAAAAACAAGGTTTTTCAAACAAACTAAACAATTTATAAAATGGCATTAAGGCTTAACCTTCCATCAGCTCTGAAAAAGAGGCTTTTACAAACACATTAGAGTGATGGAAATGTCTTAGTGCTGGGGTATCTTTCAGTGTTCTTTGTTAAAAAACAGAGACAATGTCAGTGAATTATTTAAAGTGTGCTTGTAAACATCTTTCAAACTTTGGAGGAGCCTTCAGGATAACAGCTGTTAAAGATCCTATGTCTCTATCATAAACCTAACAATTTCTTTCATGAACTTATTGTTTAGTTGACTTTATTTCATGGCTTGCATGGTTTATTATTTGTACACATCTTTTATCATTATAGATGCAATACCTTTTTTTTATCTTTGCATTTATCCTCCTGCTCCTCTTTTCTAGACTTGTGAGACCCACTCCAATGAAAATGTTGCTTTTGTCCTTGTGGCATTTTTCTGATTGGAGAACATATATGAAAACAAATGAGCTCAATTTTGTTTTCCTGAGGATTTCTCGTTTCTTATTGTAATGAATCAGGAGCAGATGAAAAAATGCAGTTGAAAAGTAATACAACTTACACTATCAAATCATTGAATCCAACACCACTTTGATTCTTTTTTTCTAATCTGAAGGTTTTCAGACATTTTAAGCCCTTTCACAACTCCTTTAGTCCCCATCCATCCGTTTGTTATCTTCTGCTTGTCTCAGGTTCAGATCAGGTCCATAGAGACCCTCAGACCTCCTCCTCCCAGATGTCCTGGAGGGATCCTGAGCGTTCATAGGCCAGTAGAGATACAATCTCTCCAGGGTGTCCTGGGTCAGCTGCCAGGCCTCCTTCTGGTGGGGCATTTCCCTAATGCCTCATTAGGAAGGCATGCGAGTGGCATTTACGACAGATGTCCAACCATCTCAACTGCTTTTTCTTGGTGCACAGGAGTGACAATTCTACTAAGACTTCATTTTGAATGGCCTTAAGTGAAACCCCAAACACTTCATCAAGAACCATTTTGGTCCCAGTCACTGAAACCAAAGATCTTCATCTGTCTGTACAGCTTCATGCTTCACTCAGACAGCATCAACATCAGTCCAAAGAGCTGAAAACGAGCTTTCAGAGAGGAACATTCCTGAGTCCACCAGAGAGGGTTGGAGAGAGACCAGCGGGGCGCAGATTACCACCCTGCTTTGCACCGATGACACACTTTGCTGGTTGGCGTCTGACAAACAGCGTGTGAGCGAAACGGGAAACCGATCTGAGCAGGTGTGCCAAATTCGCAAATCAGCTCAAAGAGGAAACAAGGCTAAGCAGCAGAAATCACAGATCTCTGACCCGGCGCCAACATTTCAGACACGCCATTGCTCCTTATTAGGACATGCAGCTTTCATCAACAGTTTGACAGAAGCTCAGGAGCTCTGTCATGTTGCATTTTGCCAACATATGAGCAACCCTGTGGCACCACCAAGCCTGGATTACACATTCTCTGTTTTGAGGTGTGTTTGTGTCGCTGGTGTTTTAGACAAACAGGAAGGGAGGAGAGCTGCAGGGCGGTGATGTTAAAGCTGCTGTCAAAGTGAAAGCAAAGGAATTCTGTTTGGCATGATCTTGTAAATGCTAATGCTACTGATTATAAAAGGCCTTTAAAAAAAGAAATGTGATTAAAGCTGCAAGTAGCGTTGCCTGATCCACAGGATCTACCCCCTCCATCCCCCTTATCCCACCATCATTGAGCTATGGCAGCTGCTACTCGCTCCTCACTTTCTCCCTCTGCCCCTGCCACCGTGGTCAAAGCTACACGTGACAAATTCATTGTTTTGTAAGCTCGCCATGCTAACATCATTCAAAATCTACAAACTTTATTTTCGACATTTTTTTCCCCAAGTAGCTTTCCTTGATACTCAAAGGATTTTAGGTGAAGGATAAACTAAGAGTTTTAGTTTGTAGATGATAATAAAGGTGTTTTTTTTTTTAATTAAGATGGTTGCTGGGTCAAAGGTCAACAAAACTTCAGTTGGTTGTTGATATAACCTGGTGGCATGTGTGTGAATTTTATCTTTCATGTTTGTTTTGGTTTTGTTCTTTGATCTTTAAATATTTTTTTGAGTCCCATAAGAGATTTTGTCCACATTCATTTATTTTACTGTTTCGCTGTTTTTTTTTTTTTTTTTTTTTTTGGGGGTGGGGGTGGGGGGGGGGTTTTTTACCATGTCAAACATACATTTTCACTGAGGTAGAAGGTGCGTGTCAAATTTTTTTTTTCATTTTTTAAAGTAATTTTTGCTCAAAGGCACAGTAAGAAAGAAGATTAGCAAAAACTATCTGCTCCTTCAGTCCAGGACTGCTGTGGAACATTATTATTTCAAACGAATCCAAAGCCACTATCTAACAGTTAAATCGTTAAACTCTTTCTTTTGTGAGGCCCATATGGGTTCTGGGCCGTAGTTTGCCCACCCCAGATAAATGGCTGTTCCTCTTCACGTTCTGATAGTTTTCAGAACTGGAGCTTCACTCGGACCCTGAGCTGGAGGTCAGCCGTGTATTAATGGTAAAGTGTTAATGGAGCTTCAAGTATTTGGGTAATTGCAAATGTTAAGTGAAAGAGGGACTTTTTCAGGACTCTTCATTTTTATTGACATTAATGTAAGTGAATCCAAGTGGATCAAAAAAAAAAACTGCTCTCACTGCAGTCTTTGACGCTCGTGATCCAGAAACAGAAGCTGCACTCACCCATCATGTTGTAGAGGCTCTGGGGTGCAAACTGTCTTGGCATTTTCTGCATGGCTTCTTTAAACACAGAGAGGGCTTCCTGTGAACCAAAGGAAATGTTTGTATTACAGAGTGTATAGATTTAGCAAGAGAAGCTGAATCTGCCATGCTGGGTGGGGGGGTGACATCGTGAACACAGCGTGGAATCGGGGGTCTGCGTTGTTTAAACAGAGCGTGAAAGTCCGGAGCGTCATGGCTGTTAGGGGCGACTGAACAGTGTCACCTCTCAGCTCTGGGACATGCGGCGTGCAGGTCTCCGGAGTTTCAGCAGCAGATGGACCTACAGCTGCTTTATTGCTGAACCAAATGTTGTGGTTGGAGGTCAGGGGAAGTGGGACCGTGCTTTGCCTCCAGAATGCCAAGAGCTTCTAAAATGACCTTTATTGAATCAGCAGTACCGCTGCTTGGCTCTTGATTGAATCAGCAGCATCACAGCTTACACAAATATAAAAGTGCAGCATCGGAAAACCAACTTGCCATGCCAGCGTTGAAGGCCTCCAGGGACAAAAATGGAGCAAATTTCTCAGAAACAGCCTGAGGAATATATGTGCAAACACAGCGTCCCAAAAGGCTGAGACTCTTTTTGAAAATACTTTTATGAAAGAATGTTTTTAGTGTCCTCTGAAGTCTAATTGAGCCCCTTCCTGTGTTTTATCTGTCTTCACCGAGCTCTTTAGATTTCTGTCTGCTGCAGCACGCGAAGAAGTGCTTTCTCAGTTCCCACAAGAGCCATGAGGCTGTTTATGTTTGTACCAAATAAAACTGATCCAACATAAATCTACGTAAATGTACATGTGCTCAGTATTTGATATTTTAATGATGGGGAGTCAAATAAACATGAACTTCATTTTATTCCACCTGCTGTTTACATTTGAAGGCATCATTTATTTACTTCTTTGGAAAAACATTTTACATTTCTGTTTTAGTACTTTTTTCTGGTTTATCTGTTAGACATGATGAACGAAAAGTTTGGAATTTTTGTGTGTTTGAGCGGTTACCTCCTGATGACCCTGCTCATGGAGCAGCTTCCCCAGGTTGTACAAGCAGCTGGTGACGGAGGTCTTATGAGCATGCGGGTCCTTCAGGTTCTCATCCGGGATGTCGGCACATGTCAGGAAGGTGCGCTTGGCTTCGTTGGTGTGACCCTGGTTCATCAGGATGATGCCCGTGTTCAAGTAGGCCGCTGTTGGAACCAATGGAACACCAGAATTATCAGAATTCAGTATAAATACATTTATTGAAGTTTGCTGAACGCCATGTAAAATGAAAACACATGGCACCTTTGCATTTCGGATCCCAGTTTCTTTTATGCAAACTGAATTTTAGAAACAGAATAAATGTGACTATTTAAAGATCTCACTTCGATCATCTTCAAATTTATTTTTAAAGTGCTCCCTGTGGTCTTTTAACTGTGATTCTGACATTTTCGTGGACATAGTTTATGCAGAGCAGCAGGAGATCATTAGAAATTTGCCTCTGAGTTGTGGGTGGGACCGTTGGCATGCAGCAACCTCGTACTTCTTTTCTGTTCCCTGTTGCTGTAAGCTCTCTCTTTATTCTCTCCCACTAGCTTACAGACCCTCACACCCCCATCCTCACATTACCGGCACAACAAAAATGGCAAGCAATATTGAAGCTATCCAGCCGCACAGTTTTGATCCAAATTCCAGCTTAAACGAGGAAAATAAAGACGTTCATGGATCTATTTGTCTGCAAGTGGATTCACCAGAATGGAGCGGAGCAGAGAGCTTATGTGTATTTTCTACATCACAAATATGACCTTTTTCAAACGGTATTTTATAGTCTGCACTTGATTTACAATGATCTGAATAAATGAATACTCAGAAATGTCATTTAGAGCTTAATTTTCTTTAAATATGTCCTTCATAATTGGAAAAATGCCTTAAAAAATACAATTTCAAAGGGGTGGGTTTTTAAAACAACAGCAGAAGCAATGATTCAGGAAGCACAAAATGGTAAATGACATATTTAGTGTTTTACTACCTTCCTTGAAGGCCCAAAGTGCCTCACAGTCAGTCTCATTCACCCATGCACACACACATTCACACACTCCGCTGCCATACACTGGCGCCAAATGCATTTCTCCACGTGGGTTTGCTCTGAAGCACAGAAGTTTATCACAACACATAGGGAGCCAGGGAGGGGAACCAAATTGGTGTTCTTCCAATCAGAGGCGGACTGCCATATCTCTGCACTACCACCCACAAAATAATGGTCCAATTTTTTTTTTTATTATTTTAGAGAAAAATCTAACAGAACACAGAAGTTACTTTAGAACTTTTGTAAATTTGAATTTGGACTCAAAATAGGATGTTTTCTTGCAGGTTTTACAGTCTGATAGTTGGTTCAGTTCAATCATGTTTTAAATGTTCTATGGTTATTTTTATAAGTTACAATTATCTATTGATGTACTTAATGTAGATGGGACTCAGTAACACGAATGAAGCACTTGTAGGACGTGTGTGTTGATCATTTCACCTTGAAATAATAATTCTGTAAATTTTTTTTCCATTTTGTGCTTTTTGACTTTTTTTGAAATGCTGTTTTTTTTCTTCAGTCTTGGTAACTGCCCTTTTTCATACACTATCCCTTTGTAATGGTCTCACAGAGCTGAGGCAGCAGTTAGCAGGAGTGCTGAGAAGATGAGAGATTTCCATGTGAATGACATTTGCATATGAACGACCAACAAAAGCTGCTGGAGATGTTCTTCAGGTTGTTCTGCCTGTTTGACGTCGGTCTGCATCTGTGGGACACTTCAGAGGCTTTTAAACTTCCCCCTGAATGGTCCAAGACGAAGATCAATACGTGTTTGCATGTAAAGAGTCTCTGCGGACTTTCCTATCTAAACAAACCCTCATCAAATGTGGAAGGTGGAATTCGTCATCTGCAATGAGATCTATCTGGAAGACTTCTTAAGAAGGTGCTGACAGTTAATGAAGTTCAAGAGAAGTCTTCTTATTTAAAGCTTAAATGTGTTCATGTTTCCATTTTATTGCACAACATCCAGAATGAATGAATTTAAATATGAAAAAAGAGGCGAGTATAACATTTATTAGGTTTACCCAGATATAAAGAGAAAAACATGACTGTTCACTCCCTAAGCCGACAGTGAGAAATGGTTTAACTTTATAAAAAAAACAAAAAACACCATCATTCAGGCGTCAGTGTTAATTAGTTAACACTGTTATCAGGCATAACAGAGTGAATAATTAGAGGCTAAACTAGAACTTTCCTGTCCAACCAAGAGCGTGATTAGAGCTGTAATTGACCTAGAAGAAAAGGATGAGGCGTTTTGGATGATTAGCTAATGTCATTGACTGATGCCTGGAACAATGGGGAGCTAATTTACTGTCTGATCAGGTAAGAGTGAATAATTTTACACACCGGAGAAGAAAGATGACCCCCCCCTCCCACCCCAGAGGGAGGAGAGAAGAGAAAAGAAAGAAGCAAACACATTTCAAATTATTGGAAACGTATTTTTAGACATTCAAGATATGTGACCAGGCTAGAAGTTATTTTAAATTCTCTTTGCTCAACACCTTTCCAAATGTTTTTCAAAACCAGCAAAGTCCAGAATTTTTTGTCTCATAAAGAGCTAGGATCTAGAAATAAGAACATTGTCAACGACACGAAAGACTTTGAGGAGTGTGTGATCATGGACGTCTGAGTCTTTAATTGAAGCAAAATAAGAGTAAAATATGATTTCAAGAAAATATGGCGCCTAGGTTCTACCTCCTTCTCTAAAAGTCAACTCTGGCCCTGATTTTCAGCAGGGAGTTCTGACCTGCAGACAACTCCAGCTCAACTTCGCTGCTGTGATATCAACAGAAGGAGAATGAGCCTGACAAACAAAGTCTGCAGTCATAACAACGAGGAGAACTTAGAAAAACCCCAATGTAAATAATCGGCACATATATTTGATTTAAGAAACTTGAACTTTATATTAATGACTTTTTTGATGAAAAAAAATCTACTTATATTTTTCTGATGTTTAATACTTACTTTATACTGTTAATGATTTCTTTCTAGTGAAAAATAATATGCATATATTTCTGAATTTTGATAGTTGATCTGTGTATGCTTTGATAAAGTCTGAAATAGTGTTATATGTATTTACATAGTCATGCAATTCATGGTTACTTAAGGATTTTTAATTACCTCAATCTGTGTTGGTAAAGTATAAATATCTGATCATAAGTAATCAACTGGATCATGAAAATTCATGTGCTTCTGCTTGATCTATGGACACAAAGGGGGGGTGAAATCCAGTGTGCTTGAATGTCTAAATCCGCCTCAAAGCCGAGGCTTCTGGGATCCATCTCTTCTCTTCACATAACCGCTGTCTTTGTTCACTGTTGCCGAAACGCAGCACCACAACTACAAGAGCGAGAGATTGTCAATAAAAAAAAGAAGAGCGGTACTTACAAGCCAGCGTTGGCCGGCTCCCAATGGCCAGCTTATAGTAGTGGAGCGCTTCTGAGAACTTGTTGCTCTCCTGGAGCAGCAAACCACTGCAGCAGAGGAGAGACATTGATGGTGTTGTCAGATTATACAGGAGATGTTTGAAATTAAAAGCTTCTGATGGGATTAAACTAAACATTCAAACAACGACGGGATCGGTCAGTGCTTTGTGTATTCCCCATAGACTAACTTCAAACGGTTAATAGTGCTGTGACTGTCAGGAGAACCGCAGCCACCAGAATAAAAGGCCAGATTTCACTTCTGCACAGAAAACCATCCAGATCCATGAATCTGTTCAAGCACCTTTAGAAGAAAAGATCAAACAGGAAGCAGAATCGGGATCAAAAGCAACTCACAGGTTATACAGCATGTCTGCCATGTTGCTGCGGTAAAACAGAGCATTTCTGTAGGCCTGCTCAGCTTCCTCCATCTTTCCTTGGCTCTTCAGGACATTTCCAAGGTTGCCCCATGCTGTCAAAAGAATAGAAGTTATACAGTGGATAAAGAAAGCACAACAACATTACTTTATTCTAGTTTCCAGAAACTCGATGACACCAGCAGGAAAGGGACGTTTCAGCACCAAGACATGACTGTTTTCTGCTATTCAAAGTCTCACTCTGGCTTGAGTTCACTGCTTTTTTACCTCTAATGATGCAGCAGTTCTGCTGCAGCTGGAGTTCTAGTACAGAGATGGCTCACTAGGGGAGCTTCATGCAAGAGCAGCCTCTTCCTAAAAGAGTGTGTTTGAAAGGAAGAAATCCACCGCACCATTGAAGAACGACAGAAGCTGGTGTTTAATGGCGTAAAAAGCTAAATGACAGTTGATGAAAGGCTGAAAGAAGCTTTTAAATACTTTGAGCACCGACTGTTTAGAGAAAAAAAACAACATTCATAAGGTTTAAAAAAAGCCTTCTGATTTAAAAACAAGACAGAAAAGGTCTTTATAATTGAGTTTTATGGCTAACAGCTGCCGTCAAATAGAGATGTAATGAGACAAAAACATTTGTTTAAAGGAGTCTTTGAAAACAGAGTCATGAATGCTGTCTGTATCACATTATGAGAGCTTCTCAAGCAGAATTAAGATGACGTTTCTTTTGCTAAAAATCTGATTTTGGACTAATTTGTATTCTGATTTTATTAGAATGGGAAGCAGAACGCTGCCAAAACAAACAGCTGTCACGCCTCAGTTCGACCACACAATCTGAAAGGGAAATTAGCTCAACGTGTCCCTCTGCTACTCCGTGAAGCCCTTCCCTATTTCACTCCCCAACAAACAGCTCGGTAAACTGGACAGGAGGCGGTGTGTGATGACCTTGAATGTTGTGGAATATTTTAGTCCAGAATTAAAGCTTGAAAGGCGAGATGGTGGGAGAGCTCGTGCAAATGAACAGTGGGGGTCGTTAACTCATCAGGAATCTCATTTTAATTATTTCTATATAGGTTGGAGTGACTTTTAATTTCCTGCTGATAAGGCCCAGGTTGATGTGTAACACAAGGCCTCATCAAGTGATTTTATTGGGTCATAGATGCACAATTCAAGCAAATAACTGATATACTAATATTTCAAGATACACTTGGCACATTGAAAATTCTTAATTTTTTCATGTTTCTTTTCTTTGCCTCTAAAACTTCTTTTATCATTTTGAGTCTTGGTTCTTCAGGCAGATTATGAGGCATTTAAAGATCCACTCCAATGAAATTTTTTAACATTTTTCTGATGATGGAAGATATATCAATAAAAGCAATCTCTTAAAAGGGCATTCAAGTATTTCTTTATCAAATTGTTGTGACTCAGGAGCAGACAAAAAAAGGCCTTTTGAAAACTAGCTTGTGACGTTGAATACACTCTGAGGCAAATGTCTGATGAACTCGTGCCACTCTGCAGAAACTATGTCCTAGAAAACAACACAGGTTTGTTTGATTAAAAATGAAATAATCATAATTAAAAGACCACTGGGAACACTTTGAAATTGATTGAAAGATGATCAGAGTGGGACTTTCAAGTCCCACTCCAATTGTATATCTTTGCTTTTGTAAAATCGTATCATGTCATACGACATTTGACTTCTCAATGTCGAGTATGTTTTTTCTGATGTCAAAATTCAGATATTTAACATGTTTTGTGCAATCTAAATCTCACCTTTAGCAGGGTTGACATAAATCCCTGACTTGTAGAGCATCTCCTCATTCTGCCAGTCGCGGTTCCTCAGAACAGTTTTGATACCAAACAGTAGTATCAGTGTTGCACTGCAGCACACCAGCACTCTCCTGCAGGACCTGCGGCGCAGCCGGATGTGCAGGGACCTTAACCCCACTGCCACCAGCAGGCAGAAGCCCATGCTGGGTATGTACAGGACTCTCTCTGCTATCACAAATCCCACATAGAAAAACAAGTTGGTAGCAGGTAGAAAAGGGATGGTCAGGATGCCGAGTGAGAAGACCACTACGTTTTCCGTAGTGGGCAGAGAAGTCCTGCTTTCGCTGTGCTTTTTGGTGCCGTTTTGTGCATTATTGAAGTGATCTTCAGCGTGAGAGCCGCTCATGTTATTACAATGATGACTGTAGCCATTACTGTTCCCGTTTCGGCCATTTATGTAATGATGCACTTTCCCGTTGGTGTCCTTACTCTGGACTGTTTGGTGTTTCCAAAGACCAAACCAAGCCAGAAACAGCAGTGTGCCATAAAAAACCACGGTTTGAAAGTTCCTGCAGTCAGAGAGGCTCCTGATCAGAGGCAAAGCGTCCATCGACCAATCAAAGCTGAGAGTGTTGGGGCAGAGAAGGAGCCAAAAATTAACAGCAGGTAGGTAGAAAAAGGTCAGGGTCCTGGTGAGGAGTGAAGGTGAGTCTGCTGCCGGGTTGTCAGAGTTGGAGAAGTTTGGGGGTTTGTTGCCCATCCAATAGAAACGGGCAGCCAACAAGACGACGCCCCACGCTGCCAGCAGGAACACACTGAACAAGAGGTGGAGGTTTTTTCTCTGGAAAACACAGAAAATCAAACTCTATTTACTTCACCCACAGTAAAAAACAACAAACACTTCAAGAACTGTAAAATGTGAAAAAACTGAAAGCGCATCAAGTGCTGAGTCCAATACTTTCAGATCATACATGGAAATGGAAAAAACAAGAACATTAGCAATAAAAAGAATTAAAGCAGCAAGTGGCGTTGTACGCCGTTTGACCTGCCCTTATTGGCTGAGTGGCTGTACTCACCCCTCTAACCCTGACACCGTGGTCAGAGCTGCATGTGCCAAATGCATAAAAAAGAAGAAATATTTTTTTAAAATGCTGGCTTTTCTGTAGGTTTTCCTCCACAGCAACCATTTTGTTTTTTGGTTGTCTGGGGGTGATGAAAAGGTGTATGTAATTTTTAGAAGAATCATCAAAAGTAATTTTTTGGATTTTCTTAGCAACAGAGGTTTTTTTTTTTTTTTTATTCCACATTTATAAAATGTCCATATTGTCTGTCACATAATTTGTTCAGCTTGAGCCAATGATTAATATTTTACTTTTTCAGAATGTTCAGTTTGACAAGTGCGAGCAGCATAGAAACACCTCATTTGCGAGCTCGCCACGCTAACGCTGGCCATTATCTACAACTTCTGAAATCATCTTTTTTTTTCCAGGTAGCTTTCCAGTGATGTTCAAGAAATTAGGAGGTAAATGCTTACAATCACTAGGAGAAGTTTAAATCTGATGAGGGTTCTAAAAGTGATTTTTCTTTTCTTTTTTTTTTTTGCCCCCTGCATTAAGTCCTGTAAGGTCAAAGGTCATTGAAACTTTGGTTGTGGCTGTAGACTTAACCTGGTGGTGTGTGTGTGTGAAATTTGGTGAAAATCTTTTCCTGTATTGTGAGAAAATGTGAAAAATTAGTACATTTCACACTTTGCCACAAAATGGCCACCAAGACATAGGTCCCATTGCCATCCCATAATAGTTTCAAAAACTTCCTTTGGATATCCTCAACATATGTATTTTTTTTTTAAATTTGTGGATTTTTAGCTATTTTTTTGAGCCCCATTAGACATTTGACCCTATTCATTTTTTTACAGTTTCTCCCGCTGTGATGTCATCTTGATTTTCTTGGGGGAGGGGTTCACAATATCAAAAATTCATTTCACCGGGTACTTGATGTGTGCACATCTTGGGGAGTTCTTGAGTTTGTGGATGGGCTCATATTTTTACTCAAAGTCGCAATAAGAAAGAAGAATTCTAAGAACAATCTTGTCGTTCTTCAGTCCCGGACGGCTGTTGGACGGAATGAAATCTAAATAAACGTTTTTATTTACAAAAAGACCGCCTACAGTTTTTTCATATAAATCTGATAGAATGATGGTGGATTTATCACAGAGCAAATGATTTTTCCTCTAAACTTCATGGTCTCTGTGGGCAAATCCAAACCAACAGCAAATATGAACTCCATCCATCATATGAGGGAGCTGATTTGAAACAACCTGTGTGAAAATAAAACAGTGGAAGTATTTTTACTGCTTGGCTGAGTAATAATATTCTGGCAGGTCCTTGAAAAATGATCTACTTCTCCAGAAGCGTGTTCCAAGTCTTAGACAAGCTGACCCTTCTTTCCATATTCATGTTGGAGAACCAACTCTAGAGAAGTCATTTCTAAACGTGAGGAAATGGGTTCACTCACGCCGTGCACCGTTCACTAAAAACGAGGCTCTAATGTAATCAAGTATGAATATTTTATTGAAGAAATTCTTTGTTTTATAATGTCAAGATGCCTGAATCTGAATCTCCAGCTGTCGCTGTGCTAAATAATTAGTGGGTTGAAATTAGTTTGCTCTTTTAATAAAACAGAAAAATATGGTCATGCATTTTAATGCTGCGTGATGCTTCTCCCTAAGGGTGTGGTCTTTTTGGAGCTACAAATGCCAAAGAGTGTAACTGTGTCTGATCTGTGATCATTAACATCACTGCACTCACACTGTGGGGGCTCAGTCATCAACTGGATCTCATAACCGCCGTCATTTACAAATTTGATTTTGCGCCTTTCTTCCCCCCCTTAGGCATGGATGCTGACAGTTATTGCCTGCTGTCAGTTCTGCCATCTACAGCCTGACAGGATTTCAGCTCAAAAATGCAGAAGAGAACATCATCAGCAAAGAATAATCTATAAACCAACTCAAAGAAAGATAACGGAAACAACAATTTCTGTGTACAACATGCAGCCCAGCTGGCCTGCTCTATACTAATCCTGTGCACCCTTCTCCACGACTTCAGCCTGTTTACTCAGAGGATTATACTTTGTTTTCATTTGATCATGCTCCTGCAGCCAAAAAAACCCTGAACAGAAGTGAAAAGAATCTGGAGATTGATATTTGCATAAATTATTTACAGCGATTTTGGAAAATATCACAAGCAAAAAGGAGAAAAAGGTAATCTCTGTCAAAAGGCCCAGCAGTGACGTGCATTAGATGAAGATGTGGTTGAGTCTGGCACAAATGAAGACGGTCTTTAATGTTCTAACAATAAAAGGTCCTCTTTTCAGCTGGGAATCCTGTTTCTAATTCAGTCTGAGTTGAAGAAGGAAGTACTTTAGTCAAATTCATTAGGAACATAACCATCACTACCAATTTGGTAATAGTTGCTATATTTGACAGCTTTCCAGACCCTTCCAGGACACCTTTTCAATGAGAATTCAAGACATTTTCTTTTCTTCTTTGTGACATTGGAGGCTTCTTTTAAATGGATATAGAGGAACATTCCGCCTACAGCCAGGGCTGAAAGTAAGCCCGGACGGCCCGGTACTGTGTACCGGAATAACATCTGACAGAGGTATGGTGTATAATGATTTGTTCAAGGACAAAAACGAGGTTAACAAATTGAGCATCTTCATCTTTTCTTGGCTTTATCGCTGTACAAACAGAAGAGCTGTACGAGCCTTCACGTTTGACCTACAAGTCTGTTTTGATACTGGAAACATTTTCATCTTGAATTATTAAATTGCTTCCATGTCCCTGCAAAGTAAAACATGTCATGTCTGCAAAAGTGGGTCAGACTGAAGATTCAGGTTTGACTGACGAAAGCGCTCAGTCTCTGCTGCCCACATGAAAGGAAGGATCGCCTTCTTTCAGTCTCACCAGGTTTCTGTTTGGAGTTTGAATCTATTCCTTAAATCAAAGAGGCCCTGCAGCCACTTTTCAATTAAAGCAGGTGAGCAGCAGCAGCTCTACAAAGAGATGAGCCCGAGTCTGTCAGGCTCACCGGCTTTATTCTGCACTGACTTTGTTGGAGAGGCTGATGGAGCAGCACTAATACTCCTCAGAAATATGCAGCTCAGACTTACAAGAATCCTCAACAGACTAAAGAAAAGCATCTCCTCCAAGCTCACACTCACAAGGCAGCACTTTGGAGGAAGCTTTAAACACACAGGAGGGACCAGAAGAAAGTTTCTGCAGTTTTAGGAGAGAAACTTTCACAGCAGACCTGAGTGTTGTCAGCAGACGGCTCTGAGCCAAAATCCTAACCAGATAACACAATAAATTCATCCGTTGTTTATGCTTTGAATATGCAAATGGCTTCTGCTCCTGCTTTAATGAGAGTAGCCTGGAAGGGGCACTGGCTTGGCACGTGCGTTTCATTTATGTGCACACACACCTCAGGGAAGCAGAAGTGCTGCTACCGGAGATATTCTGGAAATACTCCCAACCGTACTCGCTCTGAACTGGCACCGTGACAAACAGATATGTCATCTTGAGTCTTCCCAGACTCAGTACACACCTCCACCTTAACTACATCCACATGTCAGCACAGTGGACGGAGGTTCATTTACATTCCTGCGCTGCACTTGCACATTCCCCCTTAAACATACAGAGAAGAAAACCTCAACAAACTATGTGATACTTGCAATAAATGTAAAACTTTGGTTTTAGACATTCAAAATGTTTTCCCAGGTTTTCTCTTTGCTCTACATTTCTAAGCTTTTCTCAAAACCAACAGAGTGAAGAAATGTTTTTGTCTCATTAAGAGCTAGGATCTAGAAATAAGGAAATTATTATTAAAATGAGTCCAAGTCCTTTTGCTTTGTACCCTTGACAACAGAAAAACTGGATTTCACTGTAATTCTTGGGTCATTTTAAGGATGTTTTTGTAAAGTTCAACTATTGTAACAAGTTTAGACTGGCATTTATTGTCATTATATTTGAAGCAAACATTTAGATTTATCTTATAGGAATTAGTGCTAGTTTTAGATTTTAAGAGGATTTAATAAAACTGACTAACTTGTTTCTCATTTTGTCCACATTTTGTTCTAAAATGAGTCAATTCCATTTAATAAACTAGTTTTTTGTCACTGGTCTCACAACGAACTACATTTAGGTTTATAAAAACTCAAAAAATACAAACCATTTGTTCAGAAACAGCAAAATGTCCTTATACTTGGGCTGTTAAACATTCAGTTTGAAGTAAGGCTATCTGTTAGCTTTTTTAGCTTATGCTTCCATTTTTGAATTGTTGTGTGGTATTCTTTGTTTCTAGATTTATCTTTCCTATAGGATTTCTTGTTAAGTAAAAATGACTGTTGCACGGACGAATGCAGAAAATGTTACTACTTTCTCGTGATTTTCTTCATAAGGTTGGTGCTCTTTTCCTGTTTTAGCCTACCTTTTATGCAGTGAATTTCCAGCGGCTGTTTCATCGTCAAACGTCAGAATTTCAAGAAATAATGAAGAAAATTCTATATACAAACATAAAATCATGAGGAAGAAAAGACAAACTAACACCTAAATTTGTATGGCTGTTATCTTCAGAATAAGCTAAACTGTTCATCCTCCATAACATGTTTCTGGTTAAATAGATTCAAAAGCAGCGGTTTAATTAGTCAGCCGATAACTCCCCAGGAGCAGCGGTCCTCTTAGGAGGGAAACCCCAGCCTTCCAGCTTTGTGTTTTTTGTCAATAATCCAGTTTAGTCTGAAATAAGTGGTTTAGCTCAGCCCCACAGGAGGCTTGTGGGCAGTGCTTTTTCCTCCTCTCTTTTGTGTTTCAGCTGCAATCGGCTCAGAGCTGCAACAATTTAGGCTTTATAAATCAGCCGCATCAAATATCCTTGGAGATGAAACGCAAAACCGGCCAATTAAGGGAACCATGTTTGTGCCTCTGTCTACCTTTTATTCCTCTGGACAATGATTGAACTAATTTGAGTGAAAGGAAATTCAGGCTCAAAGGCTTTTTTCTTCTCTTTTTCTGGAAACATCAGCTGCAGATTGAGGTTTTTAGCTAAATGAAGAAGAGAAAGTTGTGTGAAAATGGTATGATTATAAAAATCTAAGAATGTTTTTTTTAAATAACAAAGTCAAGTTCATCATTCCACTTGTCAGACCTTCCTGTGAAGGAATTGCCTCATGGCTGACCCTCCTTTTATGGCTAAAGATCCATTTTCTGCAGCCGATTTCCATCAAAATCCTATCCCACATTCATAGACTTGTAATGGAAGTGAAAATGAGTTCACAACACCAATCACAGCATCTCCCCACCAAGCCTTCAGACAGTGACATGCAGACACATGAAGCAGATATTTGGTAGGCGCTCCGGATTCCTGTGAAAGCCTCCGTAAATCTCTCTGTGGATTTGATGGATGGATATAAACGTTGTTTGTGTCCTTCCTGTTCAACTGCTGGAACAGCTAATCTGCCTTGAACCACACAGTCACCATTTATCTCCCCTTATCAGCTCCAGCGTTTGTGATAATCCAAGAAAGCAAAGAACCTTTGGGTGTAAAACCTGATTACTGGGACTCCAAACAAGATAAGATGCTAATTTCTCACATCCTGACAATGTGTTATACATTTATACATGGCTGCACACAGCCAAGATGCTGCTTTTACTGTTTGCTCATTTTGAGCTATTTTTGTGCAGGGAACATTTACAGCTGAGCTCACTTCAGATGAGCGGCACATTCGAGGAGGTCCATGGTAATGATCACAGCATGAGAGCCTGATAAGCAGCGAAAGACCGAAAGAGCCCAAGGACCCGTTCTGCAACTATATTTGTGCAGCTTCCATGGAGTAAAAACTGCTTATTGCTTATCAATATTTTGTTTCCCCATCCCAAACTGTAATCGGAAAACAAGAACAGCTGATTAGCATTAGCTGAACAAGCATTAGATTCAGGACAGAACCCTTCATTCATTCCAGTGTAGAAAAACTTTCAACACCGATTGCAATAAAACAACATATTTACAGATAATCTGATATCTATGACATCTAATCTGGCGCTATGTGTTGTGCCTCATTTGAAATAGAGCATCAGGGCATCACAGGCCTTTCTGGGCAGAATCCCACAGCCATCAGGCTAATTTCTGATGGTCTATTTTTGGAAAGGCAAAAGCTCAGTCAGGACAGTGTGGCCCAGGGAGCTAAAAGAAATGGTGACAAACGCCAATATTTAGTTATTGAAACGATCAAATACTGTTGATGGAGCTGCAGGATGCTGAAAAACATTGTCTTAAATTTTGCTTGGTTGTACTTTCTGTTGAGATCCAGGTCATATCGGTCATCTTTTAATACTTGATTTAAAAAAAAAATGAGTAATTTTACAAATGATCTTTGGCTCATAAAAAAAAAGTGTCAGTAAACACCCTAAATATTGTAACAATCTTAAGTGCACTGTCCATCCGCAAATCATGATGAAAAGAAAGCACAAATCAAAGCAAAGTATCACACAACTCAGAGGTGCCTAAAAATTCTTTTTTTTTTAATTGATGTCCCTCAGATATTTCAAGTCCATCCATCGTGCAGAAAAGAGAAAGAGAACTCTGTGTTCAGATGGATTTACTCCTTCAAGGAGAACATAATCTGAGTCCGACTGAGCCGTGAAGGAGAAGTGATGGGGGGCTGAAGTGGAGATCAAGGAGAAAAAGAACAAGATAATCAACAGAAAATTACCCACTTTGTCTAACTCTGTGGTTGGTGATGCTTGCGCTAAAATCAAACGTGGAGAAAACCCGCCTGACTCGATTGCCTTTTTTCTCTAATAGCCGCTTTGTTGATGAGCTGGACCTCAGGAATACTAATTCTTACCTCGGGAACTTTGTGGACAGCTTCAGCTTTCTCTCTGCTGCTCTTTTAAAAGCGTACATGACTAATAACAATATTAAATAAAATATCAAACTAAATGTAAACATTTATCAGCTGAAAGGTCAGAAAAAATCAACGTCTTTTTGATGAATCTTCATTGGTTCTTGGTATAAACTGCAGTGACATTTTGAAAACCCAACGGGTCAAGCAGACCAAACAAAGAGAATTTAATGACAAAGGAAAACCAAAGTCAACTCCAAGCCCTTAGAGCTGGAGAGAAGATATTTATTGAGGGAAACCACAGAAGTGGTTAGTAAAAATAAACCCAGAGTTTCTGATTCTGGTCTTTCATTTCCCATATTTATTTGTACGGTGAAGTTCAACGAGACCAAGTGACCACTACTGTAAATCAAAGCTCCAAGCTGGGGGATGGATTTTTGGCCTGGGGCGACTCGTGGCCTCTACAGGTCCTTAAAGATAAACAGAAAATGGGAATAAAACGCACCATTTGAGAGGAGTTTCGCCATTTCGTCCAAACTCGATTTCTCTGGATTACCACTTATTACTGTGCATTTGGGAGATTAAAGCCATTGTACTGCTGAGTTTCAACGGCTGTAATCTGAAGCGATGGAGGGAATGAACCCACGGCAGAGCTGGGCTCCAAAGCTAAGCAGACGGATGTCAAAATCTGCTCGTAGAAAACAGCGTTTTATTTTTTCTCTTTTTTTTAACTTGAAAATAACTCTGGTGTGTCATGTTACAGTTGACCACCACATTGCAAGGACACCATAACATTTCTAGCTGTATACTCTGGCGAGTAACAAGCATGACAGGAGCTCAGAGAGCATTCAGTAAAAAGATGACTTGTGGTGTGAGATGATGACTTGCAGTTGTTGCCAAAACTTTAAACATTTCTTAGAGAAAAACGAAAAACAATGTGCTGTGCGTTTGACAGAAACATGATATGTTTCACAAAGAAATCTTTGAGGAGAAAATACCAAAGTAGAAGAGATTTCTTTT
This sequence comes from Adrianichthys oophorus, assembly GCA_036245035.1. NCBI lineage: Eukaryota > Metazoa > Chordata > Actinopteri > Beloniformes > Adrianichthyidae > Adrianichthys > Adrianichthys oophorus. The sequence continues at coordinate 39,518,923 of BSAI01000030.1, forward strand.
GCCGATAAGTGTACAGAGAAAATGCTCTCAAAACTCTGATTCCTTTGTGGAATCAACAGGAAATTATTTAAAACTTGCAAAGATTCAAGACAAATCAAGATATTTTACAAGGTTTGAAGTTGTTGGAACTCCTCTTTGCTCTACACCTTTCTCAGCTTTTCTCAAAATCAACAGACCAGAATGTTTTTGAACCATTTCAAGCTCGGATCTAGAAGTAAGGACATTTTTGCACCAAATTCTTTACAATAAAACACACACTAACAAAAATACTTGATTTACAACTGAAAATACCTCTCAAATTTTACTGTAGTTTTTGGTTCAATTGTAAGCATTTTATTTTAAGCTTGTCTAGCATTCGTTGTCATTGTTTTGGGGAAAAAAATCATTTGTTCTTAGAATAAGACTTTTTTTTAGACTTTATGAGGATTCATGAAACATTTAAACATGAATTAAACATCAGTTTTCTGGTTTATCAGTACCGTTCCCCATGTCTTCATGCAGACTTAAATTCAACTACAACTCCATCCTAGACCAGTACAAACCAAGTCTTCTAATCAGTGGGAATTTGGAGAAGAACTCCCAGATGGGAAGCTGAAAAGTGCAACCTGTAGGTTTGCTTTAGTGTGTAAAAACATTAAGATCCCGAAATTCTGATTTTATCCAGTTCTATTGAAATAATAAATAAACAACATTACATTTCTCTGTTCATCTATCAGAATAGATGTTCTGTCCCGAGGTCAGCCACAGAACAAAGCTTTGATTCTTTAATCAACCCAAGTCTCAATCCAACTGGAATTCATTTTAGATCCTTTTTTAAGGATGTTATTTCACTCACAGACTGAATCTATGCATACAACTGCTGGATTGTCCCGTGGCTTTGCTGCCATAATCATTCCAGTATGGGACAGTGGGGAGAGTAAAACCGTAAAAGGGCATCAGTCCATTTATAACAACATTTGACCAAAGAAGCAAAAGGTGCAACAAACATGACCAAAAAGGTCAGACTATGTCAGAGTTCTGAAAGAGAATAAAAGAAACACTTGGTTGGATAGAAAGGTAAAAGAATCTGGTTTGGTTTGATCACAGAGGGTCGAAGGGTGCGTGAAATTCAGTACGTGGCAAGAACGTTTCTTGGCTGTCCATGAATCGGTTTCTTTAAACGCTATCTGACCACGCAATCTGAGAAGGGAGAAGCCTAAGGTGACATGGAGACTGAGAAATGACCCTCCACACCCCCCCAAAAAACACAAAAGTGGAGAGAAAGTAAAAGTCAACAAGACAGACAAACAGAAGTCTCTCAAATGATTTTTCTCTCATCACCTTTATAAAGTTATATGTATATTTCATAATATGCATTTATATATATTTATATGAAAACATTTGTGCTGCCAATGCAAAATTGTATTTTCAAAGATACGTTCAAATAAGCTAAGATATCCTTTGTTTCACCCACAGTGGGGAAATTCCAACATTGCAGCGCAACGTACTGGAGAATAGGACAGGAAATAAAGAATAATTCAAAATTTATAGAATAATGAACAGAATAATACATAGCAGTGAAAATAAAACAAAGAAAGCAAAGAAAAAGAATGTCAAAGCAAACATTTAAGGATTTTATTTGCAACTTTGAACGTTTTATTTTTAAAACTGTACAGTTTGTTTGCAATTTTGATCTAAAAACAGCGACTTGTTTGAAATGTGGTGGCACAATGTCACTTCATACTTTAGCTTATTACCAATCTCTATTGAAGCCTTAAATTGTTTTTTAGGACTCCTCCATTCCTAAATATTAGCGCGTCTTTCTGCTGTAAATTAAGTCATCTGTAATTCTACAACCGCTCTAAATTCTTTCACACAAACTCAAACCACTTTTTTCTGTAAATTAAACCACTGAAATGTTCCCAACCATCTGAAGGAGCCACTTTTAACTGACGCTTTTTCCCTTGGCTGCCCGCTCCTTTATCACCCCCCAATCCTCTTTTAACACATTTCCTTTTTATGCGTTTTTACTCAAACTTGATTTCAGTTCTTTTCCAGCCACAGAGATGACAAACCCTGGATGCTTGGAGAGCGGCAGATCTGATGCAACGCGTTCAGATTGTGACGGATCATGATGATTCCCTGACTGTGAAGAAGCTGAATGAACTTTGAGAACATCAATGCATTTTATTGATGCCATCTGTCTAATTCAGCTTGTTTTGATTGCAGATTTGAGCATTTTAAATTCAGCTATAAGCTTTGCTTCTATTCTAGAGTGAGATACTCTTACCAGAACTGAAATCAAACACATTTCAGAATGGATTGAAGTAAAGGACACTGAGGATTTTAAAAATCAACTTGATTATTTGAAAACACCTTTCATACCAGCCTGAGCCATGCGACTCTTCATTTTACTGCTTCTCTTTTCTTCACTCTGAAGGTAAAGTCATCCACATGACTGGCTGCTGTTGCTGCTGCTGGAAAAGTGGCTGTCAGGTTCACTTCTGCTTGATGATCTGTGTTCTGAAGTCAATAGATGACCGCGCCTGCACCTCCACTGCCTTCTGTGAGAGCAAAGCAAAGTCATCACTGAACCCCTAAAGACCGCCTCTCCCGATTTACCAAAAAATGTCTCTTTCGAATTCTTTTATAGCATTTCTTTGAATTATACTAACACGTTTATATAAAGCATAAACATGAAAAATGTTGTTTTTGATTATAGAGACTGACTTGTTTTCTTCCTTTTGGAAATCACAAAAGCCGACATTAAAAAATATTGGAAAGAGGCTAAATAAATCTGTGGGGTCAAATCAGGATCAGGTTCAAAGGAATTAAAAACCTGATTGGAAATTAGAAAAAATGATATACCATGTGTGCATATATATATATATATATATATATATATACATATACATACATATATATACACACACGCATTTTTATAAATATAAACTCTTGAAATGAACAGTCTGAATTTAAATTGTGAACCGAATAACTTGATCAAGGCGGTAGCTGATCTTCAGAACGAACGTTCTTCTTTTGAGAAATATCTCTTTAAGAGATTTTTCAAGATGCACTGGATCAAATGTAGAATAACACATGGTAGCAATACCCAGCAGAGAGGGCAAACATATAGAAACCCCCTATTGGAAGGAGAGCATCATCATCTTAACTGATAGAACACATTAACAGTCTTTGCAACAGAAATCCTTCAAAACTAAACTAAAGGCTTAAAGAAAACACAGATGAGCAGCTTTCCCTTTTTGAATGTAAATTGACATTGTCAAAATTTTCCTTAGAATGTTATTACTACTTATATTTTATCTGCTTTATAAAGGTTTTACACAAACAAAAATATCCCTCTGAATGTTTCTACTGCACTAACATTCTTTTTTATGTATAGGTTGAGGTTTTGTCCATTTTTTTTTTTTTTTTTTTTTTTTTAATCAGCAGTAGAAGCACTGGTCTCTATCTTCACGTACGAGGTAGGTAGTTGGGGGCAGGGGGGCATCAGGTGAGCCTACAAAGCTCAATCTATCACACAGTGACAGGAGTCATTAGAGCATAGAGGAGCATCTGTGGAGCTACAAGTAAGGTCCTTTAAGGTGGCCTTCGTTTCTTTGAGCACCAGCGAATGCAATGGAAATCACATCTAATACAAGCATGCCGACAGAACATAGCTGTTCAGTATGCACGGCATGCAGAGGACTTGTGAGAAAGCTCGCATGGTCTTATTTGTGAAGGTCAGACTTGACCAGCTCCCAAACACCTGAGCTCCCAGACAACGGCAGCTGTCGGCGTCGTCCCGCTCCGGACACATTTCTCACAGGACAAGTGAAAGGGGGAACAAAACAGGAGGTGTGAAAAGATGATGTGTGCAAGTTTGACATGCGCAGGAGCCAGCTGGGTCTTGTCCCACATTTGGAATCCTTTTCTACTTGCGCTGTTAGATGTTTGAGGTGAACAAGGGCGTCCGCAAAGGAATGCTTTGAGTTCCCTGAGGACAATTTTGAGACCTTTTGTGTGCTAAGAAAGGGCTGCGAGATGTCAGACACTGACGTTGCATCGCAAAGATGTATCATCTGCCTCAAGTGAACAACTTCAGAGCTTCAGATTTCAGCGCCGCACTTTCAAAAGTCTTGTCCCATCTGGGTTTAAGCTCAAGCTTTAGTCTCCACATGATTAAAACAAAAAAGGAGAACTTTGAACACATCACACCTTAAAAAGTAGAAAAAAAGCTTAGTATAGCATCTGCACAACAAATCAGAATAAAGGTGTTTTATGACCAGGCAGACTCTGCTTTTCCTATCAGTTTTACTGTCTCCTACTTATATTTTATTACTAAACCAAACAATCACATCCCAGCGTCACATGGTAATAACTATCAGATTCTATTCTTTCCTCAATGAAATTACGCTCTCTAATTGTCTTCAGCTAATATTGGAAATGAGCCCAGTAACTAATACCGCGTTCAACAACAGTCTTGTGAAGCTCATTTTTCCACATAATGTGTGGTTCCACCGCATTCACATCACTGCCAGCTCTTTGACTTTTGAGTGCTATCAACTCATGGCCTGGATACATGGCAACACATGGCCATAAAGGCTTTAATCAGGCAAAAAGCACCTGGAGAATATCAGCACTGTAAAGGTCAGCTTGAATAAACAATTTAATGACAGCTTCTTTCCTCCCCTTTTCAAGACCCAACACGTCTTGGAAAGGACCAATTAGAAGACTGTAAACTGAAGCTGGGTCTGGCAGCAGTTATCAACAGCGTACGTGCTGGAGGATTCAACACTAAACATGCAGACTAATGGCTGCAGAAAGAAAAATAGAAGGCTGATCCTGGTGGAAATGGGTGTTCGTCATTTTAGGTTGTGATAGAAAATGGTAGTGTGCAAGTAGATAAGTTCTATTAATGGATCCTTGGTGGAACTTTCATTTGTTGAAATAAAAAATCATCCAAACACCATGCATTGTGGTCATTAGCCAATCTGGTGAGCATTGATGCTCATAGATTTTCGTAGAGTCTGATTTTTCGAATTGTAGATTTGGACACCTGACAAAATGCCCTAAATACTGCCTGACAGAATTCAGGCAAAGCCATGGAGTTTTACTGCATAACTAAATAACTGATCATCCCCAAAATGTCAACTTACACAGATAGCAAACTCATTTAAAAATTCATTTCAATATTTCAATTCATAAAGTGTTTTACTAGTACATAGTTGGATTATTTTTTTTCTTGTCTTATTGCTACCATATAATCTAGTCAGTAGTGGCAAAAATCTGTTCCAAGATGGTCTATTCAAATTTAAAGTCATAGGTATTAAGATAGAAAACACCAATGAGTGATATTCATTTGTTATTGTTGGATGAGTGTTTTATGAACCTGTAGATAAAAAAGCAGCTTCCAGTCTGACTGGAGCTAGCCTTCAAAGAGAACTATAATGACATAAAGGGAGATGTCGATAAAACACCAAATTTACTGTAATTGACTGCACGCCACCATCAGATAAGGATGCCTATTTTACTGTTTCAAGTGTTAAATGTCAAATGAGCTGTGTGGAAAACTCAGAGATAAAACTGTGCCGGCCCATTACAGCTTGTCACTCATGCAGCTGGCCGGACTCTCTATGAGTTTGATGTTACATTTGTCATGCTTTTACTCTTCTTACATCTTCTTCAAACTGAATATTATTAAGAGATTTTACAGGGAGGTTGCTTTTAAGCATCTGACTGAACTTCTACCAACATTTAAGATGATACATTTATACTATTTAATATACAATGTATTCAAAATGCAGTCAACTCCCCTCTGCAGACCACCACTCAACACCATGCAAACAAACAAGAAGACAAATGTCCCAAATTGTGAAAGGGCTGTTTGTCATTTTAGATCACAGAGGGGGTCATGAAATTCATGCATGATCACAAAGTCCTGCTTGATCAAGAGACAAAAAGAAAGAAGTCTGTGCATCTGCAAATGAAAGAACTGATGTTCCCTCTGTTCTGCCTTTTATGCTGTCTGTGGTGAGACTAAATGACATGCGATGATGATGACAGTTGTCAGCTGAAATTTTCATGTCACAAAAACAAAGGCCTGCCTGTCAAAGAAATGTTTTCTCTTTCTTCACTCATGTGCAATTAAAGTTAATGGTTTATCAAAAAAGCAAACATGGCAGATAAATCTTTTATTTTGATGCTGTTTTTGGAAAACATACGTTCTAGGATCCAGACAAGACTTTTGCTGTAGTGCTGCAAAAACAAAAAGGTCAGGAGTTGCCAAAGCAACAACAGGACACACCAAAAGTTTCTTTTGCTTTTTTGAAAAATATTTATTTTAGGTGACTCAAAGCAGTGCGGGTTATGAAAGAACAGCATTAGTGTTAGGTAAAACTCTAGCAGTCCCTTCAACCATTTTAAGCAGCATTATACTTTGTTGTTCTCACTTGTGGAGTCAATAAAACAATAACATCAAGTTTTGTGTTGCATTATTTTATCAAAGCTTTTGACATCACAACACTAATTTACAATAAACTAACTTTTGCTGCACAAATTTGTGACTCATTTTTACATTTGTGAGTTTATTGACATTCAGGATCTTTTGTGTTTCAATGCTCACTGTTTTTCCGGCTCAAATGATCTTACAACTAACTGTAAAAACATGTTTTAACCTATTTTGAATATTTTCTGTAGTTTCCTGCAAAGCTGTTGTAACAGTATAAGTACCAAACACTGGATTCACTGTGGAGTGTCTGAAGAAAAATGCCACTTAGTCACCGTTTGTCATTGTTTACCACAGCGGCAAACAATGACAGAAATACATTGGGCCTCCACTGCAGCAAAACTAAAAGCCTATTTCAGTCCTTTTTTCCCAAAGACAATGGGATCGGCGTGATTTTTGGTCTGGCAGCTTTGAGGCATAATTTACTTTGGCCCTTTTGGCCCCTTTTCCTTACAGTCTAACCGGGCCTGACAAGTCATTAGAGGCCTTGTCTTCCAGCAGCAATGGATGGGCCACACTCCACAAGACACAATGAGGATGATAAAGTCGGAACGATGAGGGGACAGCACGGTGAAGGAGGCAGCAACGGCTCACATCTTCATCACCACAGTATACTAAGCAGTAAAGGGGACAGGGTCGATTTGCCGTTTCTTCTTCCCCCTGATTTTTGGTGCCAGATTGCCACACTAGGACTGGCTGCTTTGCAGCTTTTTTGTCACGTTTGCGCACACATCCCACTGAATTTACCACGATGAGCAGGGAGCTGCAGATGGTAAATTGAATAGACAGTAAATGGTAATTGTTTCTGAAAGATGCTCTTGGGAAAAAGGCTGGGTGTTTCAGTAGTACGAATTGGAAAAAAAAGATGATTGCTTTTGTTCTCTTGGGCACTTTTAAAAAAATAAATATTTCCATTTTCACCTCAACTGGCTCCTCTGGATGAGGAGGAGCAGCGGCTCTACCCCGAGCTCTCTTCAGGTGAACGAGCTTCTCCCCCTGTCTCTAAGGGAGCGCCCAGACACCCTACGGAGGAAGCTCATTTCAGCCACTTGTATTCAGGACCTTGTTATTTTGGTCATGACCCAGAGCTCATGACTTTAGGTGAGTATTGGAGCGAAGATCGACCGGTAAATTGCGAGCTTTGCTTCCGGCTCAGGTCTCACTTCACCACAAATTAAGAAAATTAACTCAGAAAGTTTGTTCAAATCCACCAAAAACTACAATTCCCAGAGCCAAACCACTTCACTTTATTGAAACGCCCCAAAGGTCCTCTGTAGATATCAAAAGAAGTTAATTCAGTGTATGTGGTGGTTAGAAGATATCCAGGTTTAAAAATATCCTCCCCAGAGGACACATTTGCACTGCTGGCAGTCAGAACGATAAGAGAATTTTGTTTATAATTTTTTTGTTGTTCGCGTTATTGAAATGACTTGATGTGGCGTGTTATGTTTTGGTTGGCTTACTTTCAGGCCTTGATTTAAAATGTTGTTCTGCGAAAACATTCACCTGGGCTATCGACTGGAAAATGATTTACCTTGTAGAGCGTGATGATCTGCCGCAGCCTGAGTCTGTGGAAAACGCAGACATCGTATAACGCTGACACTGCCAAGACGGTGACTCCCAGCTCCTTCCACAGCATGCTGCATGCAGCACATCCCAAACTGCTCAGGAGCCACCCTGTGAGCTGCAAGGCTCCATCGGGCCCCCGCAGCCTGCAGTGATGGATGTAACACAGCAGGGAGAGCAAGAAGAACAGAGCAGCACCCTCGTCAGCCCGTCCAACGACACCTGCCACTGCCTCGGTATGGACGGGGTGAGTAGCGAAGAGCAAGCCTGCAAGAAGGCTCCATAGTCCTCCTCCGAGCAGCAGGCGAGCCAGGATGGTGAACATGACGGTTACGGCACCGTGGAAGGCCACATTAACCAGGTGGTAACCCCAAGGCTCCATCCCACCCACAGCGTGATTAAGGCGGAAGGAGAGGGTGCAAAGGGGCCGGTAGGACTTATGGCTGCCACTGTGTGTGAGTAGAGTGCCCCAGAAGTCGTCGTAAAATATGTTTGTCCAGGGGGTCTCTGGAAGCAGGTCCTGATTGGTCTTGATTGCACGGCTGTGAAAAAAAAGAAAAAGGAAATGTCAGGGAAAAAAAATACTGTTTACCAATTCCTCCAGATTTACAGTGTCTGGAAACTCAGTAAAACAATACTTTTTTTTAAGTTTTGCCAAAAAATGATAAAAGTTCTGGACAGTTTAGTCACCACAGCCACAACCCTAACTGCTGTTGACCTGGGATTTAGTAAAACCAGCACAGCCACAAGCACATGCATGCTGGGAAACGGCTGGTCAAATGGTGTTTCGAAAGACTGTGGTCTTTAGTGACAGACAACCCGGCAGCTTGGATTGTCTACATGAAGAAGAAAAAAGGTATAAAGTAAAGGGCTGATCGGACCTGTGGAGGGTCGTAGAGAGGAGCGGCTGCAACCTAAGGGGAGTGCAGGTGTGTCCTGCAGTTCCTTTGAGGCTCATACCTCAAGGGACATCATGAAAATGGAACGTACCATTGTCATGCATGTGGTAAGTGTATTGTGAAGCATTCTGTAGTATGCTGTTGTACGATGCCCGTACGCCGCACTATAGTTTTTACTAAGCTGCACATACTGGCTTGTTTTTGACGTTTTTCTACCTTCCTTGAAGGCCCAAAGCGCTTTACAGTCACAGTCCCATTTATCTATTCACACACACACACAAATTCACACGCTGATGGTGTCTCCGCTGCCAAACACTGGTGCCAACCCTCCACCAAAGACAATGTGGGGGTTCTGTGTCTTGCCCAAGGACACTTCCACACATGGACGGGCAAGGCGTGAAATCAAATCTTGCAATCTTCTGATCAGAGGACTACCGCCCTACTGCTGCACCATAGCCGCCCCACGGTTTACACTTTCCTTTGACGTTGACACTAAGAAAATAGCCCAACAACACCTCTGTTACCGGTAAACCTTTGGGACCCAACCTGATACTGTCACATCAGCCACCAGCTGCGAGTGTCTTTGGCTGCCAGGTCTTCCAGCTGAGGTCCAGGAGCAGAAGAGGTGAAAGCACATGTTGCTATACACGAATATTTGTATGGATGCCAACTGCTTTTCTCCATTCTACACACCTCTGCTGTTCCTCTATGGCATCCTGATGGTTTTCTTAATGACCCCCCCAGAGAGAGGGTGGGTGCCAAAGCAGAGCAGAGGTGTTGCAATTTGCAAACGTGATAAATGGTACAAGAAAACTGGTAACAAACCAAGCGCACTGGGTTGTAATCTGTCCTCGCTGTTGTCTCAATTCCCACACAAATTAGCTCAAAGGGAGATAGGTGGAGAGAAAACAGGGATGCAGGAAATGACAAATCCTTTATTAGTAAATAAAAAGAAATCTGAATGTGTGAAAAGCAAAGAATCAAAGAGAAAAGCTCCACGTTCTTAGATACGCTTAGTTTCACACCAAACGCTGTGTCTTGACAAAGAGCTGCCAAAGCAGAGCCGTTCTACATTTAAAAAAAGAACTTGTGAGTTTTGTGTGCTGTTGCAGGGATTGCCACATCCATCAAAGAATGAACCCATTCTGTGAAAGGGATGAGTGGCCATATTCTCTCTCATGATGGATCTGAGGGAATGCAGTAAGTACTACCAGGCTTCGGGATGTTGGAAAAGGCAAAGCAATAATCAGGAGGGATACAAAAGAAATGCCTTGGATTTCAGTACAAAAGTGATTGGGTTTCCACTCGTTCTCTAGAGAGGCTGATGAAGCCTGGAACCCTGCAGGTTTAGAGCCACTCATCCAAATCTCCACTGGGTTTCTCTGACACACTGAGCTGTTTTCACAAGCTCCTTTGTCAGATAAAATCTCCATTTAATTAAGGATGCTCAAATAAAGGGCGCTAAAGTTCAGAATCACAAACTATTTTGGAAGAAAAAGTCAACAGTTCTTCCATTGTAAAGGATGGTGTCAAAATGGTTATATTTGACGGTGAAGCCCATCCATGTGCCTACATCAAGAGATAAATGGCCCAAGACGGGCTCTGAGAGCTGCCATGAACACTAACATATTTTCCAATAATTGAGAAATGCAGAAATAAAGGAGAAGTGGCCTCCTGCTTCACTCTTTCACTCCAGTCAGAGCAGATAAATGACTTTGCCCGCAGTTAAAGTAAAACATTTGCATTTCGGTCCAGGAAGTCATGCTTGCTTTCTCCAATCTGTCAGCTCATTGATTCAACATGTGTGTTCATCAACGCTGAGCCGCTCTCCTCTTATGAGCAAACAGGCCAGCTGGTGAGGAGGATCGAGTTTCTGCTGCTGGCTGGACCTGATTTTTCAGGGGAGCTGGCAGCAACCGGGACTTCTGTGTGCGCTCGAACCCTCTCCAGCCGGCAGCACATTCCTCCCCCAAACAGCGACCTGTACGCCCACTCCCACAGGAACAGAGGGGTCATGTGGCCACTAACAAGGAGAGCCCCTGAAAAAAAACCTCTTCATCTTCCATTTTCTCTCTAGATAATCTGGTTCTCCCAGCTTTTTTTTTCTTTTTTTTTAGTTTCCAGGGTTTGTGTGGATTTCATTCTTGAGGCTCAGTCTCTTGTTTTTTTGTCTCTCTGTTCCAAAGATGGCCTCTGGCATTAGAAACTGCAGTTTTATCCTTGAGAATTGGGATGTTTTGTAAGGTTACATTTAAGTGTTTAAGTGATTTAAGTGTTCACGTCAAAAGGTAAATATCTCAAGAAAAGCTCTGAGAGCTTCCATAAACGTTCAGATGTTATCCAATAACTAAGAAATGCAGAAAAAAAGGAGAAGTGGCCTCCTGCTCCACTCTTTCACTACAGTCAGAGCAGATGAAGTACTTTACCCACAGCTGAAGTAAAACATTTACGCTTAGCGCAGGTTCTTCACGTGCCTGGTGTGCCTTTAGCTTTAGAAATTCATCCTTGAGTATTGGGTGGGCCTGTTGGTGCAGAGTAACCCCCCACTTCCTGTTGCTGAAAACTCTCTGTTTACACAATCTCCCGTTCAAAAAAATGTCTATGTAAATGATAAAAAAGTAATGGGGAAAACAGAATATGCAAATTAAAGCCATTATCCACCAAAATCCTTTTAGAATGATCTGTATTCTAAAGTGAAAAACAATATTATGCACCTCTAGAGCAGCTTCCCTGAATGTTACAGTTTAATGAAGCCAAATAGCTGGATCCAGTGTGTGCAGAATCCCACATAAACAGGCTAAAATTGAAGATTGATTGGGTGCAGAGGCCATGCAACCAGAGCAAATGAAAGATGAGGCTAAATATTGAAAAGAGATTGAAAACCAAGGACATGTCATCAGGATTTTTCCCTGCAACTCTACTCAATAAATGGGAGATGAACCTATCGAGGGAACAGGGATCTATGACCACATTGAAGCTTTAATATCCTTCAAAGACCGGAGGAGAAAGACAGAGCTGCCTCCCCCAAAAACGCCTCCGGGCACGCACCCAGCCAGAATCACATCAGCGTACACTGAAAAATATGACTCAAATGATTACAAAATCTACATTTTATAATTCTTGTAAAGTTGTGACTTTTTTCTCATAAATTTATGGCTTTAGTTTTAGTTTCTTTCCTTTTGTAAATATTACTTATTGAAATTTTTATTATAAATTATTATTTTTTAAATGTTTATATGACTAAAATCTTTCTATTTTTTTCAGAAACAAAATAGAAAAATTCAAAATTTTCTATAAGATTTTTTAATCGATTTTCTGATTTTTTAAATGTTTTTTTCATTGAATTAAGTAAAATTTAACTTATTTTTTCGAATATATGCTTAGTTAATATTTTTCCCATCAATAAAAACAACCAACATTCACTGCAACTCTTGATTTTCTAGACATCTTACAGATTATTAGCATGTTGATCAAAATTGATGGCAGGAGCAGTAAACTCAGCATTAGCCTCAACACAATGCTTCCAACAAGGCACAGTTCAAAACCTCAGCTTAGGGTTCAGTTTTAGTAACGTCATTCGTTTCAAGCATCAAATAAATACAACAGTGATTCCGAAGCTCATTCTGAAAGTCCTCACTGTCTGAGTCTGAAACCGCGAAGGAGAAAGTCAGCCCTTTACATTATGAGGCGTATTAAGATTTCCATTTGTGACGGCATTAAAAAGAAAATCAAGTCCTTTGGGAGTTTGGGTAAAATGATGGAAAGACTGCCAACTATATGTCAGCACCAAGATTCAATATCTCAAAGAAGCCCAGCGGTATTTTTAGACGGCCTGCAGAGACACAGGGGAAGCCTGCTCAGTGTTTCCGGAAAACTGTTTGTCTGATGTTTCTTCCCGTGGGCACGTTAGCGGGTCATTAAAGCCCCGCCTCCACTGCTCTCATGGTAAACTCACATTTATTTAAACAGCAAAGATGTTCAAACCTCTGCATTCATCATGCAAACAGAAATCATTTCAAACACAAACGGGACGCGTTCTCTTTCAGTAAAGGAGAAGATATTTTTTGACCAAAGACAGAACAGGAAAAATACAAAAACACAATTGTTTTGGCAAAAAGGCACAAAACAAAAGCTACTAATATGTCTGTCCTGGTTTTTGATGACTGATACACTTTTTATTTAACGCCGAAATTAATTAGGTTTCGACCACGGTCCGGGTGAATCCTCGATTTTTGATTGGCTGCAGGGTGACCATGTAAAAGTGATAATGGACTCCTAAAAAAGAAGTTCTGGTCACATAGTCCCAATGTTGTATTTTATTGCACTGACTGAAGCCCCAATTGCACCAAAGCTGAACATCTGTTATTTGACAGTTTATAACAACAGAAAGACAGAAGAAAAGTTCTCTATCCTTCAAATGTTGTTATGATGAACATGTCAGGATCTTTGTCACTTTTCACCATCAGCAACAACGCTGACATTAGTTTTCCATTGGTTGTTTTTTTGCTTATCTTCCTGTCTTGCCTACCTGATTGCTTGATACAGAGTGGATATATGTTTTTAACTAATTTTATTACTGACAGAACGTGTTTGTTGATTTTAATGATCAGAGTCGTGGTGGATATTTCTTTCTTTGAATCAAACTTTTGCTTCATCGTCTGGAAAAAAACAAGCAGTAAGAGTTGAACTTTCCCACCGAAGTGATTCTTTGGATCACTTAACATGACCTTTTAGCTTATCTTACACCATTTTCCTCTGTTGACTAGTCTTTGTACACCAGCTGCACCTGAGCAAGCAGCAGGTTCTGCAGCCGTTACCATGACAACGAGTCTAGCCAGGTCTCAAATAGTCTGCTTCCTGTAAAAATGATTTAAATGTTAAAAATAACAAGATTAGAGTACTAATAATGTATTAAAGATTTATGTCTTTGGTAAGTCAACATGGTATAAGTGAGATAATTCTCTCTGCAGTGTCCATTGTTTAGAAATTAAGGAACTTTGCAAAAGCAACTTCCACTTCCAACTTCCAAGTTCCGATGCGCTTCCGCATTGCCATTTCATTTCTTATAATGGGCAGCTCCTTGGGTATTATACCTTACATCATTTCCTGTCTTTAGTCATTGAATAATACACTTTTTATGTACATTTATGTAGTCATAATTTTATCATGGTAAATTACTGTTTTAATGTATGAATGTTGCAATGACCAAAAGGCATTTTTTAAATGTTATTGTACCAGTGACAATGACAAATAAATCCAAGTCTCCAAAGGTCATATAATGTCTTCATTCTAAAATGTTCATAGTCTAAAGCTGAAGGCCACAAACAGAAAAGTAGCAGAGATCAGAATTCCACACACTACAGAGACGCCCATAAATTCTCCATTGTTAAAAGTGAATTGCTTCTTTCTTCAGCTTGATGTGTGTGATTATCGAGCCAAAAAGAAAAAAGTTCTTGGAAAAAGCCTTAAGGAAATTTGGGGCAAGGAAGTTATAATTTGTGTTGTTCTGGAACAGGATGCGTTTCCTTTGTAAATAAACCTTTAACATGCAAGCATTAAGATGTGTGCTTACTCAATTCTTTTTTTTTTTTATAATATGAGAAACAAACTGTACTGTATTCCACTTCATTCATTAGTAGACACCTGAGTAGAAGAGAAAGTATGGATGAATTTACAGCAAAGTAAACTTAATGCACCACAAAAAAACCCCAATCCACTTTGGTTTTATATGCTATTAAACAATTAGTATAAACTCTTTGACCAACAACAGAATGTTCTCTTCTTACAATCACATTTTTAAACTGTTAGTTCAGTGAAAACATTGTAAATAGGTAATATTTGAATGCATCCATGTAAGCTTTGCTAAAAGCTTGAAATGCACCCTTCATTCTACAACACTTACTTTGGCCAATTCCCCCCAGCAACACTCCAAAATTCATCCTCCCCCAGAACAGGGGCATATTTGCATTGCTCCACGGCCACAATCACACACCCTCGCTCCATTTCATGGCACAGCAGACAAGCAAACACTGGGACATAGAGACATTCAGTCTGGAGCATGGCGGGCTTGTCCTGTATGGCAGAGAGCTCAGTGAATGCCGTGCCTGCTGCCTAGCATCCCAGATCAGCTCTTTGTTCCGTACAAGACGGGCACACAAGGGTGTGACCTGCATGCTGATCACCAGAGTGAAGCAGATCCTCACTGCCACACGGTTATCCAACCAACACAGCAGGCTTCCTGAAACTATATGTCGAGTAATATAATTGGTTTCATCAACCAGTTCCTGTTAGACTCATTCATCCTTCAAAGATGTCCTTTAGAAAAGACGGCTCCATTTCAGCTTAATGAACAACCAAATGGAATGAAAAGAGAAAAGCAAAACAATAAGTCCACAGCCTTATGTGACAGTAATTGGATGTCTGGCTCAATACGGACAAATTGTTTGCTAATAGGCACATGACCGGATACAGAAATTATGCAAACGCACTTTAAGGTGGAGGCTACTTCTCAAGTGTTTGCTGTTTGTCTTTGATTTTGTTAATGAAGTGGGGAAAAGGTATGGCTTAGGAAAGTGTAACCTTTTTAATTTATGATACTACGGAGCTATTATTTAAAAAACATCACAAATCAGAATTTCCGGTTTTCACTCAAAACAAGCGTTCTCGGCTCATTAGATCAGTGTCGACTTAAATGTCCAGAGGTGAAATGAGCTCATTTGGAAGGGCAGCTGTGCAAATTTGCAGATTTCACAGTGACAGTGCAGAAAACGATTTTTCAGTCGAGATGTTCTTGCTTTCAAACTCCTACAGCGCCTGCATGGCAGGAGTTTAACAGGGCGTGCTGTGGGTGAGTTCGGTCCTGGATGGTGTTTTGTGACCCGAACCTTGAAAATGTTCTGTAGGGGTTGAAGGGCTGCTTCACAGATGAACTGATCTGTCTTGATGACACGTTGGAGAACCATCCTCCCCTGGATGTACAGATCTGAGTTCTCCTGACTGAACTGGACAGCAGAGACCTCATTGCTCTGTTTCTCCTCTGGGTTTGGACCAGTGTTTGAGGCTAACAAAAGGAGTACAGTGTTGTTTTTCTGTGACTCCTCTTCTGTCCGGGGCTCCGTCCTGTAAATTGTCCTTTTCTTGGTTTTCTCTACCAAAGTTCCTGAGGGAAGGGGTTGATGTGGATCTGTTCTTTGTTTGTTTCTTCTATGTTTGCAGGTCTGGCATTTGCTGTAATGTTCTCATCACTCCTGGCTTTTGTTCAGGTGGGTGGTGGGAGTCAAAAGTGGGAATCTGGTCAGTGTGAGAAGGTTTCCTGTCCACCTAAGTGTCTATTAAGATTCCCATTCATCCTCAGTGTTTCTCTGCATCTATGAATTCAGCAGAAAAGCGTTTACTCGACAGGAAAATATTTCCTTATGAGGTCAAATGGAATCAATCACAAATGAAAGTTAATACAGAAAAAGTGAAACGCGCAGAATGCTTTTGTCACAATATTATGTTTTTTCTCAAAGTTATATAAAAAAAATAAGTGTAAATTGTCAGAAACATTTTTATTGTAATAAATCCAAGCTGGTTTACAAAACTTTCACTTTTTCTTTCGAACTTATAATTTTTTTTCTAATTTCTTGGCAAAAAAAAAAAAAAGCTACAGACTTTGAACTTGTAATGTTAAAAAGCCGTCTAACTTATACCAACGAAACTGATTGTTATTTAATGTTCATTTGTAAAAACCTGAGATCAAACAGTGGTCTGTATATTAAAATCACTCATTTTTGACCAGTTTGTGTCCAGATTGGAAAATGCAGCCGAATAGGTTTTCATTATGTCAGTGTCACATTCCAACAAGACTGAGGAAGGTTTTTGTTCCCAAACTGGTTCTACAGCCATGTTTCCTCCCAGGCTGACCCATGTCTAATGCTGAGGCAGTCACGCCGTCTCTGCAGGGAGGGGGCTACTCCACAGCACTTCTTCTCACAACAGGAGGCTTTTGTCACGCTCTGACCCTTTTGGCCGTTAGTAATAAATTAGTTGGACTCATTCCTCCTCTCGTGTTCAAAGTGCTCCTCTTTCACATGCAGTGCAAGATCAATGAAAGGCAGACCACTCTCCCTGGACCTGTGTTTGCATTTCATCTAAGACCCTCCCAACCTGACCCACTACATTCTGGTTTCGGTCTGGACGATGTTGACCCATGGAGGGGTTCATCGAGGCTCTTACCAGATGGATGAACCGGACAAAATCAGGTGCAAGACAGAGTTACCGAAGCATCACCGCCAAATGGTCCATCCAGAAGGCATTTTACCATTACCTCCTCCACAGAAAGGCTTTACGAGGCAAAGCCAACCTGAACGATGGGTGAAAGTCATGGAACGTCACTTCAGATTCCTCTGTCCAGTTGTGTTTATTACAGAAGCCTTTGAGGATGCTAGCTGATCTGAAAGAACAGCCTTTTTAGAGCGAAAGCTTTGAAAGGAGCACATTTTGTTCAATCCACACTATTATTATTCTTCATGATGAAATACTTTTAGCTGCACAGACTGAAGAAATCCTGCCTGGAATTCACTGATTAGGCTGTGAAGTTTTCAGGTTTATGTAGACCAACTCCAACAAATATGACGTCTAAAGTAAATCCAAGTATACAAACTAGGGATACAAAGGATACACATGTGTATGGAAAAATCGATGTAGTACTGAGAGTAATGGCAGCACTTATTAAAAAAACCACAGGTAGGAACAACATTATGTTAGTAAAAATGGATCAAAATGATCAAAAAGTAAATAACTGGTCAAACTTTTCCAGTTTATTTTCCTGTTGTGATTTCTACTGTCTTTGTCTTTAATGTACACGTGCAAACGGAACATTGTCCAATCACAAGTTTGCTTCGACCAAGTTGGGTCAAGGTGTACCGCATCGAGGGATGTGTGTCGTGATCACAATAACAGTATGAATTAAGGTGACACATTGTGGGTCCAAAAGACCCAAAATGCAGGTTTTTATGTTTAAGGCTGTCATGTTGTGTTTGTTGCATGTTAAATAAAAAGTTCCAGTAAGAAAAAAAAAACTAGCATGCTGTCCTGAGGATGTTTGTTTTAGGACAGTAAAAGATTATCATTGGGAAAAAAAATCCTCTGTTTCAGGACTATGAAGCGATGTCATCACTAGCATCACAGGGGAAGATGTTAATGTGGAGGCACAGCAGGAGGCCCCTGGACCCTGCTGAGCCTTCAGCTCGGTCAGTTGACTGAGAGGCAGTGACCCTAACCGAGAACGGAGGATTGAGAGGTGAAGTAGGATATTCTCAAATATAAGCAAGAACTTTACTTTGGTAAACAGATGGAAAGGCTTTTGGTTACAGACTCTTTGCTCAGATATTCTGAACAATAAAATAAAGTTCTTTGTTCTTGCATTTTTAAACACAACCCATCTCAACTAACAGCTCCAGAACCAAACTCAATCTCTTCAGGTACAAAGAGGATAATTGCAGAGTCCATGTTTGAGAGCCAAGCTAAAATCTGGACACATTCTCCAAGGACAAACAATCTGCACACCTTTTTTTATTTGCAGGTCAGGAATATGTGGGCTTGGCCTCGACAGAGGGCTGTAGGTACATACTGACTGAACGATGCAAACTGATGGAGAAGCTCATCGGAAAGACAAAGAAGAAAAACGTTTCGATAAACAGCTGATGCATCTGGTAATAGGAGCAACCATGTGATCTGTCAGGTCCCAACAGTTTCTGTTCATTAGTGCCAAAAGTGTTTAAAAATAAATATATTTATATCATGTAGGATGCAGCAGGAATCTTGACAGCATTTTTTCTAAAGAAAATGAGAGGCCAACTATTTCATATTCTGCTTTCCTGAGGTAAGCAGCTGAATGAAAGTCATGGTAAAAAGACTGGATTGAATATGAGTTGAGCTTCCCTTCTTGCAGACTGAACCTAACCATCTCCAGCTCCGCATGCCATCGCGTGAGACTGCAGTGCCTTGTAAACCTATAAACATGTCCACAATGAACACAAATAGGCTCTTACGTGTTTTTAAATGCTTTTTCTTCCACATGGTGTCAATTTGCATTTTTGCAAAGGAGCTCATTTGCTCATTTGAAATTTTAAGGACACCAAATCACACAAACCACACAGGCCCTTGAACCGAGGCCTGTGTGGTTTGTTTAACACACTGACTTCTCTCATATGCATTTCCATTCAAAAAGAAAAAAACTCTCAGATTCATAAATCAGCACAAATAAACACAAACATGGACTTTGTATGTTTGAATCATTACTAAAGGGTTGAGCAGTGCTTGTAATTACAACTCTTTTTAAGTTGCTCAATCTTTCAGATCAGACAGCTGGCTCATATAAAAACTAATTTGCCATGAGTTGACCCTTTAACAGCGGCGATGTCACCAGCTACATCTAAATAAAACATGCTCTTTGACATACCGTAACTCTTTGACCATTTATGCAGTCGTCATGACTCCGCTGATTCTGAAGGGGAGAAAAGCAGCTTTTGTATTTTTTTTGTATAGTGTTCTGTCACCTGATTGGCAATGGATTTCTTCCGTGCCGTGTCCTCTGCGTAGAATGCTTTCGGCTCGAAGAATCTATATAAATCTTGAAACTTTTTTCTATAAAGGTTTGAACTGTTAGAGTTTAAAAAAGAGAGAAAAGAGTGAAAATGTTCATGTTGGTCTAAGAAAAGTGTGTAGTGAGGACATTTACAGCCTTAAAACATCAATAATTGTGAAAAATAAAAAATGACTGCTTAGCAACTGGTAAAACAAAGATCTGACAGTAAGCATGTTAAAACTGCTAAAATTAATCTCTTTCATTGGGAGTGTTTCATCAGGGGTCTTCCTAGTGTCTGCTCGGTATTGTCCTGTCACTCTCCTTACAACTCCACTGAAGATTTTCCCCTCAGCTAATCTTTCTCTCAGTCAATAACTTTCAGAGACAATTTCTTCTGTTTCCACCCTCAGCCTAAATTGAATTCCAGACTAAGAAGTGGCATTACACTGTCAGCAGTGTTGGACTGGGAAGACCAATTACTTAACACAGGAGCTTACAAGCTGTTGTCCTCTGCAGTTCCAAAACTAAAAAAATGGGCCCTGGCCCATCTTGCAGAGGTATGTACCAGCACCAGGCCCTAGGTTTATCTCAGCTTAAGAATAGCACAGTCCCTTTAAGCGGTAGTGTGAACTCTCAGACACCTCAAAACTTCTCAGTGTTTTTTAGAAATTGCATCAAAAACTAAAGGCAAAATTAGGACCTCAATGACTGAAACAAGAGACAGGAAACAAGTCTTCAATTGGGCTACCCAAGAGGGAGGTAGTTCTCTTTGATGTCTCTCTGAACTCTACTCCTGGTTAGCGGCAAAACAAAAAAAGCTCCATGAATTAGAGAGGCCTGCTGGAAATTTGACTTCGGCAAACCTGGCAGCTCCAAGAAAATCTATGATTTTATAAGAAAAATACGAGGGAAATGGATATGAAATACTAAAAAGGCGGCACGATGTTGAATAAAGTGAAGTCCAACTATTCAAGTTGAGATTTTTGAGAAACATTTACTTATATGACCAAAATGGACATCTTTGTTGAACATCAAAGACTACACATAGGGGGGGTTGATCGATGTACAGCTGTGACTAGGGCTCACTGCCGCCACATGGAAGTTGTCAAATGGAGAGAACAAAATGGACACACTCAGGTGTGCGACTTTAACTTTAATATGTCTGCAGGCTTAACCTATAAAAGTTTACCCTTATGAGGTTACTTACATCCTGGAGCAACTGCAGCCACAGTCCAGCTGTACAGGCAGCTTTAAAGGCTAATTATATAGGTTTTTTTGCCGTAATTTCCAATGAATAATCCACATTATCAGCCCAAATCATCAGCAAACCTTCTCAGGAACATAAATCAAAAACGTTGTTTTTTCCCCATTTTACTTTGGTCCATTCAGTCTAACAGACGGGCCTGTATTCATTACATTTCTGGAATGCTTGTTGGTGGCATATTGTAGGTAAAGCGAACAAAGCTGAGGGAGTGGAGCGGAGGCCCGGAGCCCCAGAACAGCAGGACAAAGGACCTAGAAGAGCTCCAGCTAAGTGAAAGGGCCCCAACAAAAGGCTTAGAAGAGTTCTTTGTGGGCCGGTTGGAGGAGGCAGAGCCAGGGACACTGGGACCTATGCCCAGGAACCAAGATTCTGGGCTTTGGTGAGTCAGTGGAGTACGACCATGTGTGGTCTGTAATCACACGTAGCGAGCAGCAGGAACCACGCCTCCCACAATAAGAGATGGAAGCCACCTTCCTGATGCCCTTTAAAGCCTGGTTAAAAAAAAAAAATGCTTGAGACAAAGCGCCCCCCCCCCCCGGTGGGAGATGGCCATTTAAAGGTCACACAAGCATGCCTGCCCTGGTTTGTTCCTCTTCTGTTGCAGACAATAGATTTGGCAGGTGCAGCAGGAGCAAACACAAGAGGACAGAGCTGCAGGAATGAGACAGATGGGTGTGAGAGTGGAGGTGGACCTGAAAGAAACCACAGACCCCACTGGGAGAACAGAGCGTTTCCTGGAGGAGGACAACACACCGTTGTGCATTTTTAGCTGGCATGTTTATTGACGACACAAACAATGGAAACCTGCTGATTAAACACAGCAATGCTGAAGCAAACAAAAACAGACAGAAATGTCAGTGACACCATCTGACACACAACCGCCGTCAAAGTTATCCCACACAAATCTGAATATTTCCAGCCTCCCAGAAACACTTGTAACAACATGAAAACAAAGCTGTGGCTCATCCCTCTGTTTAGTCAGCGGTCTTCATAGAAGTACTGTGTGGATGTGAGGCAGGAAACAGATGGGCTCATGTCCTTAATCAGATCAAAAAAGCCAGCATGCCAGTCGTTCGTCGGCAGCTTCTGTCTGAGCCATACTGTCCCCAGGTCAACCACCAAAAGTAGGAGGGGAACAAGGGGCGTCTTTTCTTAGGAATCCTTTTCTTAAGGAATTAGGGTCAAGCAAAAGGGCAGCTGACCTCCTCGAGTGCTCGGGATCAGGGAGTAGTGGAAGGAAGAAGGAACAGACACTTGCGTCATTCCTCTTCTTCGTGGCTCCACCTCTGTTGACCGGATTCTCACACAAGAGGCTTTACAGCTGTGTTATCTGCTTCCACCAGAGGATGGGACAAGGATTCAGAGAGCACTGACTGGTGATCCCCTTCAACAGACACTGCACATCCAAGCTATCACTTGGTATCTCTCTGCTCTAAACACGAATGGCATCTAAACATGCACCCTTCAAGCCACACTCAGCAGCTTGTTGCAGCCTGTGATAGATACCAATGTGTGATGTTCTGGTCTCAGTCCTTCTATAGTTCTGATAATTCTGTCCTGCAGCAGTCCTGGACAAGAGGACCAGACTGTTTATACATTTCTTCTTTCCACATCCTCAAAAACTCACCAAAATTTGCGTGCACCCAGGACCCGGAGAAAAGAAAGTTTCAACATGGTGAACGACACACACACATACACAAATGATGGCATCACACTGAGAGAAACCCTTTAAAAAACTCACAGGGCAAAAATCTTTTATGGGGCTCAAAGAAATATTTCCAAAATTCACCAGCAATGGCCACAGGACCTTCGACTTAGCGGCCATTTTTTGGCAGAGTGAAATTTGGAGATGTTCACATATTCTCAGAATTTGGGAAAAGAAAACTTTCATTTCTTTCAACTGTTCATGAAATTTCACACACACACTACAAGATTAAGTCACAAGTGAAGCTTTGTTAACCTTTGACCTCAGGAAGAGGTAGGCCTTTTGAATTTACCATAAAATCACCTTTACAACTATAAATTTAAGTGTGCAAAAGCGGCGTTCCCCACATTTTTTCCCCAGAATGTTGTCAAAATTGGTTGGCTAAAGCTGAACAAAACAATATGAAATTCAATCCCACCGTATTATGAAAGTGGGCGTGACAAACAAAAGACCTCAGTTGCCAAAGAAATCCATAAATGTATTTTTGGCAAATGCTTTTAAAATCCACAAAGACTTGCTCGTCACCTCCAGACTTCCAAAAATAAAGTGGTTACTATGGAGATAACACCAACAGAAAAGCTGCTTTTATTGGTCACATGCAGCTGAGACCACAAGAAGAAGCAGAAGGGAAGTGTTTTATCTTTTTTGAGGGTGGTTTATTGTTGAAGATGTTTCACCTTATCTCCAACTTGTGTTTTAATATGTTTTTTTCTGTGTTCCACTTTTCCTGCATGTGCATGTAACTGTGCTGTACAAGTAGAGCTGCCTCAGTACCTTGTCCTCACCCGCATTCTTCTAGTCCTCCCCCTCAAAACATCTGGCTCACATTGTGAATCAACTGTAAAAGTGAGGTGGTGAAAGCTCATGACACCACCGTAAAAACATAAAAAGAAGAATCAGAAGTTTCATCAGATGAATTGTTTGTCTAAATATTCAAATAATCTCCCCCTAAAAACAATGTTACTATAAAGTAGTGCCAATGTACTGTGAAGTACTAAGGATGTGCTCAGCTATGTCATTGGGTGTACTTTGTCACGGACAGGAAAGTAAAGGCTAAAGGCTACGCATTATTCATCTCCTTGGAACAAAAACTTTCTCTGTCTGCTGCCTGTGGTGCAGAATCAAGCTGTGATTTTCTGTCAATGATAAAAAGAGCCCAAACAGTATCAAACTAAATTCAAGCTTCAGGCAAAATGCAGAGATGGAACAGAACATTTTTATTGTTAGTGCAAAAACCATGTAATTTTCAACCCTGGGAACGTCCGATTAAGAACAAAACATTGATCGTTGCCAAAAAAGCTTTGTTTCCGTTCAGATGTGCGAACCTTTACAGCTCAGAATCTTTTCCTCCTTTCTCTCCCGACTGTTTGAAATGATCGTGAAGATGCCACATCGCACCATGCAGACAGCTGCTTTCACACAAGCAAAGGAGGGTCAACTATTTCAAAAACTCCCTCCACAGAACATTTGGCTCAAGACTGCTTGGCTCGTGTATGTTCTCCATCCAACTTTCTTCCCTCCACTCCCATCAGCCTGTCACACAAAGATACAAACTCAAAGACCAGATCAAAGATCTTTAGAAAAAAAGAATCTGGCCAGAGGTGCTGTTCTGAGGAGAAAGTTGTTCAGTGAAGTAACAAACGATCATTTTTGGAATGTGCTACTGAAGGCAACTGGCCGGGATGCAAGTCAAATATATTTTCCTTTTCCAACACCTTCAGTGATATTTCATGTGCGACCTCAAAATGTAGAGTATCAAAAAGAAACACGACAAAGTCATCCAGAGGGCTGATTCTGGATGTTTCTGCACAACGGAGAGCTATGTTTTCTGTTGCTGCAGGTGGCTGTCAGCCGACAGTTGCTTCTTAAGCGTGCCTGGGAAAAATAGAACTTGGTGACTATTTTCTGCAGAGAAGGCATAATAAATATAAAATCAAGCCTTAAATTATTTTTATATATAAAGAGGAACAACATTTTGTTTATTCTGGAGTTTAAGGAATAAATAACAAACACTTTCTAACTCACAATAGCTATGGCAGAAGTTGGTTAGTCCATATATGGCCTAAAGGAGGGGATTTGTGGGTCAGACTGGGGGGGTGGATGAGTCCAGTGTGTCCAAGTGCTGGGGGAGAAGCTACAGTGTTTCCGTGAGAAAAGAAGGGATACCCCCCCACCTCACACACAACGTTCCCACTGGTCCACACACAACCACACACATGCACACGCATAAATCTAGTCAGAGATAAACCAGGAACAAACCATAATGGCACAATGACCTACAAACCACGTCGCCATGGGAATTATTCACAAGCTTTCAGATCACATTCCATTAAAAGTCCTCTCCAGCAGCAGGCGAGGAGGGGGTGTGGGGGTGGCTTAACTCCCACCCCACCCTGAACCCACACGCTCTCGCTCAGCATCACTTAATGAACTCGACATAAAACAAAAGATATGTTGTTGTCATGCTTAGCATATATTCTAGTATCTTGTAGTGGAGCATCAACTAAATGATTCAGTACAGCTGTAAAAATAAAGGATGCTGGAATCCCAGGGAGCATGAATTCTGTTTATGAGAACTATTTTTTTATGATAAAAGGCCTTATTTAGTCATCTAGTACACTGTATACTTTGCATTTTCTGTGTTATATGACACAATTCAAATGTTTTTTTCAAAAAATGACATTATAATTCAGAGCACCTCCTATTTGGATTTCATCTGGTTGTGCTTACCGATGTCAAAGCCTGTGAGAGGTGCACAGCGCTCTGTCAGAATGTCAGGCTGGGTTTTTTTATGAGTTGCAAACAAGGTTTGGTGCGATTACAAATACGCTAATGCGGCTAGCGTGTATCTGTGCGGTGTTTTTACATGTTACTATCAAGGTTGGAGTTAGCGTAGTCACAGTAACGTTTGTTTTCGCGGCATCAGTCTGTTTTTTACGTGTTGCAAATAAGATTTGGGAGTTTTCTCATTAGCGCTTCTAATGTGGCTAACGTAAAGCGTGCCACAAACAAGTTCTGGAGCTACTGTGAACACAGTAACCGTCTTCTGCCCTTTCTCCCTACCCCTCCATTTGTAGGGGCATTTGTAATTGGTGTACCAAATAGTTTTTTTTAAGGGCTAACCCTCCAAGCGGATGGATAGAATCCTCCGTCACGAGGCGGTTCCGCATTGCATTCTGCCGCGGAGGAGAAGAGCTTTTCTTCACGTGGGTGCGCTCTGAAGCACAGAAGTTCACATTTAAATGGAAGTGATGACTTTTTGTTTTAGAGTGAAGAGAGTAAAGTTCTAAAATTGCTGTTTTTATGCATATTCAAGTATAGCATTGTATTTAGAGAATACAAGTACAGAGCTATCTGTGCCCCAATTACCACGGTGCACCACGGCCACCTTCACCTTCCAAGCTTTCTCCAGTTCTTCTCTGAGTCCCTGGTATTTTTCCAGTTCCTCATGTTCCTTCTTCTTGATGTTACCATCGCTTGGTACTGGCACATCCACCATAACAGCTTTATTCTCTTCTTTATCCACCACTACAACGTCTGGTTGGTTCTCTGTTACCATCCTGTCCGTCTGTATTTGGAAGCCCCACAGGATCTTTGGATCTCATTCTCAACCACTTTTGAAGGTGTTTTATTTTTTCATTTTGACTTTGGGGTTTCCAGTTGATATTCTGCAAACACGTTCCTGTATACTCTTCCAGCCACTTGGTTGTGGCGCTCCATGCATGCTTTCCCTGTCGAGCTCTTACACCCTGCAGCTATGTGCTTGATTGTCTCAGGTGTGGTAGATCTGAGCTTCTATTGCTCTGGTAGTCTGACGTCTGCTCCTGTGCTGTCCTGTAGGACAGATCTTTCACTAAAATCGCAGTGCTAGGAACTGCAAAGACACTGCGCAGGACCTTTAAGCTTGAAAGCCTCTGGTAGAAGACCCAAACTTGGGCAACACTTGACGTAAATATCAGTTGGTTAAAGACTTTGTTGGCAAAGATCAACAAAACAGCCGTAAAGCTCCATGAACTGAAATGGAAACAAAACTTGTTCCAGTGTTTTTAAAGGTGGTTAGAAATGGCTCAAATTCAGCAAACAAAAACAAAAAAAGATCTTTTCATTGTCTGCACAGTAAAACGTATTCTTTTTGTGGCGCATATGGCAGCAAAACAAAGCTTCCTCTAATGTTATCTGATGTGGCTTCATGGATTTTTTTTCTTTGGTTTCCATTCTGTAAAAATCAGATCAGTCAACAGTCTTTCTGGTCTGAGGCTGCACTGATGCTCTGAGTAAACAAGCTAAAGACCAGGAAATATGGTCTTATGCCAGTTTAGAATCGAGTACATTTAAAATGTTATTTTGAAAAACGGCTAAAAGAAAATGTAACAAATAGAATATCACAGAATAACTTCAGAGTTTTCATATTTATAGTCTGTTCTGCATGGCAAAACACTCTAAAGCAACCAGATGATCCCTGCCTTTACTTTGTACTTTAAGTTCATTTTATGACCAGTGGTTTGCAGCTAAAACCTAGCAGTTTTTGCTCGATATTTATAATGGTGGATATCATTGCCAAATACAGAATTATTTTGATTTAATTCACTTGATTATATTCGGATTTGATTAAACTTTCACATAATTAGTGATTTCACCTGATAGAACTTTCAATCCTAAAATCAGGAGTTTTACATGTAAAAACTAGTAGTTTTCTGAAATAAGAAGCACAAAAATAACTTTAAACGAGGCGGCCGTAGTGCAGCTGCAGTCAGCCTCTGATCAGAAGATTGCAGGCTTGATTCCCGCCTTGCCCACCCAAGTGTCCTTGGGCAAGACACTGAACCCCACATTGCTTGATGGAAGGCGCGGCAATGGAGTCGCCATCAGTGTGAGAATGTGTGTGTGAGACTGCTTTGGGCCTTCAAGGAAGGTAGAAAAGCGCTTTACAAGTATTTACCATTTAAAGCAAAATGAATGAATTCAATGCTGAATTTATTAATTGAAGTTCTTTTCACTTTAGAATCATCTTTTTTTAACCCAGCCTGTCATATTTATTAACCACCAGTCCAGACTGCAAAGCAAATAAAGTGACTCATAAAATCTGGTAGCACTTTTATATTGACACCATAAAACAAACTTCCTCATTGAATTTTGCTACTTTTCAACGGCAAAATGAATGTCTCCCTCATTTCTAACAGTGTTCATTTATTCCACACATTCTTTCTAGTAATTTTGAACAAATCTAATCTAATCTAAATTTTTATTTGATGAAGTAAAGTGATTTTTTTGTAAAGAGAATATTGGTAAAAGGAAAGGAAAAGTCTATCATGGTAAACAATCTGTTGATGCTGGGATAGAGGACATCACCCCCCCACACCTTATTTTAGACACTTCCTGCACAGAATAAGCAAAGAGCAACTAAATCCAGGTATTTTGGTTGATGGTTCAAGCTTTGCTCCAGACAGAAAAAGCGGTTCCTCCTGACGTTTAGAAAAAAAACAATGGAGCTCATTAGGCTGGAGAGCAAGAGGTTGCAGTGGGGCTTCTCAATGAAACAGTCAGACACATCCTGAAGGATTCCTGCTGTAAAACGCGCTCAGATGTGCTCATAAAGAGAACGTATAAGCAAACGCTTTGACTCCCACACGCACAGCTGAACAAAGATATATACTTTAGGTATTAGCAGCTTTCCAATTAACAAACAAAGGCAATCCTGTTCGCTCTTTATCCAGCAGGTTGGGATTTAATTTTTCCACTAAGGTGGCTGCAACATAACAAGCTGCTGGTATAAAAAGATTATCGTACCATGGAAATATTATTAATTACCCTTTCCTGCACTGTTATTTCGGTTGGCTGCACTTTTTTAGTTAAGCTTCAATTAGGGCTTAACAGCTTGAAAGTGGATCGATTTATTGACCAAAGTATGTTGAAGCACAACAACAGGTGGTGATGCTGTCTCTCGCAGGTTGCCTCTGTTTGTTTTTTGCTATTGATCACGAGAGACGTGAAGACCTCTGATTATTCCATACATACATGTGTCTTCAGGCTGGAAAAGTCTGAGACCCATCTCTAAAGATGGGTCTGAGAGCGGTTCCTGAACCCGGACCAGGGTCCACTTGGGTGTATTCAGACTGAAAATGTGTTCCTGATTATCGGGGCAACCAACTCTGGTTCACTTTAAGTGAACCAAACGTGTCCAGTCTGATTACATGCTTTAATGATATCAAGTCAGGATTTATAAATGTAAAAAGTGTAAAATATGTACATCCAGAATCGCCGAAGGATAATAATATAATGTGATGGCGACCATAGGGGAATCTAGTATTGCACTGTGAATAATAAATAAC
This sequence comes from Adrianichthys oophorus, assembly GCA_036245035.1. Lineage (NCBI taxonomy): Eukaryota > Metazoa > Chordata > Actinopteri > Beloniformes > Adrianichthyidae > Adrianichthys > Adrianichthys oophorus. Next base: position 39,547,743 of record BSAI01000030.1, read on the forward strand.
CTATAATTGCACTTGTGTAGCCAATTAAAAAATCATATAAAATAGGTCAAATGAATTAGAAAATTCATGAAAATTAAACTGTCATCTAGATTTCTTATTCAAGTATTTGACTTTAAGATGGTTTAGTTTGATTCCTGATGGATTAACACATTTACACGCACTCCAAAGGTCCATTATTTAGTCTGTGAAATAGTAATTCATCTTTTGGTAAAAATATCAACTGACTGTCAGGCCTTAAGTAAGAATAGATCTCCCACAAATGAAACTGAGCTTAAGGCTGCACAGTTTTACATGAGCACAGGAAGTTTTTTTTCCAGAAATAATGAGAATCTGCACCAGCTGAGAAATATGCAAAGTGCACTCAGCGGGCCCCAGGGGCAGACAAAACAGCATCAAGTATTAAGCTTTCCTAAATGGAAAGAAATTCACTGTGTCAACCCAATGTTTCTTTGAGAGAGTGAATGAGCTCCAAAAAATAACACTGACAGAAAATGGACACGCATCATATTACTGCAGTTGTTGTAATGACGGCAATGACCGCAGTGTGGAAACACTGCAGCGGTTCTGGCCTCCGAACTGCTTCCCTTAAACTTTGGTGATGTTGTGCTGATACTTAACCTAATAAAACCAAGAAAACCATTGAATGCCTGAACAAATAATAGGCTCAATAATTGGACAGCTATTTTTGAGTTCATGCTTAAGACAAACTTAAAAAAAAAAAAAAAAGAAAAAGAAAAGTTGAAAGAAAAGCATCACGAGACCCAGCTGCATGTCGCTGTAAAAAAAACTTCTGGGTTCTGATCATGTGAGATTGCTGATAACAAGAGTTCAGACAAGGAGGAGCTCTGTAATGAGCAAGACATTTTATGTCCATTTGACCTGAAACGAGGCAGTAAAAATAACACTAGAAGGAGCGATACCTCTCAGCCTTATGGCCATTTATAATGCAGGATTACAATTACAGTCCAAGGCTCTTGGCAGAATACAGACTACGATAGTCCAGAACTTTTCTCAGGTCTTATCTCACAATCCAGGTGCAGACAAATCTAAAAATCTGGTGTTTATTAGGCTGATATCTCCCAGAATTCAGTCCAAACTTGACAGAAAATGTGTGAAAATACAAAGTGTTCATGGTCCCTAAAGAAGGAAAAAGTAAATGAAATCACTGTGTGTTCCACTTCAGAAGGAGACATTTATGGTATGTAAATCCCCAACACATCAGCTCACACCTTTTAGTTAACCAGTAAACTTACTAATGATCTAATTTCAACTGGTGATTGATGAAAACCTGCCTTTTTCAAGTTTCTATAGATGTGATTTAACAGTTTGTTGATTACTTTTCTTTTGTAAAGCCGTGACAACAGTTGTTCTGCATAAACAGCCCATTTTTCACCAATTCCGATGACAATGCTCTTTTGTTTCTGGTCTTGAATACATTTAACACCTTTGACACAAATTCTGCTGCCCGTTTGGCTGCTGGACTACACACCGTTTTGGTATTCATTAAATGGCCATCATATTGAGAGGACAGGGGATCTGGTGTAATACTTCAGTTTGAAATCTGGTCTTAAAGACCCACTCCGATAAAAATGGTGTTTTTTGGTGTTTTTAAAGCTCTCTGCTCTGTCCTATTCGGATGCATCCGCTTGCAGACAAATAGATCCATGTAGGTCTTTGTTTTCCTCGCCTGAGCGGGAATCTGGATCAAAACTGTACAGCTGGAGAGTTCCGGTATTACTCACCATTTTTGTTGCACCACTAGTGGGAGAGAGTGTAAACAGAGAGCTCTCTGTAGCGGGGAGAGGAAAAGGGGTGGGGTCTGTGCCAATGGTCCCGCCCACAATTCAAAAGGGGATTTCTAATGAACTCCTGCCGCTCTGTAGAAACTATGTCCTAGAAAACGACAGTTTTTTTTTAAAATTTTGGATAAAAACTGCATCATCAACAATAAGACTTTATTTAGCTCCACATCATGGGGAAACTGCCTTACTGTTGTGACAAAAGAATATTTATACTAAACTGAAAAAAAACATTCATATTTACATGCATGTCTCATTCTATCCAGTATTTTAATTACTTATATTACTTTTAAGTATAATTTGATGTAATTAAAGTGGTTGGACTGGGACAATGTATCAGCAAATGCTAGAAAATCAAGGTTCAATGTTTTTAAACTCAATATTACCCACCAGATATTAAAAGTCTTCTCTGTTTCAGTCCAAATCAATAAAGTTTAGGTTGGGTTTTACAAAGTACAAGCTAGGTGTTTTTATTCCTTCTATTTGTTGCTCCCTTTGTTACCCTATTGCTACTGTACCATTACTGCAATAGTTTATGAACCTGTGAGCATATGTTTAATGTTTTCTGCTGAGGCTAAGCTCCTATTGCACGTGTTTTACCATTCCCGTGTTAACATGCAGAAAGCACCACTCCCTCGGTGAGCAGTTCCTCAAAGACTTAAGCTAATACTCTGGTTCTCAGCAACAATGCAAAGCAGCCAAAGCCGCTGACACTGAGATCATGAGTCTGTGCTAATTCTGGTCTCTGACGCTCACCACAGAGCAGATAATCAATACCACCAGCCCCGTCAATTCAACAAAGGACTCTGACCACACAGCTGTAATTTGTACACATCTGTTGGGAGCAAAGACAAAACAACGTTCTCATTTGTCATTTTATCCACTCATAATTTTTCCCCGAAGTTCCCGTCAAAGCAAAGTCTCCCATTGTTGCTTAAATATAGTGGTGGGTGTTAGTAAACCACAGCAAAAAGTAAGAAAATAACTGAAGGCAACTGGAACAGGCCCTTGGCGGTGTTGCGCCTGTCATGGCAGCTCACCAGCACACACTGCATTCCTGGAGCTCGGCAGATATGAAAAATTCAAGTCACGCAAACTGGGTTAAAAATGTCACACAGAGCAGACGTCTCATTGAACCCCGGAGCGTGTACTCGTGCCAAACGTTTGCCTTCTTCGCAATGAAATGCTGTTTTACCACTTTGTGGAATCAAATTGATGCTGTGAAAAGCAGAAAGTAGGGATCCAGAGATGGCAACCATGTGGCTCAGCGCAGGAGATGTGAGAGCAGATATTCTAGCATTCAGTGAACGTCCGTGCTCTGTTCTCAAAATCTCAGGGATTTTCCAGAGGACATCAAATTATAGATCTCTACCAAGAGGTCATCAGCAGCAGCAGCATTTAAGGTCCACTGTGAAGGCTTTATGAGGTGCAAAGTGAACTTTATTCCCGTCGAACCGTCAGCTGCTTTTCCCGAGCGGCAGCTACCCCCCATTTAAACCAAAGAAAATACTTGCATTTGGGTTTTTATGATTTGCAAAGTGCTCAGACAATTGACCTTTTAGGCCTTTTGCAGTTGAAAATAGCTGACTTGGAAGGCGACTAGCAAAACGCTGCTTGTAGTTGAAACAGCTGGTTTGAAGAAAGAGGAAGAGTGCAAAGGAAAAAAAACAACGTGGTTTTTGCCTTGGTGTCCTCTGCTTTTATTATTTATGTTAAAGCAACAAATTATTTAGTTATATTATGCCAAAGTGAGTGGCAGCACATCTGACAAACAGCATCTTCTTTCCACACCAGTGATTTTCCTCTACATTTCCAGCCTTTGTCCCAAAATGGAACTCGAACAGAGCAGAATTTGCTGATTTGAGTTTTGGGGCGGTTGGCAAATGATGTGCAAAGTCCCATGTTACATTATTTCATTTTGATATCACTTCCTACCATGGTCAATTTAAAGGAATTGTGCTCAGGCTGCAGGGTAAAAAAAAACGTGTGGTCAGCCACATGGTCAGTACAAACAAATGTCCTGTCACTTAGACGCGGCATGTTTTTCATGCTGCCACTCAAAACGTTGCGTGGTGATTGGCTGATGAATGACAACAAAGAGCTGCAGCTCTTATTTATGTTCCGCGCCTCATAACTGCATTTATCAGCCTGCAGGTTTAAGTCGGTCTTTCACCTTAATTGTGGAAAATTCCAATTCCCCCCCAGATGACAACCGAGTCAGGAGATCCATTGCACTTTTGTTCCAACTGTCAAGAAATATCTTTCTGCAATTTTTATACTGTAGTAAAAAATACAATTCATAAAATTATTAAAGTCCACTATAATGTTGCAGAAAGTTGCAAAGATATGTTTTTGGACAGAACCATTTTTGAAAGAACGTTCATCTTCATTTTCAAATGTTCTCACCTTTAAGCGCAGTTTTATTTTTTAGATTTTAACACTGCAGATGTCACCAGTGGCAGTGTAATAACACACGGTCATTATGTAAACAGCAAAAACACGCTTTTCTCTGCGCTACAATCAGCTGATTTACAGTTTACACTTTGCAACTGTTGAGTGTTTCATATGTGCGCAACGCTGCTTTTCTCCACTTCAGAATCTGCGGGAAATAGTTACATAAATGTTTGAGTAGAGTTACCGTAATCAAAAGAATGTAAACGCTGGAGTTAAGATGCGGTGTTACATGGTTAATCAAAGTAAGTACAGAAAATCTAACGTGATACTCAGGAATGTGCTAAACGGTGATGGTGACCATTTCAAAAAGATGTTTTCTAATGTTTTTCTTGGGGATTACTTTGTGAAAACAGATTATAGTAAAATAGGACTACAGCATGTGACATTCCTCAGATTTTGTCATTATGGAAAAGACAAAAAAACTGTTTGATTAGTGTGTTCCTAACAGGCCCTTTTTTGACAGTTGGACTTTAGGGAAGTCAAAAACGACATTAACTATGAAACTAAATAACTAGCTTCAACTCATTTCAACACAAACCACAAACTCACATGATTCACCCATCTGTAGCCAAAACGGGTTTTGGTACCAACAAGTTTCCACTGTGGGCTGAAGACATGGTTGGCATCTCGTTTCATTCTCTGCCTTGTTTTGTTGGGTTAATACAGCTCTTTGTACCAGTTTTTCTCATGATGGAGAATAGAAATTTGTTCAAAATGACATTTCTAAGTATTTCTTTATTCACATCTTTATGAATCAGGAGCAGAAGAAAATGCCATCTGAAAAAGATCCTTTTTGTGACATAAAATATGCTGGGCGAGCCACAAGCTCCTGGTCCAAGGTCTGAGGGGAAGGGAAGGGGGGCCGGGGTTGCTCTGCACCAACGGTCCTGCCCACAACTTAGGAGTGAATTTTTAATGAACTCCTGCTGCTCTGCAGAAACTATGTCCTAGAAAACCACCGTTTTTTTTTTTCTTTTTATTATGGATGAAACAGAATCGTCATCATTAAAAGACCACTCGGAACGCTTTGAAAATAGATCAAAAGATGATCGGAATGGAACGTTTATGTCTTAAACTCTTCTAACTTTTATTCTTTATTGATGTAGAATTTAATCAAGCATTTAAATGTGTTTTTTAACATGAGGTTTTAGTTAGTTCACCATAGTTTGCCTCTTAAATGTTTAAGGCAGTGGTTGGAGCGCTCTCATTTTTACCTCTCAAACAGCTACCTACAAAAGTTGAGTTTTTCAGCCACGCAGAAGAAATCTTACACCGATTGCGAGGTTCAAGCGAGATCTGAAGACACGATTTAAAAAGATGAATAAACTGCCAGATTTGAAAGTGACTCATTACAAGTGAATTAAATTCAACTTTCTCTTGTGCCGTGATGAGGTTGGACTGTTTTAGATGAAGAAACAAAAAAAATCCATGTTTCAGTGGCTTAATCCTGCTCTTCATCATTATTCTTCAAAATGAAATCACTGTGACTGCCATAAACTGAAGCAGGCGAGTAATCTTAACCTAAAACTTTTCCATAACCACAGGAATGAAAAGCTTCTGATGGAAGCAGCTGGGGTTAAAACAAAAAACTGGTTTCCAGATGAAACATTCATCTCTGCAGGTCTTCTCCAGCGGAGGGCTTTTACCTGTTTTGCTCTCTAAGTTGGCATTTTGGAGTCTTTTTTTTTTTTTTATTAAGGCTGAGCAAAGTGTTTCCTTCTTACCGTCGCATTCATCTCAACAACAGGTGCACCTTTTATCCCATCTGAATTAAGATCAGGATGCTGGTTTAAGAATGAGAGCTACTACTGGATAAAAACAGTTAAACCAGGCAGGGTCCATGTTTGAGCAAACTGACAAACCGGTGTTTCATTGGAGACTGCTCCCAGATTACACACACAGCCGAACCAGACATCGCTGATGTAAACATCACTAACTGAGCTAATCACAAAGCAGGACTGCTGAAAGCAGCATAGCAAACCCTGTGTGTTCCTGGACTGTAGAACACAAGGAAATCTGCTCTTCTCTCTGGATTTTCATGTTTACATTGTTATTCCGCATTATTACTCTGGATCTGCATCATTCTTAGCAAACACAGTTCATGTCACGTTTCCAGCTTTTCTGAAACACCCAAAGCAAATACGGTGTGAGTCCTAATGAAACAGATTTGTGTGTAAAGTATTCCTGCTGCCAGGTTGGGTTTAATGAAACACTAAAAAGAAGGATACCCACGTACACACTATTGTTCAAGAAGTGCGGAGCAGAGGCAACTGATGATGGAGATAAATAAACCAGCTACCACTGAAGGTTGGCAGGAAGGCAGAGTCATAGATCAGCCAAAGGGCCCCCCCACACACACACACACAAAACCTGCAGCGTGGAAGCTTCATTAGCCTGACAAGGTGAAAGCTTTCAACTGGCACACATCTATTTTTATGACTCTGAGGGTTTTGATGTATTGTGTCGACTTGTTTAGGATTTACTGTCACAGACAACACATCGTCATGGACTCGGGTTTGCAGCGCCTTCCCCCTATTGGATCGGGGGTGCTGTTTGTTCTGAACATCACATTTCTGCGCACGTCAAACTCAACATGCTTTTTCCTGCCTGACTCAGAATGATCAGTAGACTAATGCTTAGTCACAGCACCTGTATGAGGGGTTGACCTTTGAGGGATTTTGGGTTGTCCTGGCTGGTGAAGGGGCCACATTATAAGGGGAGCGCAGGTGTGTTTTGCCAACACTTTCTCACTCCCAGCTTGTCATATATTGACGAATGGTCAGGGACCCCCTCCGTGTCACATATTGATGCTTTGGGACACCCCAACTTGTCATTTTTTGGGGTGCTGCCTGTTCCCGTTAAATCAGGGGTCACCAACCCCTGGGCAGCAGTCCGGTACTGGTCCAAGGGCAACTTTATATGGGGACAGAAAAAGACAGAAAAAAATAAATGTTTTGACTTTGATTATTTCCACTTGGTTTATTTTCTGATTCTGAAGAAAGTTTTATTTTGGAAAACTAGCAGATTCTGTTAACTAAGACGTTTTATTTTGGAAAACTAACGGATTCTGTTTACCAAGACGTTTTATTTTGGAAAACTAACAGATTCTGTTTACCTCATCTGCCTGTCTTGACGCTTCACGTAACTTAAAGTGAAGGGCTTGGATGGCTAGGCTGGTAGCCCAAAGCTACAAACAAATAAAAACCAAACAAAAACCGCATTTTTAAATTTTTTTGGGGGGGAGAAAAGAGTCAGTGAGGAAACCAAAAGCTGCTGTTTTCAGCCAAAACCGAAGTCTGCCTCGACAAACAGATTTATGGAGACAGTGTTTCCACATACCAAGCTGCTCTAGCTAAGATACAACTGACTCTAGGAGTGTTTCACATACACATTTGCAAACACAGTGGATTCGTGTTTATTATATTTAGAAAATGCTAGTTTTATGCCGGTTGTGTCATTTTGTTTTGTTTTATTTATTTGTAGTGTAGTCAAACTACACTGACTACACTAGTTTTTTTTATTTCTAAGCGTGTATTCACACTGGACACATTTACTTCACTAAAGTGAACCAGAATGCCTTTCCTCGATAATCCGGAACAAATTTTCAGTGTGAACACACCAAGTGGACCCTGGTCCGGAACCAAGAAACGTTTTCTCAATCTGAATAGGCTCCATGCTCGCAGCAGAACAACTGGACCAAAACGGCCAATGTAGCGGGGCTTTACGGGATGTAAACAGAGTAGCGGAGCAACAATGAGACAACTCATTGAAATCTAGTCAGATGAATGCAGGCTCATTAAAATAACTTTTAAGATGAAAAATGTTGCTTCTCACACTGTTTTCACAAGAACCGATGTGCATTTTCCATTCTTAGCCTTCATACCAGAGTACCTTCTTGCAGCATGCCTCCACGTACCAAAGGAGCAGTAAAAAGTGTTGAACTTGACCTTCATACAGACGTTCCAAACTGGTCAGCGAAATATAAAGTTTGAATTAGTGTACTATCCCGACAAGTCCTGCAAAGTGCAGGACTTCCATTTTTCATTCTCTCTTTGCTTTGCCCCGCCTTCGTAATTCCTGGCCAATGACTGAAGAGATCTTTGGTCACATGGTTGTGGTTACAAGCTTTAGCTCGAAACAGAAACGTCCGGCAGATGCCAGTCTGAATACATACCAAATGCAAGGTTTGTGAATTGATCCGGACCAACGTAATGAATACACCTTCACAGTCTGACTGCACACCAGGAACACACAAAGGATTCATTCCTATGTGGTGCCTGCATCACACACATATGTGTTTACTCCAACCTGTCGTCAGCTGTCAAATGGCTCACCGAGAGGTCTTGATATTTTACCCATTTTTCTGCCACCCATCAAGGTGTAGTGGATCGACCAATGATGAAACAAATCATGTCCTTCAATTTGAACAAACAGGCAACAATTTTATCAAACAGCTACGGAGCATTAGAACTGATTAAAATCCTGTTTCCTAAAGAGCTCTTCTCCTACAAACAATGAGATCAGTCCTAAGGATGATTATGAGATTATGGCACAGGATGGCATATGTCCATTCCAGCACCATAATCAGTCCCGCTATGTCTCCTAAACCCCAGCTGCATAACTCACGAGTGGACAACAAATGAAAAACCCCAGCAATCTACCGAGGAAGGCCTTCCTAATCATTATTTCAATGTCACATCATCTAAAGTCCATTTAAGATATTGATTATTGAATGGCAGAGCGCCTTCATGTGTTTTGCTGTGGAAAAACGAGCAGAGCTTAATCACAGCTTCCCAAAGGATAATTGTAATTGCACAGCAAGAAAGCCAAGTTTGCAATTTAGTGTAAAACACAAAGTTCCCATGAAAACAAGAGCCAATTACACAGAAAAAAGCAGAGGTAGCCCTTTTGCCAAAATGGGAATTATAGATAATTCTGGTATGAGTGTCAAAAAAGTCAACAAAATGCAGATAAGTCAACAAGCCACAACAGTCTTTTTAGCATGTTCAGTAACGGATTAAAGGAAAGTCAAAAATACATTTTTCTGATGACTTTTATGCTATGTCAAAATGCTGCATAAATAACAAAAAAATTAGGAAGTGTCGTCTAGTACAAATATGCAGTAAGAACTCTGTTTCTTTACGGGGCTGCAAAAGCTGCAATTACTCACAATTGAAGCCTTTCACAACTCTAAGCCACTCTGACACAGTTTCTACTTTTTAAAGTACTTTTTAGCCCACACAACGCTTTGAAACCAGTCTGTAAAACTTGTTATGTCTTTTTACAAGACATTGATTCTTTCATTTCGAAATTCCCCGAATTATCTGTTGTCAAGCTGCAAATTAAAAGCTCGTTGCTCAAGCAGAAATGCCAGTGTGTCTCCTGCCAGCTAATCTGTGCCCGGTGACAGCCAGCATCCATCATCCATCTTTATGATTTACTGCCAAACTTCTCCGACAGCGCAGCAAAACATCCACTGCAATCTTCTGCACAGATCTGCTCTTAATCTGTTGACTGCATGATGGATCACAAAAACAAGTAAAAAAAAAAGATTTCAATGGGCACATCTCTGACTGGTTTCAAATTTAGGAGGGGAGACGACTGCAGCCAAAGAGCAGATTTCCCTTAAAACAGAAAAGTGCTGTAAAGCAGTGGTCCCCAACCTTTTACAGATCAGGTTTAATGTCAGACAATGTTTTCCCGGACCAGCCTGTATGAGGCAGAAGTCGTGTCTGATTTTTTGAAGCATCAAGTTTCCCTTAACTTTTGAAGGTGAAGTTTATATCCATAATCTCTGAAAAACCTGCAGCTGCTTTAAACTTAATTTGCTCACTAGATTTAATGTAGGATCCATTAAAACAGATTTTTCCTTAAGCCATAACTGTCAAAGTGGAAGCTACAAAATCAGACGCCAACTTCAGCCTCGTCTGACTTTTAAGGTGCAAAGAAAAACAGATTCTAAATCCATTATAAATCCATATTTGGAGTAAAGACTCCTGGTTTTTGTCTCGTAATTGCATCTTTCTTTTCTTTTGAAGTCGGATGTGATGGAGAGAATTCAGTAGTTTTACAAAACCAAACTTCTTTCAGAATCAGATTGTACATGAAAGGGTTATGTTTTTTTGTTTGTTTTTGTTTCCTCTTTGGCCTGGAACCAACTGTCCCATGGACTGGTACCGGTCTGCTGCCCAGAGGTTGGGGACCACTGCTGTAAAGTAAAGTTATGCAAGTATATGAAATGATGATACTCCTCATTTCATGAATAAGCTTCATAACAGTTTCAGGATTGGAATAAGTGACCTTCTGGTATCACTGTGAAAGTGCCCGACCATCTGCGGGCTCCCAAAGAGACTATTCCTTTAAATAAAAAAAGATTGCACAAAAAAAATCTCAATTTCTCAATGAGCTGCTAATCATAATGTTGGCTCCTGATGAGAATGAAAATGGGAGCTTGAGGACATGCTGTTCAGGCGGGTACACAGCAATCAAGGTCTATTCTCCCCGAAGAACAGAGTCTGGACTCCAGGGATCAAACCAGCTGTCTGAGGCCTGCCTGCTTCGCTCAAGCTGTAATATGGGAGATTCACCAGCCCCATCAATCAAGTGGAGTGATGGCCGTGCTGCATTAGCAAGCGCTTCAGAGTAGGATCGAGTAAGCGGCTGAGGCTAGAAAACTGCTGCACAAGTCATTTAATATCATGTTTAGTGTTGCTGTGTAATTTCTTTGACACGAGAAGGAAATCTCCCAACAGCACATGATGATTTAACTCCCTCCAACACTAAATCAACTTGCCTCCAGAAGAGTCGCAGAGTGACTGTCCTCAGAGATGGAAGATAATGGAGCTTGTTTCTAAAACGTTACTATCAAACGTGGCTGGGAGGCTGAAAGGTTACCATTTTCTGCCTGAAATGAGAATTTCAAGAGGTTGAGTAACAGCTTGTTTGAACAAACAGGTCTGGGGGTCAGGGTCTTCATCTGGGATCCAAGCAGCTGCAGATTTAAAACCAATGTCTGCACACCGCCAAGGATGGTTCCCCCCGTATTTCCTACTACAATACTGATTAATGCAGCATTTGATGTTTTAGGGTTGTTTAAGCCAATTCAAATGTGAGGTCTACCAACGGAGGACACGTTCAGAAGAGCCCCTTGAGGGATCCTGGAGGGTCAGGGTTGACCCTCTGCATCTGATCAAGTAACAGCGGGGGGGATTGCAAATAACAAAGAAGCTTTTAAAAACAACATAAACGGCAAGAGAAAAACAAAAGTCGTGTGAACTTAAGAAGATTTATTTGGTTTGTGGAAAAACTCAGAACTCCAACATGACAAACTTTCTGTGGCAGTCATACTCTGATCTGAAAATGTGTCCTCATAAGAGAAAAGCCAAATACAAATCTTAAGCTATGGTTAAACTTTAAAACTCTGCACTAAAATGTAGTTTCACAAATTCACCACATGAAAATTCCCATCAGACGTCCCACCAGTCAAATGAACCGCACTGTGGGGGTCAAGAAGATCCATGTGCTCTCATATGCTGTTTGTTTATTTTAAATTACAATCATTCTGCTGAGTTTCTTTAAAAATATGGATGTGTTTCAGAGGTGTCATATTTTGCCAAACCAAATGTCAGCATTTCTTCCAGGTGGTCAAATCCTAGCAGTTTGTGCAGCAAAACCAGTCATTGATATTTTCTCAGTGGGACACCCCCTCACACACCAAAAATAAACCCCAAAATTGAGTGAATCCACCTTCAGATAAAGACAAAGGCCTCACTTCAGCAAAAAGTCAAGCTTGAGTTTATTATGTTAAAGGTCAAGGATGGGGAGAAACATTTCTGCCACAGATACGGATGAAAGTCGGCGCTCAGTCAAAATAAACCACCAAAATCAAGCCTGTAAACAACGGCGATCCCATCAATCCGCCGCTGGTTTGATCTCATTGGCGATGACAGAGAGAGCGAAGCGGCGTAAATAGGAGAGCTGGCTCCAAGCGTGAAACACAATACAAAGCAAGCTGTTTTCCATCTGGAGATGTCAGACTCATCCGCTTCAGCAAACCATGACAAGCAGCAATGACGGCAGTCACTTTGCACCACAGTTAATTGGGATTGGGAACGTCAGTCACAACTCCAAACACAAAAATCCATTTCATTCAATCTGGTATCAATCTCACATTAAATTGGTCATTTAAAATGCGAATATACGGACAACGACTTGGAGAAGTGGAAGAAAAAACGACTTTTCCCAACAACAGACTATTAAACTGCATGAATGTCTGCTTTTGCTCATTCATATCTCACACTTTATTTCGTTAAAAGCCCTCCAAAGACCGAGCCGGCAGCTCTGGATTAGATTTAGCTCCAACACTACCACCACGGCATTTTGACAAAAGAACACATTTTTATAATTGAATCTTTTTTTTCTTTTTTAATAAAATTAAAGTATGTGTGAAGCCAGTCCAGACTGGTAGTCTGGCTGCAAAAAAGCTGCGGTGTCCCAGAGGGAGGCAAACTGTGGGCTGCCGCGCTTGGTTCGCATTTTTGAAGAGTGCTTAAACCGCACTCCGGATTCCCAGGGCGCAGCAGTGTCAATTAGAGTCAGCTTGTGAAAAGATGCAACTTCCTAGTCGCCTTCCTCCACAAGGAAGAAGGAAGGAAGGGAGGAGGAAACTCCTGCAAGGTTCAGCTAACGATCAAAAATTATGAAAAAAATGACCAAACGTACACATTTGTAACCATCAGTTAACACATTTGGGGTGTAATGATTCTTTTTAACAACAATTTGATTCATGTCATAATTTGTGGTAGCCGATATGATTCATAGTTGGTATGAATTCATTGTGACTGATCTGATTCTCTGATCTAAAATGGATTCAGTTCCTTTTTAAGCCAAAAATTCCACCAGTGTGACTCAGAGACAAATACTAAACTGGGAACTAAGCAGTGCAGAAGTAGTTTTCTATGTTCCTGGTATTTCTTTCAAGATACTCCAGTGTAAACCAAACATGTGTGTGAACAACTGCTGCTTTACAACATCAAATCAGAACATTACATCATATCGTATGGTTGCCTGTCTTTGCAAATGAACGCTGTATCTGCGGTGGTGTTGCTACCTGGACTGTCTGCATTGTGAGACATTCCATGTGGTCTTAAGAGGTGGTTGTATTTTACTAAAGGTAACTTTTTGAAAACTTCTCAGTCTTTGTAAAATCCAAAGTGTTCCCATACATTGGACCATAACATCTTCACGTTTTCATAAAAGTGCTCCAAAGACAGATCTACAACACTGTGTTTCAATCTACATGTGCTTTTCTTGATATCGATATAATCAATATATTTAATTTTGAAACAATGTTTTAATGGAATGGGTCAGTTCTATGAACAACTTGGCTCAGACAGATCAATCTTGTGCGATCGTGGGAAACTAAATCAATTCATTAATGAAGTTGATGAATCGTTACACTCTTAGAGAACATACAACATGAAGTGAGGCTGTGACTCAGCTCAAAAGCTCCTACGGGACAAAAAGGCTGAGCAGATCGAACCGCAGACTCTTCTGTGCCAAGTTTGACTCATTTACCACACGAGACACCAGATACTGTAATTAAACATAGAAAACGCTTAAACCGCATTAGCAACACAAACCAAAGGATGGGCAGCACTTCAGGGAATGAACCTGAGACACAAAAAAAACTAGAATGGCTGAAAAGGTTTACTTTCAGGTGAAGTGTGAGTCTAACCCCCAATTTCAGATCAACGGTGTTTAAAGGCCCGCTCTGGTGAGAATGGTGATTTGGGTGTTTTTTAACATGTTCTTGTGGATTTATTTTTCTTATGATGGGGGACATTTGTAAAGAAAATGAAGCTTTAAATGGCATCTCTGAGTATTTCTTTTTCAAATCGTTGTGAATCAGGAACAGAAGAAAAACTCACGTTTGAAAGAGATCGCGTTTGTGACGCAGAAAATACTCGGGCGGGGCACAAGCTCCCTGCTCCGCCCCATTCTGATGCCTCCACTAGAAGACAAATGGATCCATGCAGGTCTTCATTGTCCTTGTCTGAGCTGGAATCTGGATCAAATCTGTACGGCTGGATAGCTCACCATTTTTGTTTCACAGCTAATAGGTTGGGGGTGAGAGTAAGCTGACGGGAGAGAGTGGAGACAGAGAGCTGTCAGCAATAAGGAAAGAAATCATCTACCACCCCCACCCCACAATTCAGAGATGAATTTCTAATGAACTCCTGCCGCTCTACAGAAACTATGTCTTAGAAAATGACACAGGTGTTTGGATTTTGGCTAAAAACAGCATCATTATAATTAAAAGACCCCTGGAGACGCTTTAAACAGAATAAAAGCTGATCAGAGTGAGACTTTAAGAGCTTTTCTGGACTTTTCCAACAACTTAACCGTGGCTGAAAGTTGCTTTTGGCAATAAGTGCTCACGTTAAGTGAAGAAACACCATTTATAAACACTTGTGTTGGTTTTGGCGTTTTCAAGCAGATGACTGATGTCCTTTCTTGATTTCCTTAATTGCTTTGACTTAAACAAGATGTTCCCACCAACACTACCAAGGTCTTCTAAACAGCAAACTGAGCCAGCGCATTCAGGGCACAGTTTGGTTCCTGTGAGTTCACCAGCTGTGAATCATCTGACCTCCTTCCTCTAAAACACAGCCAGAGCTTTGAGAAGGCCTTCCAAACCTAATGAGTTTATGTAACTGCTCCTGGCCGGTTTGGCCCTCAAAGCAGAAGGTTTTCTGTAGAAAAGGTGAACACTGAGGTCCTGCTTCTTTGTCCTGCATAAACAACGGGGCAACACAACAACGGATTCATTCCCCTCTATTTGGTGACAAATGGCCTTCTTTACTAAGTCCAGAAAGAACAGAGGGACCACACAACCCCTCCGTCTGACAACAGACAAAGGCGCTGTTCTGAACGGGCCAACTTGTGTCATACCCTTGCTGAGATGGACCAGGGTTCCAAGTTGTGGGGAAAGATGTTGCAAAGACAGAAAGAAGCAGTGAAAAAGGCCGCTCTTCAACGAGGCCTCACCGCTGAAGTGCGGGACAGTTTAGGTTTGGTTTCTAGCAGCTCGGGGTTCTCTGCTTACATGTCGTGCTCCCCTTTATTCACAGTGTGGATAATCCCATTAATATGAAGAGGGCCAGTAGCCTGAGAGTGGCAACAGCTTAAGAGCCATCAGCTGGCATTAGCTGTGGAAATCCAAACCCTTGTCTAGGTCCATTAACAACTTAGTCCAACAGAGTCAAATCACTGGAAACTGATTTCTGATGGGATTAACAGGACAATTTATGGCCAAACTTGCCATGAAACAACTCCAAGTTCAAACTTGATATGTTATCCATCTATGATGTCAGTTACTAATAAAAAGCTGTGTTTTTAAGTTTTGCTTTTGTTCCAGCTCAGTGTATTCCTTGGCAACGTTGGTGCCTTTCTCACATAACTGAATAGCTGAGTTGAATGGCTGCCACGCTAACCTGACCCTGTGAAAGGAATACATACTCAGGCATTTCACAATATTCCCATTTAAGGCATATTATGCCCGTAGACTCTTTTTGCAGTATGCGTGTCCTCCCATAACCACATGACGAATTAAGCGAGATAATCTCTTGTTTAATTAAACAGCCAGGCAAGCAGCGACGAGGGCTAAGGTTAACATCATCTGCAATGAAGGGAAGGCAATCTCTAAGGCCTCAATCCACCAGCAGGCAGCTAACGCGACAGCTACATATGGCCCGCTTCTCATCCTGCCCCATACCAGTCGAGTGATAACAAAGCATCAGAGCCTGATTAATGCCGCTCTAATGCGGCGCGGCCAGGCCTTGCCTTGAGAGCAGCAAGAGCTTAAAAAAAGGTTGGCATAGTGACTGCTCAGGATCAGCTCTCGACTACAGCAGTCAGATGAGCTCCTACAGGAGTTAGTCTGCTCTGCAGCTATATTTTTAACATCACCACTGCCCATCAGCTATCCCAGGTTGTTTTCAGGACCTGAGACTGTTTCACCAAAGTCTAGACACCATCTGGACCTGAGGGCGTCCTGCAGCGCAGCAGGACAATGTTCTCCCCGTGAAATGTCTCAGAGGATTTCTGCAATTAGTCAGAAAAATTGGAGTGGCATTTCCATGTATAATGCTCAGCATTTGTAATCTGATGTTTGTTTTCGGGTTATTTGTCACCGTGACAACAGATTAGCTCCACAGTGAACCTGTTGATGAAGATGATGGATCTGCGTTAGGTTTCAGAGGCTTAAGAAAGTCGGGGACCAGACAAATAGTTAGAACCTATCCTCGTATGGCCTCAGACACCAACATAACGCCGGTTTTTACAACTGACCACGTTTGATTTAAAGAGCAAAAATATCAAAACACAATGTCATCAAGATGAACCTGGCAAAACAAAGCTAGGAAAAAAGTTAAAATCTCTATCTTTATAAATCTCAGGAAATCTTCTCCTTCACGATTTCATTCAGTTACAGTGAGCATGGGCATCAGTTATTGGAAAAGCATTAAAATAACACTTAACCAGTGTCAAAATTCAACCAGAGACAAATCCAACACAGAAGACGCCATTTATAGAAATCTGCTAAATTCGCTCAAAGATGCAACAGAATATTAACAGTTGTTCTTAAGATTAGGAGTAAAAGATCAACAAACAAGCTGCTCAGCTGACTCTAGAAATGTAGAATTTGTTAAAGGACATTATGGAATGACTGAACAGATTGATCTGTTAAAGAAAAATGAGTTTGGAGCAATGGAGAGAAGCATTATCTAACTATTATATAGAAGAGCAGCATCAGTAATTTGCTATAAATGAAATTAAATACGTTTTTTATGCAAAAGAAGCTGATGTGTGCCGGCAAACTCAATCATTGTTGGACATCAGGAAAATATCACTGCATGTGAGAACTGAGCGCTTTAGTTTGGTTTTTCAGTTGGTTTTGGTCGTGTTCTGACTTAAACCAGTGGGACCAGGTTTGGGTTCTCAATCATTCACAGCTGTGTTGATTTGTGTTAATGATCCTCAGCGTATTTAAGCCTCTGGTTTTCAGTGCTTCATGCTCTGGTCATCTGCTTTAATGCATTCTTGGTTCTATATGGTGAATTTGGCATGGTTAAGTTTATTTATGAAATCTCTTAGTTTCTGCCACCAAGCCTGCATATGGACTTATTGAGTTCCTGACACTTAAGACAAAAACTTATTATGATGTTTGCTTTTTAATAAAAAAAATAATAAAAATGTCAATCCAAACTTCAAATGTCTTGATGACACTAAAGGTCCAAAAGTGTCTAAAATAAATCTTTGGCTAAAACTGATGATGAATTAGGCGAAAAAGAAACAAAGCAGGAAAATTAAAAAAAGCTGTATTTGAAACATTAAGTTGAGTATGGTGGAGGGGTCAAATCATTTTATGCTTTCTGTTGTTTGTGTGTGTGAGGGTGGGTGCGTGCGTGCGTGTTGGGAGGGATGGGGGGCATTATATGTGTTTCATATTATTTTCTTTTAGTTTTTGGTTTTAAATAGAAAAAGGCTTTTACTTTGTCAGAAAATAATCCATCATATTTTAGGTCAAAGGTCACTTTATCTTGACGCTGTTTCTGTATAGTCTCATAAATAACACACTGACTGAAGATAAGAAGAAAACAAAGGAAAACATAAATCAATCAAACTATCTACACTTTCATGAAGTGAAAAAGCCTAACATTTTATGATACAGTTATCAATAAAAACACATTAGTTAAGGTTAAAGTACGCGGTAATCTGCGTCCTCGCTGCCTTCAGAAACTTAAAAAGACCCAGTCTGAAATCGAGGCCAGGAGAGTCCAGGCAGAACAAATGCACGTCTGTTATGGAAGAAGTGGAGTAAGACATAAAAAATGTTTAGTTTGTATTAATTGATTTTGTACAAAGATGGTTTTAATTCGAAACACGTACGCTTTTTATAAAAACAGATATTTAAACCCTTTTTTGGTAAAAGCAGCGTATTTGAAAAAGTTTTGCTTTTCACGTCACACATTCATTTTGGATGCAGAACTTTTTTTGACTGCAATAAAGTGAACTAAATTAAAAGATTCTTAAGAACAAATGTGAAAGCTGCTGTAAAATGGACAGGAGTTTGGAGAGCTGGACAGATTACAGAACATGTTTGGACACTTTCCTGGTGGGAAATGGATCAATAAAACACCTTCTCAGGTTTAATCTGTTCACCACGTTTTCCAAATATTCCGGTTATTTTAATTGTTTTCCCTTCTGCCTTCACCGCAGAGAAGGCAACACCAAAGCCGAGGTGGGTCGCACTAAACCTGGAAGAAAGTGAGAAAATCGTGTCGCTGCATTAACAGCTTGATGTCGGATCACAGGAACATGTCGTATCTAGTCAGCTGTTTCCTATTAACCAAAATATGAACTCGCATCAGCCGTGACAACAGCCCGCGGTGCAATTCTTTGGGGTTTTGTTGGTAAGGGAAGAAACTCACAAACACATTAGAACCCCCTCATTAATGGTATTTTTAGAAACAAATGGATTTCTGCAGAGCAGCTTATCTTGCAATTGTGGTGAGACTGAAAATAAGAATTTCTCCCTTCACCGGCTATCTGGTGGAAAATAAGAGCTTAGGGAAAGAAAAAAAAAATGGGGGTCCAAACTGTCTGTGGTTAAAACTGATCCGTCTTTCCAGTCCGGTAAAGATTTAGGAAAGATAAGTCATCCCCGGCCCCCCCAAAACCCTCAGAGTTTCATTTCATCTTTGGTTTGTTTAACCGAACCAATGGAGCAAAAAGACAAGATCATCTGAAATAGAAAACATTCAAAACTCTTCCATAATGAAGATCAGAAACACTTTATTCATTTAGAAAATATGGAGCTGATAAATGTTTGTTCTTTCCTGTCAAAAAATTACTCTACCTGAAGGAGGTTTAAAAAGGTGTTTCTCCTCTGATCAAATTCAAAAAAGATTTTTTTATTTTTTAAAGAAAGAGTTCCCTCTCAACCAGAAAAACCAGAGTGTGGAAGAAGGACTGACCATCGTCTTCAGCCTAAAAGTTTCAGTTTTACTTTAAATATTTACCTGTAATTAAAACCACATTTTTAAAGTCTGAAAATGTGGTTTGGTTTACGGTAAATGAGAATGAGACAAACTTTAGAAAAACTAACTCCACCTGATAAAATAACTGTCTTGCCAATTAAAAAAACAAAAAAACAAAAATAATGGATGTGTAAACATTCTGCAAAGCCACATCTTTGTAAAACCTGCACTGCATCACAGGCTAAAAGAAAAAACTGAACTTGTAGTAGGCCGGCACAAAAAATCTTTCATTTATCTTCACTGCGATATCAGCCTGAGCTGTGTCTGCATCGCAAAATGCAATAAATGTTGAAACCCTTTTACATTTACACACAAGCTAAAACAATCCTCAGAGACACATTGAATTGAGCCCTTTACACATTACACAATCAGATGGACCCCTTTTATGTCAGATGCCCGACTCCTTTGTAGACGAGGGTCTTTGGAGTTTGATTTCAGTTGTGTTCCACTGTTGCAGTGAAAAATGGAAACGATGTATTAGTTTTGCCTTTTGTTCATGTTGTGTTGAATGTTATGTTCAAGTTATACCATCATCACAATATTCATCACTAATTTCGCACTTCGCAAGTTTTCTTCATATCGTGCATCCCTGATTTTTTTTAACCTTAAAAAAGAAAAGTGTCTGATTTAACTGAAAATATTAATCCGAATCCTGTTTTCTGCCTTAGAGATTTGAAGATAAAACAAGTATTGTCTTTTTGGTTTTTTTACTTTTCTTGCTCAGTATAATTCAGGGAAGTTTATTTTATTTTAATACCTTCTTATTTTGCAGAAAACATTTTTTTATTGAAAGTTGCACATTTTTATTTTAAACCATTCATTTTAAATTTAGAAAGAAAAAGTTAAGATCTTTTTCTCGACAAACTGAATGTCTAATTTACAAAAGAGTTTTGTGTGATTTCTATCACAGTTGTTTGATTCATGTCATTTTCTTCAGAGAAAAACTGTTCTGCAGCCGGGACCATCTGGAGGCCCTGCGTGACGGGTGCTGGAGCTCTACAAGGCCTCACTTTTAGATTTCAGGGGGGTGTTGGTGATGGCAGCTGAAGAGGAGATCATGAGGAAAAAGAGACAGCAGAGCAGACATCTCTGAAACGGCCGTGAGTCCTGCTCTGCAGACGGGGCTCTAATTACAGGGTTCAGGCAAGGAAAGCCTGACTGAGAAGAAGGCGGGATACTTGAAGTGCTGGGTTGCCGCCCTCAGGACAACCACAACCAAAACCAGCCAGTCCTACAGTAAAAGCTGTAAGGTTCCACATCACTGCTTTGAAACACTCCAGAGAGTTGGACTTGATCACTTGAGAAGATGAGTGAAAAAGGACTCTTGATGACAAACTGGATAATTTTTCTTTTCTGATCCTTTTTATGTGGTGAACAGAAGTCTGTCCCTCACAGAAGCTGCTCTTTTCCACTCCAAACTCCAAAATGAAATTCTTAAATCTGCAGAACTCATAAACAGATTAAAACTCCAGTCTGATACTTACTGACCTCACATCTGGCCGTAATAATCAAGCAGTTGCACATGATTTCCTCTCTTTTCATGCCTTGTAAACCCAGATCTGTTGGTTATTCTTTTACATGTAAGACCTGAAAAAAGAATCCTGCAGGTGTTTTAGAGATTCACAAGCAGATGTGGTAACGTTTCAAACTCACAAAAGCACACAACCTGCCTATCCGTCCTCTGTAAAATCAGGGCAGGTGGATTTGTTTCCTCCTCCACGGCGCTGACCTTCAGTTTTATCTGGTTTAAGATGGTCAAACACCAAAAACAAGAGGAGATTTAATCTGGTAATTTTGTTCTTGAATGAGATCCAAGTGGCACGGTTTCAAAGGGATCCTGTGGGAAAGGCACAGCTGTGTGTTCGACAAGAGGTGCACGACAGCCCGAAGCGGCTTCATCTGCGAGCGTCATAAATCACATCAAGAGGAGCTGCGTCCTTCGCTTTGACCTGCACCCTTCACACATCACCACACACCAACAACACACCAGAGCTGAGGAATGAGATGGGGGGGTCATCACATCCATGCTGAGACATAAAACTCTGAAACAGCTCCGCTTTTGACAAACTTTCATCCGTTTTTCTGCATTATTTTTGCTTCTTAGAGCTGAACTTGAGTGTTTGCTGCGTCCCTTGGATTGGATGCATGATGCTTATGCAGAGAAAGTTGCACCATTTTCCTGCTCTGACATTTTCTGTGCCCCCCACTCCACTCAGTCCTGCTGGAGGGTCTCGAGCAGCAGAAAAATGAACTACATGACGCATGATTCCAATTCTGTGGTGTAGGTGTCAAAGTCGGGTATGTGGTCATGATGAGTGCTTCCAAAGGAAAGAGAGCAAGAAGCCCCCCCAGGGCTTTTTGGCACCATGGAGTGGGTCACTCTTCCTGGCTGTCACTTGAACAGAGGGAGAGAATTGTGGCTCAGAAAACCGCCGGAAAATGTGCTGTTTATGCTTTAGAATCTGCTGACTTCTTGTGAGCAGAAGGATTCAAATGAACACATTCAGTAGAAGCAAGAATATTTCCAGCAGGACGTTTTCTGAGACTTGTTCTTTTAGCCAATACCTAAATTGTTTTAGCTCTATCTCTGTTTTCTTCTTTTTAGAAAAAATGTTGCGTACTCCTGCTAAAACATCCAAAAAATACTCATAACTGATGTCCTGAAAAAGTGAGGTGAAACAGTCCCATTCACCCATGCACCTACATTCACAAACTGATGGACTCTCTGCCGCCTTACACTGGCGGGATGTGGGGTTCAGGGTCTTACTCATGGACACATGGGCGGGCAGGGTAGGAACTGAGCCTGCAATCGTCGGATCAGAGGTCGACCGCTCTACCTCTGCACCACGGCCGCCCCATGAATGTCAGTATTTGCAAGGCTCATAATTCTTGGATTTATTGTCAGCAGAAGCTCAGTGGTGGAAGGCCCACATTAGGCCTGCGCAATAAATCGAACATTTATCGCAATACCAGCCTGTGCAGTATCACAAAAGACGCAAGCCAGCGGCAATACATGGTTCCGTTAACGACCAGTGCTCCCCTGAAGAAGGACAAAAAGTCACTGGGCAGTTTGGTCAAGATAGCCCTGTTCCCTACCTCCTCTGTTCTGTATCTTTCACAGCTGTAGAAGCTCAGCTTAACAGCTAGTCGCTGTCCAGAGTCATAGATGGCGAGGGAGACCCATTGGAATGGTGGAAACTCTGCCAAATTACATTCCCACATATGAGTAAACATGCAAGGAAGTATCTCTGCACACCTGCAGTAGTTCACCTTCAGAAAGACTTTTCAAAGTGTCACCCCATTTCAAAGCCACACAATCACAAACTCAATCACATTTGCACACACCTTTTACCCGGTGAAAATACATTTTGGGAATGGTAAACCACATCACCGCACCCCCAAAAAAAATCAAGTGATGAAAACAAAACACACACGTGTTGGAGAAATCAAAAAGAACTTTTCTAAATATTATGGGATGGCCACAGGACCTACAGCCAGGCAGAAATATTCTGGCAAAGTGTGAAATTTGGCAATTGGCACACGTCACCAGCTTAGGTCTACAACCACAACTGATCTTTTGTTGACCTTTGACCTCAGGATAGGCCACTATCTTGAATTTTCAATTTAAAAAACAATCTTTACTACCAGCTACAAATGTAAACTCCTCCAAGGACTTTCGATCTGCTGCCTCCTTACTCCTCCGGCGTCATTGGGAAGCTTAGAAGAATAAAGTTTGTAGCTTTTGAATGGTGCCCACTTTGTTCGCATATTTTTTAACCAGGTTAACCAAAAACCTCAGTTACCAAAAAAAAAAAAAAAATCAAAAAGTTTACTTTTGCCAATTCTTCTAAAAATGACATAGTTCTAAATTTGTATCACAAGTCCTATTGTCAATACAGTATTGATTATTAATATGGCAAATGGCAGGTTCTCCTCACACGGTGCAGCCCACACTGGTTTCTGCTCAACGTTTACCATGAAGCCACATCTGTTTCACATTAGATCGTTGTTCAATCTCAGACTGTTTTCCTTATTAAAGGGAAGCATCTTCGCTGCAGCCTCCTGTCCTTGATCCCGGTCGTTCCACCAAGCAGAGCCCGAGGACGCAGGAGACGGCTGCTAATCCCAAGCCTAAACACTCGGCACTACAAGAAGATAACGATGGATGGCAGGCCGACGTAGCATGTCAGGGACAAAGCCTGCTGCTGAAGAAAACCTTCACCAATCCCCGTCTGCCGCCAGCAAACTTCATCTAAAGCTGGACCAGAAGACGGTAAATGAGGCTTGTTAACATTCTGTCAAAGAGTAATCAGGGGATCCAATATAAACTCTCAGCAGTCTGTTCTCTGCCACTCCCTCTCAGGTTTATGGACACAGACCAGCAGGTTTTTGTGTACGGAGCGGCTAGATCACCTGACCTTAACGCAAAGTGCACAGAGGGCCACAGGCGGACAAGGAAAGCAAGAAAAGCCTCCTGCGAGTGTGCAGAAGAGGAAGTGCAGGAAAGGCAGCAGCAGTTGATGTGTGGGGTTTGTTCACGGAGCTGCCCCCTCTGGCTGGGATTTAATAGTTCCTCAACACCTGTTATACATTCACAGACTGCTCACATAAAGCATAAATAAAAGATGAGAGGAAATGTTTTTGAACCCAGATATTATAATCACACCATGATTAACACAGAGTACAAATGAATGACAACAGGAGGTTTATGTGGCAGAAAACTGTGGATGCTTGGGATCTAAATGGAGGCGCGGCTGGTGAATAAAGATCCTGAGGCTCTGACAGCCGTTCAGCCATCAAATATCAAAAGGCCAGCTATGAGTAATGCATTACCCTGCATTAGAGCAGCCGTTCAGAAGGGAGGGGTGACAAGTCTGCCTATTTTTAGGGAAAATGAATAATAAAAGAATTTCTTCAAACTTCTTGCTCCTTCCAGCGTATTTAAAACTGATGTGAAGCAAAGAGACTCCCTCCAGAGATCAATTAGGAAAATGTCTGAGCAAATCCACACTCTGGAGGCTGCATCACTGCAGATGTCTGAAACATACAGCCTGATTTCTTATAGTAATTTCTCAAGTCGGTCTGACTCTCCCACACGCAGGAGTTCAGAGTTTGACAGCAGTTTTCTGAAACTTCAAAGCTGCGCTCCCCGCTGGTACCTGAGACCTGCACGGAGGCTGTGGAAGATCTCCCCGGGGGGTGCAGATGCCGCGAAATGCAGCGCTGCAAAAACAAACCCGGCAAGGTCCGTGACCCGCACCGCAACACATGCACGCAAGTACCTGTCATCGTAGCAGAAATCGGCATCCAGAGTGTTGACATACAGGACCAGAGCCACGGCGCCGCACAGCACTTCTGCAAACATCTCTGTCGCGCGCACGACCAAAATAATAATAATAATAAATACAAATTAAAGGGAAAAAAGCAATAAAAGAAGGAAGAGGACAGAAAAACGCCGCGGTCTCTCCTCTGGCTCCGTCTTCTTTGTCAACGTGTGTCCGAAAACAAGTCCCTTCTGCGCCGCGTCATCCTCGCTGGAGTGCGTAAAGTGGATAATCCATCCGCGTGCGTCCCCTCTAACCCATGGCGGCTCTGCGCCTCTGGAACCGGGCTGCGAGCTGCGATCCGCGGCGCCGTGACAACATGCTGCCCGCCTCCCCGCCACAGACACGGATCAGCGCTCTGATGCTCAGCGCCGCTTCCGAGCGTCGTGACGAGACGAGCGTCACGCGCTCCGACCTGACAACGGCTGCATCCGGTTACTTCTTCAAAATAAAGCTCTAAAGCGTACTTTTTTTTCTTTTTGAGAGACGGACAAGAAAAGGGGGGGGGGGGGGGGGGGGGGGGGGCATTTATTGACAAAACAAAACATTTTCTTAGTAGAACATGCATGAGTCCAAAACAAATAAAAACATCAAACAAACTAAAACAAAAATGACAGCTACCAAAATATTAATTTAAGAAAATATTTTATAAATCGAGTCAAAAGCTCAAATAATCTGTTATTTTTGTTTTAAGTAAAGTATCTTTGGCTCATAGCTCCACTTTTAGTCGTTCTATTTTTATTCCCTTTGCGCTTGGGTTCGGAATGAAAACAAAAATGTTTGACTTCCGCTTCTGCGCCGTGGCTATCTGCTCACTTGACGTTTCTGATTCAAACAAGCGCATGTGGCGAGGAACCAAAACCAACGCATGCGCAGTGAGAGGCAGAAACTCAAAGATGCCAATTAAGAAACTAATAAAACTTCCAGCCATCAGGAGCAAAGACTTAGATAAAGTAAAACACACATTATAGAATTTGTCAGATAGTAATTAAAGAAAAATCTATAGAGAAAATATGATTTTTGGCAGCTGTGTCAAAAGTTTGGGTGTTTTTTTCTTTTTACTCATAATTAAACTTTGGACGTAAAATACTTTAAACATTATTGTAGATGCCAATCCATTAGTTCTGCAGTTATAAGCTCAGAAATTTAAAAAATGACAATAAATTTGCCCCACAGTTACCACAAGAGGGCCCACAATCCTTAATGCCCATCGACTGTAAGTGTTCCTCTTTCCTATTTTTTTCTTATTTAAAAATAAACAAGAAAAGTTTTACAGTTTTTTTCTCAGACTGGTTTGGTTTAGGACTCAAAGCTTAAAAGAACTCAGCTTGATGTTCTTTTCATCAACTGTCTTCGAAACTTTCATTTCTCATTAGTATTGTAGTGATCCTGTACACGGCACCAGTGCATTGTGGGAGTTAGGTTTGGTTCTGTTGAACCATGAGTGAGTTGGTTTATGCTAGGCAAGACGTTTGCAATGTTAAATCTTTAGTGTTCAATGTGAAGCTGACATATTTAAAGGATCTGCTAATGGCATCAGACTCCGTCATTTTATTATGCCTCCTTAAACTCTCAGCTACCCGGGGTCCTGCGGCGTATGAGACACGGGTCAGCTGGTTCTTTGACTAGAGCAGTTTAGGCGGTAGGCGGTAGACGGTAGCATCTTGATAGTTAGCATAGCTGAGTTCTGCTCCATCCAGGCCTACGTGATACGACGGCCGCCACAGTATTCTTTCAGATCTGTGTCACCAGTTACAATGTGGAAAACAAAGTTTCGGTTTGAAAAAATGATGAACATTTAGAATTTAAGGGAATGCTCTGATCAAAGGTTTTGGAATGGAAGAAAACTGATGAAATGGCTAGGGAAAAACTGTCAGCATGTTAGCTTATTAAATCAAAATGAAGAGGGGTTTCTGAGGAAGCACAGTCAGATCTGGCTGTTAAATAAAAATGTTTTAGATCAAATTAGATATAATATTTTAGATAAAAATGTTTTATATAAATTATGAGGTCAAAATCATTTTTGGAAAAAAGAAAACTTTGATGAAAGACAAAGTAAAGCTCAGAGTTTCTAAAATGCAGCTGAGTGACTGTTTTAGAGAGACATGACAGCATCTCTTATCAGGAACTGACCATTGAACATTAGCCATTCACTTTTCATATTATTAAAATGTAAGCACAAATCTGTTACAAGTTAAATGATAAGTTTAAAAGACGCTAATAGACACTTTGTT
The DNA here is from genome assembly GCA_036245035.1 of Adrianichthys oophorus. Classification (NCBI taxonomy): domain Eukaryota; kingdom Metazoa; phylum Chordata; class Actinopteri; order Beloniformes; family Adrianichthyidae; genus Adrianichthys; species Adrianichthys oophorus. Next base: position 39,574,655 of record BSAI01000030.1, read on the forward strand.
AAAACACTTTGTTCAAACACTTTGTTAAAACTTTGTTAACTTTGTTAAAACACTTCCAATTTAAAAGTTTTAAATCAGATTAGTGAACCTTTTGATGCACAGTGACAGAGTTCAAGGATAAGATCATGTTTGCTGAAGTATTTGTTAATAATTAATTTCTAATAGGAGCTTTATTATCATAGTGAATAAAGAAATGTTTCTGGAGTGTTAAAGTGACACGAAAAAAGTGGGACTACTGCCACCAACACAAACAGGAACATCTGAAGAAATGAATCCCACTTCATCACTGTAGTTTCCTACCTTTATTCATTTTATCTTTTTATTCTTCTTGGAAAAAGTATATAAAAATACGTGATGGACGCTCTCCATTTTCTGCATCATAAAATGCTTTGCAACTTGATCTTTACAGTCTGTGTAGTGTTTAATATGCATCCTCATGAGAAACCTGGCGTCTCAGCTTTCCAGCCTTCGGGGAAAACATGAGAGCATTAGTGTGAGACATTAACTCCACGTATTTATTTTTACACAGTTTACGCAGCAATGAAGCCATCAGCAAATTACCCTTCACCTCAGATTGAGAAAGTGTAACAGAGGAGGACGGATCGAGTCAGCGTACAGCAGCAGAGAGCATCCATCAAACGAGAAGCTCTGACATCTTCATTAGCAAAATTTGCACTTATTTATTTTACCCCAAGTCAACATCTTGATGTTGTAGGCCCAGTACAGGGGAATTTTGAGGTATGCTTGGAAGAACATCATCAAGGCCTGCAGAGGTTTGAAAGGACTGTGATGTCAGTAAAATCACTGCAAACACGACTCCATCCTCATAACTGCACCCCATTTCTGTGTGCACTGATGCACGGGAGAAAAAAACACTTCCAATTTAAAAAAAACATTAGGTGTGATGACAGAAGGACAATAAAGAGCCATAGTGAAAGTTCAATGCAGCTTATCATAACCATCCCATTCTTATTTCTTGTTCTGAGGAACCACCAGAACCAATTTAGGAGTCTGACAGGAGGCACACATTAAACTTTAACTCCAAAGTTAAAGCAGCGAGGACAAAGATGAAGTCTGGCCAGGAAGGAGAGACTGACTTTCATATTGAAATGTATTCATATACGGTTAGAACCATTTGCCGTGAAACACAAATGCACTGGACGGAGTAAATCGTGCACGCATGACTTTGATTTTTCCCCTTTTCATCGCCAGTCAGCTTCCCAACTAGAAACATGGCACCACACATCTGCATTCTTGAACTGTTATTTGCGCATAGTTTACAGAGATTGGGTTACGGGGCTGAAAAATGTATGTGAAAAAAAAAAAAACAGTTTATGGCTCCGTGACAGAAGGGAAGGAAAATATGAACTGTCAACACAAACATGAAGCCAGGGGGTCACAGGGGAGATAAACTGTTTCCATTGTGTGTTTCAACACTTGGAGTAAAACCTGTTTTATGTTATGCCGTGTGATTTTTTGTTGCCCGCTTCTGTAATTCTCAGCTGTTGCTGGAAATGCCAACAGGATGAGTTATGGTGATATTGGAGTAATAAATCCTCTTAGCGCAGATTACCCATACATTATTTTTATGCAACGTGGACACATATCCACAGGAAAGCTCTTTTTTTCTTTCTGAGTTCCAGTTTTTTTTCTAACTGCAGGAACTTGGGTAGAAACAAGAGAATGGACTGCAGTGACAGTTCTGCCTGAATGACTGTGAACACACGTTGTCCTAACATTTTTCTTTGCCGCTTTTCGTGAGTCATATTCGCGTCCTCTACCTCTTTTGACACGCATCAAGTTTACTGCTTGTCCAACAATGTGTTCCTAAACTCAGTCTGTCTGACATGTCTGGGAGGAGCTACTGTTAAGAGGTTTTAGCCCATATCGCTACATGGAAGCATTGACTGTACATCTATACATCTCATGTACAGTCACAATGCATGGAGAACAGGAATAATGTGTCAGGATGAGAGCAGGTTTATTTCTTTTGCAGAGCTCCACAAAAGCATGGGTAAACACGTCTCCATGCCTCGGTTCATGAGTTCATTCAGATACTCTCCCAGTACGGTGAGCTTCGCCATCTACTGCAATGTCTGAATGACGGCGCTTGACGGTACTTCTTTCTCTCTGTGACCCAATTTGATGACCCATATTAGACGATCTCATTTTAGTCCGAGGAGGGAAAAAAAAGAATAAAATTAGCAGAACGTTTTTACTAAGGTCTCGATGCAAATATGGAAAATGTAACTAAGATTATCCTCCATGTTGGCTGTTGGTTCACAGATAAGATGATTCTTCTTTAACAGTTCTGGCGCATCGCCTGTCCGTCCTGGGAGAGGATCCCTCCTTCATGTGGGCATCCCTGAGGTTTCTTATTTTTTCCCCAAGATAGGATTTCTTTGTCCGGCCCTGAAATGGGACTCTCCAGTTACCCCTGGCTGCAGTGTGCAGTGTGTGTTTGTGCTTGCCTCGTTCAGTTTTGACCATTTTTCTCCGGCAGGCAGCCATACTCAGGCTCACAGTAGGGCCATGTGGTTCATTCTGTTATTATTATTATCTAATATGGTCACAGAATATTTATAGTTCTAACATTTGATTTTTTGCATCTGAAAAAAGTAAAAATGAATCAATTTTTCAATACTTCTATATTTCTATATTTGGTAGAACAGTTTCAACACAAAATCCTGTGGAGGAAAATGTTCAGTTGGAGGATGTTACAGTAATTGAAGTGGACGCAACTGAATCATAAATCTCAGAGCTACAGTTATGATGCGGCAGAAATACAGATCAGCGCGTAGCTGGATGCTTTTACATGAACGTGCTCGTCTCCTTAAAGGACGGTAAGATTAGCTTTTTGGTCTCTTTTAAAAAATTTTTTTTCTAAGTGTGACATTTGGGACTCGGCCCCTGATGAGAAGCACAGCTGATTTGGGTTAATGCATTTAGCAGAGCGTTGAGGAGGAAAAGCGAGCAGAGGGAGCCTTAAAAGCCCCCAGCTCAGGCATCTTCTGCCTTCACCCTCTGCTCTGTGAGCATGAAAAAGGAACGCTCCACACCGATAAAAGTCATTCTGATGGTTATGGGGGTTTTCTTCACGTCGTGCCTTCACCTTCAGACAGACTTACACAGTAGCTCACATGCAACAGCAGATGAATGAAAGGCAGGAGCATGCTCATGAATACCAATCCACCTTTGACCAATTATTTATACACAGCAAAGCAAAAAAAAAGTTCTTGAATAAACCACCAAACATCTGTTTGACTTTTCCTTACAGCTGGAACAAACGGTGATAAATAATAGTATTGACTCAGTGTACCAAAAATAAAGGAAAATATAGTTAACAGTAAAATATCATTAAAAGAAATGTGTTTGTAAAGTTAAGTTCAATTACTGCAAAAATAATGTTTTTTGCTTTAATTTTCATAGACAAAATCTGAATTAAAGCTATTAATACCAACTAAAAGACATTTGTCTTTATTTGACTGTATAAGTCAAACTGAAAAAAAATCATACTTTTGATGGCGTTCCAGTTTTTTTTTCCATTTTTCTTACTTTTAGGGCTTATGTGCCAACAAAAGAAGCAAAAAAGTCAATATTAATCTCCTTATGAAAACATTTATGTTTAACATGCAATCAGTTTGAAAGCTCACTTCTTCTTCTTTTTGAGATGATGTGATTTGAGAGCAGGTTTAGTGCTTTCATGTTGTGACATCTTCCTCAAAAACATCATTCATTATAAATGTATGTCCATACTAAAAAAAAACCTCTGGCTCCTTAAAGCAGTCAATCTTTAATGTGAAATAATTTATGAATGCTATCTTCTGCTCGCTCCTCTAAACACTAAAGGCTGTTTTTCTACTTAATGGCGCTTCACAAGTGAAAGCCTTGATGCATCTGCACCAGTTAAGGAGAACAAAACATCACTTTTTCAACTCCTTTTATGGCACTAAAAATAGGGACATGAAGGATGGGAGGTGGTCCCCAGAATATCTGGATGTTTGGGGTCTGAAAACCAATGAAATAGAAAATCAATGTGATAACAAACTACACAATACCTCAAAATGAAAGCTAGAAACAGTAAATAAATGTCATTACAACAAATTTTTAATTGAAATAATGACAAAAAGACAAATCTAAAACCCCAAATTATATGGTTTAAAAATGATATACCTAAAACCTAAAAATAACTAAAAAAACATAACCAAAAAATGTATAATTAATGAAAAAAATGATCTGTTAGTCAGTGAAAAGGATAAACTAGTCACTGTTTTAATAAATGATTTAAAACCAGTCGAACTGGTTAATATTCTTTTTCATTTTCAGAAAATCCAACTTTCTGTTTTAATATTTAACTTCAGATTGAAACTTGCAGCCTACTGTTACTTTTAAAAATTTGTGCCAAAACACTAAATTCTTGTGAAGTTTGACAAAATGTTACAAGTGTCAACCCCCCACCAGACGTCTTTCCAGTAAAGAAGAAAAACCAGTTGTGTTAGTTAACTGCCGAAGATCCCAGTTGATAACAAACACACAAACATCAAAGTGAAACAAAAGTTGTGTTTTTATCTGACACCAATCAACAGAAGTTATAACGCCGCATGTCAGGGTCAGAGATTGAGATCATTTTTTTTTCCAATTTCTGAGCTAGAAATTTAAGTTCAGTTAGTAAAAAAAGTTATTTTATGACGGCAGCTTTCTAAAGTTGGCAGAGAAATCCTATCAACTCAGCCAGTTCGATTCCCCAGAGAAGGATTTTTTTTGGCTGCTGTGCAATTGTGATTAGTCAAGTCACTTTTTCAGCATCTACTGTAAACGGGAGGATTTGCACATAAAAATGAAAAAGAGGACATTCCCTGTGAAGTACAAAGAGCTGCTCCCTGCTGTGTTTTCCTGTTGGATATATGGTTCCATGCAGCACCTGATGGAAATACGAGTCACGAACCGCTGGGGAGAAAGGGAAAGGTGTTGCATGCAAACACCATCCACCTCTTCTGCCAGCACACTGCCACTATTTTTCTTTTGTGCTTGTTTTCTAGTTGGATGCTTCTTCTTTGCTCTGGCTTTTGATGCCATTCTGAGCTACGTTCCACCAAAGTGATTCTGAGAAATCCCCCTCCTCCTCGTCAGAGCAATGTTTTTGCAGAGAACACCCAACAGCGCACTAAAGCAAGTGGTTCCAATTTTTCCATATCTTTTGACCTTCCATCTCTGTTTCTACGTTCCAACTGCATTCAGAGCCAGACGTGCACATGCAGCTTCACAGCAGGGTTTTACACTGGAAGGAGATGTGAAGAAATCTTCTTTGGAGCAGAACTCATGCTGTAATTCGTCCATATAGCTGGTAGCTGGTGTTGGAGGAGAGGATGCAGAAGACATGGATAGAAGGAGGAAGCTGATTGGATGTGGCGACCCCTGAAGGGAAAAGTTGAAAGGAAAAGAAAAAGAAGTACTTTAGAGAAATCCTACATTCTATGGAACTATTTGTGTCATTACTTGTGTGTGTTATTACTTATGCACTTGAATAGAGTGAGTTTAAGAAGTTTTGTGTCAAATTCTGAGTTTTCAGTCTTTAAATTCTGAATTTCTCCCACTGATTCTGTGATGAATCTCCATTTTCATACATATTTTGTTTGATTTGGGTTTCCTGGTCAGCCATGAACCAAACGACACAAATGATTTTGGCGAAAGAAAATGTCAAATATGTTGAGGGATGCTGCAGCTGCTCTTCAGTTTTGTGTGCAGCGCTGGCAAATAACACATAAAAAGAAGAAAAATGTGCAGTCTGAAGAAAAAACACATACTTGATATCATCAGATTTTTGGATTTGGAAAAAGCCGGACATTCAGATCTACCCCTCACCCTGACTGTGGCTCTAAAAGACGCAGGGGGCAGCAGCAGATGGACTCTCACTGCAGCCAACAGATTCAAGGCCAAGAACTGGGAGGTTCTGCACACGGGCAGACTGCTAAAAAAGGGAAAAAATATTCACACATTTTCTATTTAGGGCTGTGAAAGTGGCCCTAAATGATGCATGTCTCAGGAAGAGGTCACCATCTTGAATAAATAAAAATGAAACCCCCTTTAGTACCTCCGACAAATTTAAACCCCTCCCAGAGATTTCAATCGATCACCTCCTCACTCCTTGAGCTTTACTGGGCTGGCAGAGAGGCAGGAAGGGAGATTCAAGGGCCTGAAACAGCCACTCAGTGACGGAAGCAAATGAGAAAGCACTTTTTCTACACTAAACAAAATAGATTTTTGGACGTATATTTTCTATAAATTGTGTATCGATTCAGTCTTCTGCAGTGATACCAGCCCTAAATATAAATGAAGTGCCTGGCCTTCATAATGTTATTTCTGACTGTGTTCAGACAGCAATGCATGTTTTTTATTTAAGATGTGACTGCATGCTAAATGCTTCAGTGTGATCAAAAACACAAAGGGACCCAAAGCTGTTGTTTCCACTTTGGAACGCATTCCATCGTAAAGAAAATGTGCGAAGCTGAAGCATCAAACTCATAAATGGCCTTTCAGCGAACAGTGCTGCGTGTGCATCCAGCATACTAATGCAATACATGCAGTCTCCATGACTGTAAATCAGCACAAAATAAGCAGCAGGAAAAACAGGTTGCAAGGAGTGTGGGAGGGTGCTCTGTGCATTCTCAGTTCTTCATTGCCAGAGCCGGGACATAATGAGAGGAGAAAAATTGCTCCCAACTCCGACCATCTGAAATTACAGAGTGACAGCTCAGCAGCCTCTTGTCATAAATAATGACGGTGGAAGAATTCCTCTGCCGGCGTAATGAAGTCTTTTTGCTTTACAATGTTTATGTCAGCGAGCAGGATTACGCTGCTGAGCATTTCCAGCAGGTTTTCATGGAATCCACAGTGTGGCTTTTAATCTGAACACCCTCCTGCCACAGGGACGTCACAGACATGGGAGGAGACAGGTGTCTCTGAAAACTGTTGATGATGTGTTTGGACATTTTCATGCACATTTTCTTTGATTTTGTTTCTTTTATGAACATCTGGGAATCATTTAGAGCAATTTGAGGTCCTTTAGTGCTCAAACACACTGTGTGACTTGGTTGTTTTGTCTTGTAGAAACACTGGATTTTCATGAGTAAATGCACTGTTCCATGAAAGCTTTATGTGTTAATGAGACTCTTGAGTTGTTTAGAAGATAGTTTTCCTTTTCTTGCTTTCTTTCCTGTTTAGATTCTGTTTCATAAAAACAATAATTGTTTAACTTCTTAATAAATTTCAAATGATCTATAGATCGCCTTTAGAAATATTCTAAAGGAGGTTTTGGAAAAGTTATTACTTTTTTGAACTGTTGAAGAATCCCTGAGAAGGTGAGTGATATTTTTCCCAGCTTTCTGGTGTTTCACCAGTTCTCAAAATATGACGGATTATCAGGAAAAATAAAGAAATTGCAGCATTTCTTTGATTTATTTGCCTTTAACACATTTTTTGCAATGTTTCATGTAAGTAACCTTCAATAAAAAAAGAAAGAAACTAATAACAGAATCTGAGTGTTCCTATTCATCCTTGGGTTTGTGATTTTCCACATTTTCGCACATAAGGAGTGAAGGATGATTCCTGGATTGAAAGGCCTTGAAGTTTTCCAAAAATCCCTTTTTGCTCATTCGGTGCTGAGTCGGTACAGTTTTGTGTTTTTAACGAACCGTTTTAAAAAGCTTAGACAAAATTCAGATAAATGCGGACAGTAGAATGTGCAAATCATCAAGAATCTCTTTTACAAGTAAAATAGATTGTTTTCTTCCCTACCAACTTTGAGTGTTTATGATCTTCTCTGTCCGTCATTTTTGTCCTACACTGTTGACCTATCCATGACCTCTCAGTGACCTACGGCTGGACTTGGCTCAAACATGTCTGTAACTCTGAGCCAATAAGGCAGCTGGATGGATGGTGTTTATGTAAAGATCAAAATCATTGAATGTCTATCTGCCTGTCTTTCCGAATCCTCAACTTTTCAATATTCCATTTTTGATTACCAGGAAGACGTTTTCTAAACTAGTTTTACATCAGAGTCACGACATCATTAAAGTTGTCCCAAAAACGGATCATCTCTAATCAACTTTCCAAGTAAAAGTCCATCTGAATCTTCAGACATATGGAGAGCACCGGCTCAAACCGAGGCTTCACAACAAACCCAAGAACCTTTTTTTAGTGGTGCTAGGACAAAAATGTAAATAATAAGAAAATAATGCACCTCTGCTCCAAACTATAAAGAGAAAAGAATTTTCATCAAAATAAAGAATTATTTAGTAGTATTATTTAAGCCATCAACTTTGACATACATGAGGATTATTCTGCTCTGGTAGAAAAAATGCTGAATGTTTAAACATGTCTGACGGCGCTCAGGTTGGACAGCATCCTCTGACAACAACAGAGGCTTGCTCTATTGATGTCTGTTCAAGCAGCTGTCCTTCTGAATGTCAGAGAAAACATTTCTCCTTTTGGAGGAACTGTACTATGATGATGTCGGATCACTGACAGTCCCACTCGGATCATCTTTTGATCAATTTTAAAGCGCTCCCAATGGACTTTTAATTACAATCATTCAGTTATTAGCAAAATGTTTTAAAAAAATGTGTCGCTTTCAAGGTCATAGTTTCTGCAGAGCAGCAGGAGTTAAGCAGAAATTCACCTCTGAGTCGTGAGCGGGTCTGTTGGCATGCAGTAGGCCCACCCCCTTCCCATCATCTGTCATTTACGCGCTCTCACTAGCTTACAGCCCCTCACACCACCAATCTAACATTAGCAGTGCAACAAAAATGGTGAGTAATATCAGAGCTGTGCATCTTTTACGGAACAACTACAGGCTTTTTCAAACTGTAATTTTTTTGTCTGCTCCTGATTGATGATGATTTTAATTAAGAAATACTCAGAAATGCATTTTTAAGCTTAATTTTCTGTAAAGAAAATAAATGTCTCAAGAACATGTTAAAAAGACAATTTTAATTGGAGTGGGCTTTTAAACAGTTTGCTATCTGGACTGCTCATTTCTCTGTTGATCCTCTTCAAACCCAGATGTTCTCTGTCTGACGTGCAAAACCAGAACATCCAAACACTCACACGGACTTGTCTTACTGCAGCTGATGACGCAAATGATTGTGGTTCATTATGTTCTATAAATCTAACTCTGTGAACATTTACACAACACTGTACACATGACTAAAACTGAGAGGACATTATCTCATCTCAGTCATCTGACTTTCTGAACATTTCACACAGTTAGGCAGAAAGTTGTGAGGAAGACCTCAGCTTTTGTGTGATCCAGCCAGCTTTTTACCAACATCAACACAGGTTATTGTACTCTATGTTTCAGAAAAGCAAAGTTGTCCTGGTATGAGGAAAATGTGAGAACTTTACAAAAAGAGGTGTTTTGCTGTGAAAATAAAGGGTAATTTTTAGCAGCTGTGTTTGTCAGACTTGTTGACTATAAACGCATAATGATGGCTCACAAAGCCTTACCTGTGGAGGAAAAAACATGTTTTTATGGGTTTTTGTAATTCGTAAAATATTCATGGAGCACTCTTTTGATAAGTTTCTGTAAAAGTACTGACACATCTTTGTTAATTTTTTGGTAAGGTGACCTTTTACCAAAAGTTATGCAGATACATTCCTGTGATACAAAGAGAAGCACTCAGTCTGTGAGTAAAAACAGCATCTTCACATGAAACAGTTGAGAGCTGGGATGTATTTTGCATAAAGTGGTTATTGATCAATGAGGCCCAGCAGATGATGAGTAAACATTCATGTAAATGTATGTAAAATCAATGCAAATGTAATGTGCAGCTGAAAGGAACAGGCTTATCTGATGTGTGTTCACAGCAAAGCCCAGGTTCAGGTGTGAAACCACAACTTCTCTCAGCTGTAGTTACATTTCAAACTGTTCTGTAAACTGTTTCACAGACATATGTGCTACCTCTCCATCATCTCTGCGCTCGTGTTTGAGAAGGAGTTTCATGTACTTCCCAGTTTTTGTTAGGATGATGACAACACCTCCACCTTCCCTCCTCAGAGGTCGATTCAGACCCTATTTGTACCAACGTTTGGCCAGTCGTGATGAAGGGAAAACTATAAATACACATAAAATAGAAATTAAATGTTGTTGTTAAGAGAAAAATCCAATAGCTGCTGCATGGTCATCCGCATGGCTTCTGACGGAAATTGGAAAGAGATGGGATTATGTAACATTTATCAGGGATAATCTGGTTCAATCTAATCCACGATGAGCTGGCCATTGACCGAAGAAACAGAGAACCACAAAGAGGCAAGGTAAAAAAAATCTTCTTTTCTTCAGACAGTCGCTTTTCCCCTCAGCTCTGATCATCAGCTCATTGTTGAGCCAGTTCTCAGGAAGGCAAAGGTTGGACAACTGGGACTAATCAGATAAAGGAAATTTGGGAATGGGAATGCAATCATAAGTAAATCCTAATCTACAGGCTAGTCCATCATCCGATCTCTTTCAGAATGACGTAACTTCCTGTAACTTCAAAGATCCATAAAAAAAACAAGAATTCTCTGCTCTGTTCCTCGTGCAGCGACAACAGTTTAGTGTTAGTAAATCATACGTCTGCAGCACACTCATGTTCCTGCTGTTCTGTTTGTTCTCAGCAGGGAAGAAACAGCGGCTGCCTTGGAGACGCAACACTCCAACTCATGTTTTCTGTCCCAAACATTTCATTTACGCAACCGTGTGGTGGATTTTACAAAGAATTTCAGCTCATTTTGACAGGATTTCACATATCGCTTATTCCAGTGTGTCTGTTTGCCATCATTTCACCATTGATAGGATTATTTTTCTTGAAACAGGGGTGTTTTAACTTCTTGCAGTGAGTTTGAAAGCCTGTGGGTGCTCTTTACCTTTGCCGTTCATGCTGAGTCAGTAAACTTTAACGGTAGAATGTACCCAAACTAATGCAGAGTTATCCATCTTGATCAGACCAGAACTCACACCCTGACCAGTGAAGCCTGTGTGTGGAGATGGGTGAGATCATGAGCTGAAGTTCTCCTCTCAGGAAGCCAGACTTGAAGACAAACGTCCATGTGGTCTTTTGCTGCTTCTGGAGCACAATTGACTGAACATGTTAGAAGGAAAACGGGATGAGAACCCATGAGCTTCAGCATCAGACTGAAGTCTCAGAGGATGAGGCTGAGAAAAGCCCTGTCAAAGTAAACACACGCAGAACGTTTTCATTTGTAGTAACTATTTTCACTTTGACAACCACTAAGTGTCACCAGAGTAGAGGATTATCTGCACTGGAAAGAAAAAGTAGACTGAAGGAGAACCTTACATCACAGTACATGTGGGAGATGTGGACTGTAAAATATTACAATGTCCACAATACACTGTACACCCACACTGAAAGTCTGATTCAGATTTATCCAGGAAGGCTTGAAAACATGGAGACCAGGTGTGAAGGCTTTAAGCTGTTGTGTCACCAATGGGTAGAAGCTCTCCGGCAGAAACATTAGGTCTCTGCAGAAACATTGGGTTTCTGCATCCAAAAAAAGACTGAAGTTTAATGGAAGGACTTTCCTTTAACCTCATTATTGGTCAAGACTAAACCTCTTAAAAGTTTTACTTCTGGTTCTGCTGCTAATGTGTTGCAGAGTTGCCATCTTTACAAAAAACTCCATCAATGAAATCCATGAAACAATCAGCAGTAAAGATGACACATCTGACGTGAATGTGCAGGTCCAGCAGGACTGCAGTCTGTTCTGAATTTACTGTTGCTGAATAAAAAACAGCAAAGGTTGTGACTGTGACCCGCTGGAAGGTTCTTCACATTCTCTGCTGTGCTGAAAGTACAGTGTCAAACCTGCCTGCTGTCACAGCAGACTGCAAGTTTAAAAGGTAGAAATCTGAAACCCTGAACATCTTGAAAGATTTGGATCATCTTCCCAGAGCAGCGCCTTGAATTTTATACTCGTTGTTTAACATTGGCTTTCTCAATATAGAGTGTTATCAAGCCAAACTGAGTAATGTTGTGTTAAGCCAAAATGTAAAAGTCTGTGTTTTTTTTCTAAGAACATCATTTTTGCAGAGCAGCAGGAGTTCATTAGAAGTTCACCTCTGAGATGTGGGCGGGACTCTTGGAGCGGAGCAACCCTGCCCAGAGCTTGTGTCCCTCCCAGTGTACTTTCTCCGTCACAAATCCAATCTTTTTCAAAATGCTTTTTTTTGTCTCCTCCTGATTCCTGATGGTTTGGACAAAGAAATAATCAGAAATATGAATGTTAATCCAATTTTTTCCATTCATGCCTTCCATCATTAGAAAAATGCCACAAGAACATGTTAAAGCACAATTTTCATGGGAGTTAATGTAATAACGTTTTCTAAAGACAATCCATTTTTGTTACTTGATATTAAGACAGCCACACCTGCTTTGAACACTATTTTTTTCAGTGTAAACTTTCTGCACCCCCCAGGACGCTCAGCAAGGAGCATGGTGGAGGCACCAGGAAGAAAAGGATGGAACAGACAGTAGCTTGCTTGTTGTTGGACCACCAGCTCAATCCTGAGATCTGACTACAAGCTTTTTTACTGCAGCAACTTAAAGACACACGAGGGATGGAGCTGGAATTACTGCAGATGCACCAGACTTCCTCCTAATGATTCTGGTTAAAGGATTTGAGGCTTAGGTGACTCATTCCAACCACAGGGCCTTGAAAGAGTTATTTTTCCACTTTGGAGCTAACTCTTGGATTATGGCAGCGATATAAAAGTTTAATAATCCTACTTACACCATAGGGGTGGGTGGGATTATATCAATTCACTTCTCCCCACATCACCTCTTGACTGCCAGCAGTGCAAATGTGTCCTCTGTAGAGGATGTTTCTCACAACCTACTGAATGAACCCTTTTTGGAGTCCATAGAGGATATCTGAAGCTTATGATAGCAATGTAAAGGGACGGATGGGGCTCTGGGAATTGTAGTTTCTGTTGGATTAAAAAAGGCAGGATCTCACACCAAAACTAGTTAAAATGGCAATACTCTGGTGTCTATGATCAACTTGTGTAAAACTAGTGATGTATTGTGGTCTGTTGTAAAAAATATAACAAATTCACACTTAGAAACAAATTAGTCAGAAAATGACAAAACTTGTTTCAAAATTTTTTTGATAAAAAAACAGATCAGGTTCACTTTTTTACAGCTTTTGCATGATCAATCAACACGCTTTACTTCACTAATCCATAGAAAACTTGGGTATTATCCGGACCGTTGGGTTATCGGTTTGATGAATCAAAAATATTCAAGGAAAGTTTTGTTGGACAGTATTTTTTTGAGAACAAGGAATCAATTTATCAAAGTAATGCAAAGGACTTTTCCATCAAAACCGTTGATGCAAACTGAAACAGAAGAAGAAGTTATGACATATATGTTAGATGGGTCTTTGACCTATTGACCTTACTCCTGTCTGTTCATTTTATATATATATATGATCACATGGCATTTAAGATGAGGGAAAAGTCTGGTAAACAATATGAATAAAAAATCATGCTTTTTTTAATCTCTCATCATGCATACACATACAATTTAATTTAAAAAAATAAATGTACACAATGATCTCCACAGCAAAAAGCTGTTCCTGCATTGTTCTAGTGTTCCACGTTCTCACTCTTAAAGCTGCAGATGCCGTCCAACAGGCTGCTTGTCGTGTAGTTTCACTGTTGAGAATTTCTGCCAGGACCCTACGTTGGATTTAGAGATGAATTTGATTTATTTGGTGATGTGGAGACAGAAAAGTGCCATCGAGACAGTCCTTCTAAACCACACAAGCAAGAGGAGAACATGCAGAATCCACAAAAAGATTTTAAAAATAACCTTTGCCACAGGGAGACATGACACTTCATCTTGCTGCTCTGCCTGCACTAAACTGAAGGGTATAATTTTTGTACTAGTTTTTTTTCATTTAGTTAACAAAAACCCCCTTGGTTCAAAAAAATAACACAAATTTGTCATAAAAATAATAATGTGACTTTTTACAGCCTGTGGATTCCCCCACTAAACTGGAGCACAAATAAACAGATTAATTTAGGTAAAGAAAACATTTTGTAAATAAGAATTAAAAAAATGTCTGTTAATGAAAATGCAAAAACCCACAAAAAGTTTCTTTTGAAGTTTCTGCCATTATCTTCATCTGAATTGTTAATAATAATCCAGGTTCTGTAAGCAAAAAAAAAAAAAAAACCTTTCAGTTTCCCTTCCTGTCAGTTTGTTAACTTACCGCCCTTTTGGTCTCATGTACAAGATGGATTTGCTTCATCTTTAGCTAATTGTTTGCTGCTTCAATATTTTTCCCTTTTGATTTATTTAATGCTGTTTTCAACGACACAACCTGAAAATTTTAACGTACTAAAGTAGATCGGGACAGTCAGTTGGACCAATTGTGCCTCTTCGTCTCTGAACAAATGCAGTTTTGCACAATCAAGACAGTTATTGTTCTACATAACACAATTGGATGAAAGGCTTCAATGCTTCATGAAGCTTCATCTGCCCATCACTAACACAAAGAGAACTGGTTTAAAATCAGGGGGTTGAATTTAGATCATTTTTTCTGGTTTCAGTCTTTTGTTTTCTTCTCTCACCGCTGTTTTTAAGTTTCATCCTCAGCTGTTTTTAATTCCTGTAACTTACTACAGTTGTACTGTTACTCTGACTATTTCAATCAATGATGTCCTGATTGTCAGATTTTTTTGTTTGCCACTTTTTAAGTATATTGTGTTATAGTTTTGTCCAGTCTAAGTTCTTCTTTTTGTTCTTACCATGTTTGAATTTATTTTGTGAAGTTAATTACTTTTTTCCCCTTTTTTCTGAATTAACTTTTTTCCCAATTTATAAAAAAAAAACAATTTAACACAAGTTCCACTACTTTTTTTAAATTTTCAAAGGATAAAGTTATAAATTAGACTGAATGTCTATCTGTGTGGCTTTAATATCGGCCCTTAAGAAGGACTTTTGCTTTCCCCTGAGAGCCAGTACCACCATAACTCTGTTTATGGAGTAGAAACATGATGTGCACACAAAAAGTCAGTCATCCATCAGAGATCAAAATGCCAGGAAATTGCCGAAACACCTCATGTTCTCCCACTTCTCCTCAAACACAGGAGATCCACAAATCTCCCAGATTAAGAATCACAATGGAATCCAACATTTTCCCTAACTTCCAAACATTACGGTGAAATCCAAGACTGCAGTTGACTGAAGCCAAAACTGTCTGCGTCAGTGGCACGGCTTTATCATTCGAAGCCACTTTCCAGTTCTGTTCCAAAAAATGATTCCCTTTTCTTGCAGCACTCTGAAATGATTGATATCCATGTGGATCAATGCAGCACTGCCATCAACAGAAGGAAAACGAGAAATAAAAGTCAAAAGTTTAACATCAATCTGACCTGAAAAGTTGAACATGATCTCTTGGAAGGGGGTTATGAGCTTTACATTCGCCTCCCTCAGACTGTCAGACTCTCATGGGTTTCTTTAAGGCAAAGATTTTGACTCTTATTCCTGGTATACAGTATCTGTAAATTACCTTTTAGTTAAAAAAGATTAGTTTTAGGCTCATACATGTTTGAATTTTGGCCTGGCAAATCTAAATGAACTGCAAATGTAACATAAAATAGGACTTTGATGCACTGAATCTCATGCACTTAAGACTTAAAGGAGGTGTAAATATAAACCAGTTTTTCAACATAACCAGACATGACATCAGCTTCATGTCCGCTTTAGAAGACTGAGGCGAGGCGGTTTCTCTGTGATGACAGCCATTGATATACATTGCTGCTGATATGAGAATCACTTTGTAATTATGGAGATGAAATGTTGTTTGAAGAACAACTACATTCAGATTTATGACACATATTCTGAACATTTTTGCAGGCAAACCCAGACAAATGTGAAACTTTCAGTTTTAAATCCTTACTGACGAGGACATTTTAATCCAGTTGCATAATCACGAACAGGTATGTGCAACAACAGGGGGGTTCTAGAAAAGCCCAGTTCATTGTAAAGTAGCTTTGGACGAAAGTGCAGAGACGTGACCGCTTCAGGTGCATGCACACCGAACGCGATTCACGTGGCCAATTCGCCTGGCCCGCTCTTTTCTCGCCACGCTACAAATTCTCTGCTCGCCACGTGGCCAAAAATGTGTTCCCTAAGGTCTCTGTGGGAGGAGCTAGCAGCTAATGTTGTTGATCACTACATGAAGCTTTGTCTGGATTTCATTTACAATGCGTGGAAGACACGGATGATGTTTAGAGATCAGTGTTTTCTTTTTGGAAGAGCTCTTCAGAAACATCAGTGATCACGTCTCCATGGAGATCGCGGGACATCAAAAATAAATTAATGAATATATAAACCTTCTACCCACAAAAAAAGTACAATTCAGTCATTAAATAACAGACACTCCTTACAATGAACCTGTGTTTGTGGCAACAGCGGTTTGTCCTGCGCTGGTAAAACTACCATTCTGGATGAACCCAATGTGACCTGGTTTGAAGTTCAGTGTTGTTGTGTTTTACTTTTTAAATATATATTTGCATTTTATTAAGCATAAAGAATACATCATTTTTTAAATAACTTTCTATGAGCATGTTTTTAAAACCAACCAGAAAATTTAAACTAAAGGTTTCATAGACTACATTTATTTGTAGTTTTATCTATTATCAAAAAACTCATGGCTATAAAAAATACATTTAAATGACGTTTTAAATCTTAAGAATTATCCTGATGTTTTTAATTAATATTTATTGTAATGTGTGTTCAGTAATTCAGCGGAAAAAAGGAAAAAAGATTCAACGAGCTACGAAAGCCGGAAGCTGGATTCAAACCTGGGGTTCTTTTGATGGCTTTTGATTGGCTTTTTTGGAATGTTTTTTTGAATATATAATGTATCGTTCCCATTAGATTGTTCTGATTTTTAGCATAAATCCTAAATGTCTATTTAACTTTGGCTTAAATTTATTTTTCTTCTGTTTCATCTTTAAATTAATCTGCACACTAATAAAACCAAAAACACGTTTTTTTCCAGTGTAACATGAAATGTTGATCACATTTTTTAGTGTCGGGTCAGTTTTTACAAAATCAAAGATTTGTTTGCAGATTCATGTGACACACAGTATTTTCTGACGGTGATCATTTAAATACCAGAATTCTGGTTTGATGTGATTTTTTCAGAAAGCAAATCATCATATTTATAACTGTTGGGATTTTTTAAAGTATATTCTTGGTGTTTCTTATGTATTTGCTGCTTTTAATAAGGCTATGGTAACAAGGTAATTTATCCTTCGTGGGATAAATAAAGTTCTATTCTATTCTATAAAGATGAGGTTGAAACAGGTGAAAGCAGCCGTTCTTTGCATTTTAACTCGCGTGAAGCTTCTCCCCCTGCTCTGTGCAAGATAATAAAAACATTTGGTACAGATTTAGGAAATATTTGGCTAAAAAGACAAATGTGTATTCCGTAGATATGAATTCATGTGCAAAGATGATGACACACGCTAACCCTCTGATCCCCATCTGAGCCAAACCAGTGACCCAGATCTGAGAGGGAAAGTGTGCCACCATCTGTCAATCCGAGGCAGGATTCCGGCTCCGATGAATCTGCCGAAGAACAAGATAGTTCAGCACGTACAAGACGAGAGGAAAAAGAAATGACTTAACATGAATAAAAAAGAACATCATCATCCCACACCAAGATGTTCACCATAATGGAGACTTTAAAGCTGTTTTTGGGCATCCTTCCGTGCACTCAGCCGTGGGAAAGTTCCTGAAAGCTGGTATCTTAAATCTGACTGATGCCGCAGCCTTCAGCCGAGCACATGGCACGCTCTCCTGTGGTATTTGACTTCTGGTCAGAGCAGACATTTTATATGCCACCCAGTGAGAAGGCAGTCTTCCATCCAGCAGAACTTATCAGGGAGAAGTGCAGGTTCAGCTGGCTTCTCTTTCAACTCCTTCATATTTCTGTCTGACAGCTCCTGTGGATGAATTCCTTGTGTCTCAATAAGAGAAAAATAATAGCAGCTGTTTTAAAGCTGGTGTTCGCACACATCACACCCCGCACCTTTTTGAGGCTGCCAAGGTGTGAGCGCTGTGCTGGGAGTTTTTCTGAGCATGTGAGTCACATTATGCTTCATCAGGTTCACTGACAGAGGATGGAAAGCATCTGCAGGAACCGTGGCTGCAGAAAAGGACTCATACATTCCCAATGAACAAACTTGAAGACCCACTCGGATGTTTTTGCTGTTTTAGCATGTTTTCTG
This sequence comes from Adrianichthys oophorus, assembly GCA_036245035.1. Taxonomy (NCBI): domain Eukaryota; kingdom Metazoa; phylum Chordata; class Actinopteri; order Beloniformes; family Adrianichthyidae; genus Adrianichthys; species Adrianichthys oophorus. The sequence goes on from BSAI01000030.1 coordinate 39,592,956, forward strand.
ATGATAGAGGACATATAGAAAGAGAATTAAGCTCAAAATTCATTTCTGAGTATTTCTTTATTCAAATTGTTGTCAAACAGGAGTAGATGACAAAAATGCTGTTTGAAAAAGATCGTATTTTATGCTATACAAAATACGCTGAGCATTGCTCCATTGTGATGCATCCTCTTGTAGACAAATAGATCCATGTACGTCTTAGTTTTCCTCCTGTGATCTGTTGTCTAACTCAAAACTGTATGGCTGGAGAGCTCTGATAATGCTTAGCATTTTTGTTGCACCGGTAATTTTAAGGTGCATTCACACCAAACACGATTCGCGTGGCCAATTTACGTGGCCTACCCCTTTCTCGCAGTGTGGTCAAAAATGTGTTCCCTAAGCCCGCTGCCCCATTCGTGTGTGGGAGGAGCTAGCCGCTAATGTTTTTAGCCTGGTTGCTACATGGAGCTGTATCTGTTTATCTCATTTACAATTCATGGGAGACACAGATGATGTTAAAAGATCAGGTTTATTTATTTGGAAAAGCTCTACAAAATCATCATTGATCACGTCTCCATTTGGGTTCATAAGAACGTTTAGTCTCTCTTTAGCTCCAGTGAGTTTCTCTCCTGCCGTTGCGTCTGATTGACGTTCGCTTCTGCTGTGTGTCCGTCAGTCTCTGACCGAGTTGAAATGCTTAATGTCACACACTAACCTGAGAGGGCAAAAAAAAAAGAATAAAATGAGGGGATCTTTTTTTTATTGTTGTCTAAATGAAAATAAGAAAACATCATAAAGTTCAGGAGGCCTTAGCAGACTGCTTTCCCATCCAGCAGCGGCTCTCTGTCTGAGCGTGACCTCCTCTCCTGTGAGCTGGCATAGTGAACGTGTTCACTACAGCTCCATAGGTCCTGCAACAGACTCTCTAGAGTGTCCCCGCCTTCACCCAACATTAACCGGGACGGGATCTGGAAACCCCGATGCCCAGAAAGGGATCCAGCGGGTTAAGAAAATGAATGGAAGTTCAGGAGAGCTATGGATCGATCCACCATAATGGATGCTTTCTTCCCAATGTCACTAAAACGTCACGTGCCCGAAGTTGAGTCCCTGATTGGTTGAGGAGACACAACCTCCCCAGAGTTCAGATTTTTTTTAACTCTGGCCAGTCGCAGCGGCCGCTCAATTCGCACCGCATCGCTCAATTTCACTCAATCCGCAGATCCTCAATTTGTGTCTAAACCATTGATTTAATTTACACAAAAACTGGCTGCCTCTGCTGCATTCGGTGTGTCGGCACCAGTAGGCTGGGGGTGCGAGAAGGTTTGAGCTAGTGGGCGAGCATGTAAACAGAGAGCTCTCAGCAGCGGTAAGGGAAAGGGGGCCGGTCTAGTCTGTACTAACAGTCCTGCACAACTCAAAGGTACATTTCAAATGAACTCCTGCCGCTCTGCACAAACCATGTCTTAAAACAACACAGATTTTAAGATCTTAGCTACAAACAGCATAATCTTTATTAAAAGACCACTGGGAACACTTTGAAAATAGATCATGTTGTGTTTCTTTGGTCTGTTTTCAGACAACAAAAATCTAAATGGTGAGTTTGGTCCATGAGTTGATCGACTGCAACAACAACTGTAATTCATTTTTGTAAGTAGCATTTAGCTTGAAGCTGAGTAGGCGAGAAAAATTGCTCCTTTTCTTCATTTTGGGGGACAGAATGCGACTCTTGTGGGTCATAAAAAGAGGAACCTGAAAGCCGGAGCCAAATAAAAGACAAAAAAAATAAGATATTGTTTTCACATTCACAAGTTATAAAAGTGGCTGAAAGCAAAGCTGCTGGGACACATTTAAAAAAGTAATGACTCTGCAAGGCTGAAGTTTTCTTTATTACATAAAAAAACATATTTGATGGTTTCTCTAAAAGTCAGCTTCATCCATTGACTCACATCTGATCTGGTTTGAACAGAAACAGAGTAAGAAGTTTGATGAAAAAGTTTCATCTCTGCATGCTCTTACAAGGAGCATTGTCTCTGCAACTGAGAGATGAGCTGCAGCGTTTGCAGTGAAAAGAGACTCCATACTTCTTGCAGTTTGATGCCTGCAGGCAAAGCTGCATGAATTACCATGTAGGCAGTTTCCCAAGCCAATTATAGGAGCACATTTCCTTTTGTTTATTGATTCGTTCAGATGTTTGCACCAACCATAATCATCTTACAGAGTTTGTTAGAGTCAGACCTCTGTCTTTTTTTCTTTTTTGGGTGTTTAAAATCTTTCATCCAAAACATTTTGTTCTTTTTACACATCATGCAAATGCTTCCGTTAATCAGTTTCCATCCTGTAATTGGAGCAGCTAATGGCTCATCTTGCACAGTTAAACCCAGAGTGATCAGAGGAAACGCCATCAGCATCCTGGCTGTACTCCATTTCTGTCCAAATTGGCAACTGTTAGAGGCCGAGTTATCACCCGACTGAAATCAAACCATCACCACAGTCAGAAAATGAGCCCTTCTGAGAAACTGCACTACTGTTTGGTTGAAAAATACCCTTGAAACAGAGGCGAAAACGATGAAGAAGGAACTTGTTTGTGACAGAAGGATGCTGATAGAGCTGCTTTTCTGCAGAAATATGTTGACTTGGCAGACAATAGCACATTACAAATGCATTCCCATTCACAGTTTACACTTAGCACCCCTCACACTATGAAACACAACAAAATCCTTCCCTTTCAAACATAAATAAAACTATAATTTATTTATCTTTCCCTTACACTGATAACAAACAGAAATGATTGGATAATTGAACGCTTAGTAACCTACAAATAAATGATACCATAACTGAATTAAGATTTGCACTGTCATTGGTGTAAAGTTTATGGGAATAAAACAGATTCAGAAATTGTAAACCTTTAATAGATGAATGCTTTGTGTAAAAAAAGTGGCACTCAAAGTGTTGAAAGGCATTCTGAGTTTTAGTTCAGCTTTAATGTCACAAGAAAACTTTGAAAAGCAAAGAACAAAGGATTTGGATTTTAGAGTTTTCCGACTGGGAGCTTAGTGGACCGGAAGACATTTGATGCAGGAGCTTATGAAGCCCATAAAACAGGGAGAACATGTGAAAGAAAATATGAGAACATGAAGGACATGTAGGACATGACTACTTTTAAAACTTAAGATTTGTCTCAGCTTTCAGTTGTGGACGTATGAAATGCTTTTTTTCTTTTTTTATAAATCATTATTAAGTGTCAAGAAAAAACCCACTAAGCTTTTAATCAGGGACAAACAAGTGAGGAGCTAAAGAGCCTTTGAAGCAGCTGAAACCTTCAAGTCCCACTCCAATCACCGGTTGATGTTTTTTCAAATCATTCCCAGTCGTCTTTTAATTATAGTGAGGCTGTTTTTAGCCAACATTTCAAAAACCTGTAATGTTTTCTAGGACATAGTTTCTGCAAAGCGGCAGGAGTTCATTAGAAATTCACCTGAGTTGTGGACGGGAGTGTTGGTACATAGCAACACCACTCCCCCTTCCCCTCAGTGCTGCTGAGAGATCTCTGTTTACACACTCTCTCACGAGCGCACAGCCCCTCACTCCCCAACCTAACATTACGCATGCAACGAAGAAATGCAGAGCGATACTGGAGCTATCCAGCTGTCCAGTTTTGAGTCAGATGAGTTAAAGTTAAGATCAGAATGGGGCGGAGCAGGGAGCTTGAGGTCGTCCAGTTGTCTTTTGTACATGACAACTTTTTTCATTTTCAAACTGCATTTTTTTTGTCTGCTCCTGGTTCACAATGACATGCTAAAAGGCTTAAACTTGTACAGTGCTTTTCTGCCGTCCTCAAAGGCCTAAGACATTTTGCACAGTCCCATTCACCCATTCACACACTGATGGTGGCTCCGCTGCCAAACACTGGCACCAACATTCCACCAGACGGAAGGTTGGCGCCATGAGTCAAAGTTGCCCTTCCACACGGGGGGACAAGGGGATACACCTAATTTTCTTAAATATGTCCTCCATCATCAGAAAGCCTCAAGAACATGTAAAAAACAACAAAAACACAATTTTCATCAGAGTGGGTCTTTAAAAGTCAGGGCTGTTTGTATGTAGAGCTGCAGGTCCAGCCACGCCACGCCACATCTCAGCTCAGAGAGCACCAAAGAATTGGCACAATGACTCCAGCCTGCAAACCACACTGTCTTTTACTTTGAGATGCAGCAAAATGCAACTCTCCAAGCGTGATGTCAGTCCTTCCAGCAGATCAGAGATGTGGCATCGCCGTCACCAGCCTGGCTCCTGTTTTGCCTCCAAACTATTAAACCGCCGAAAATTACATCTTAGATCTTTGAGGAGAAGATGTTTGCCAGGCATGCATGTAGTTTCCAGTGATGATCAAAAGTAAAGGAAGCTTACCAAGAAAAAAACAAGAACTTTATCATCTAATTATTAAAAATACCATTTAATATGATTTATTGCTTTTCTGATAGACATGTGCATCTTCAATGAAAAACCAACAAACCTGCGGCAGAACTTTAAAACGGGCCATCACTAAAATCATGTAGATATTGTACTAAAAACGGGAAAGCTTGGTTTCATCTGAGTAACATTAAATCAAGTCTGTTGCTGCCCCCTTGCGTGAACTTTTAGTACTGCATCCTAGAAAAAAAGAAATGAAAGAAAATGTTTTTAGTTCAATTTAAAACTATAACTTTGAAAATAAAATTGTATTTTAGCTTTCAAAAAGTTGATTTGTTGATTAAATCAAAATATTATGTTTATCAAGTAAAATAAAGAATACAGTCTTGTGGGTAAAATATGAATATAGAAACAAAAATTGCAGTAAATGTGTGCATGTTTAAACGAGGATCACATGCATTTCAGGTAAAAATCAAACCTTTTTTTATTGTTTTAGCAAATTTTTATAATTTTGTCAATATAAATAGTTTAGTGAATGTAAAAATTAACCTCGTGAAAATTAATTGACAATTTGACCACATTTAAAACACGTTTTGTCAGTATGTATTACAAATAAAAGCATTAGCTGCAGGAGGTTCAGATTAGCATCCTGTAAATGTCCTTGTCTTCATAATTATTTTGTTAAGTTTTCTCTAAGGAAAAAGCAGAACCCCTGAAGCTTATTTTAGCAAGTAGATTTGTAAGTACAAGTATAGCAGCAAGTATAGAAAATCTACTTTAGAGCGTGCGGCGTAGGAAGGAAGCTCAATGAAAACTTTTTTAGCCTAAATGGGAACATCTGAAGTTTAGAGTATACTTTAAGTACACTGCCTTACTTTTAGTATTGCCTAAGCATACTTTCATTACACTTAAGACCACTTTGACTAAAGATAAGTGAATAGATAATTCGGGTTTGCATCTTTTTAAAAGTGACTTGTATTGTTGTCCTTTTAAGTAGTATAATATTTTGGGTGTTTTTGAATGAAAATGTTTGTAAATAACTAAGAAATAAAGAACCTAAAGTAATGGTTATTTTCCAGTCGACCTCCGGGATGTTCTGGTTCTGTTCTGGAAGCGTGTCGTTCGTGTGGGTAATTGTTGAGTCGTTCTGAAAGTAAAAGTTTGTGCTCAAACTGTTTGCGTTACTTCCGCATTCCTCAGCCAGACAGGTGCAGGTTTGAAAAGAGGGAGGAGCCAATAGTGGAACCCGCGTGCGCTTCCGGACGGTCGCTCCAGTAACCACAGGAGGACAGGCTCCGGTTCAATTCCTGCACTGCCCTGGAAGCGGAGTTTGTTCAGTCTGACTGACATCCGTCCCAGTGCGGCTTCCGTCCGCGCTGCTCGTTAGAACGGTTCCGGTCCGGACTGGGAAGGTTTTGAGGAAGTAGAACGTGTCGGAGCGGACGACACTTCAGCCGTGAAAACGTGGTTTTGAAGTCCGTTTCACAGCAGGAACATCGTCAAAGCCTCACGGCAGTTGATAAAGACGTGAGTGTTTGGTGTTACGCACACACGCGCACACACACGTGTGAACGGAAATCATGCGAACAGAGTTTCACAGGAAACCCGCCTTTATTTTGAAAAGTTTCTTTTTTGCAGAAAAGCGTTTGGGAGAAACAGCTTGAGTGACGTCACGTCTGAAATCTGCAACAGCTGATGTGAGAAAGTTTAGAGTTTGAACAAAAATGTCAGGAATTACCTTAACATGTCAAAACCGAAAATAAATCAACATTTCCACGAGTTCTTTACACTTTCTGAATGTTTGCTGCTGACAGAAGGATAGTTCTAGTGGACAAGGTTCTGCAGGGTTATCGTAGAAGATGTTCTTCTGGGTTTCTAGTGGAAAATGTTCCTCTGGTTCTGGATTCATTGTCCCTGGAACAGACCACAAAGTTCTGCCGCATGTCCTGTCCTGATGCTGATAAAGTGTTCATGCAAAGCAGCTCCAATAAGTAAAAAAAGGGTCAACCTTCAGTCTGTGTGAGCGGAAGATAAAACATTCTAGAGGAGATGCATCAGTGGAAGGGAATCCTGGAGGTTTTAGATCTCAGGATCTCAGTTATGCAGTAACCTGGTCTCCAGCATTGATTGTACTCCCAAAAAATGGAATAAATACAAAAATAACTCTGATTCGAGTGTTTGAAAAAATTCAGACAGAAAACAATCAACATTTACAGCAGATCAGTCAAATGTTACATAATTTATTTAAATCACGAGGTAAAGTAAAATGATGTTGCGTTCTACAGTTTTTAGTGCATTTAACTGAAGGCTTGTCATCTGCTTTTCTCAAACCTGTGATGTCATCATCTCAGGAAATGTTTGGAAGAAGCTCAGAGTTGAAATCACTAAGAGATCCTTTAGTGCCCTTTAAAATGCAAGAGTCCATTGATGATGCGTCCGGTCCTGTTTGCTCTTCTCCTACACTTATTTGCCTTCCCTCCTTTTCATGGGTCACCTACCACCTCTGCTGCTCACAAATCCACCAAGCAAACCTGAACGGTGCAGCTGAGACGCAGTCTTCCAAACCGCTGTGCACTTGACGTTTGTTTGCATGAAAGCCACAAACCTTATGAGTCAATATAGCCGTCACAGCAAAACTTTCTTTGGGTTGTCAGATGGCCTCAGTGTCAACTGAAACCACAGACCATAAAGGAAAATACTTTTATTTCTGTTTGAGAAACTCAATTTTAGGGGAAAGTCGTCCCCCACCCCCCCCAAACCATGACCCTGCATTTATCTCATGCGTGTGCACTTTGGCCACACATTCAATTCTATTTGTAGAACACAAAAATCCCTATTACAGGACGTGATCAAAGAACTAATTTTAGTTTAATAAAAAACGTTCTTCCTGGCTAAACTGTTTCTAAGCCTTCGATAAAGAGTCTGTGTTTGGTGCCATAAATCCATTCGGCATGAATTTAGGGGAATAGATAAATATCCAAGCATTTTTTGTCTTTTTCTTACTTATTTTATTTCATTTATGGTTCCATTAATTTTTAAGCAGCACTTGGTTTTTAAAGCTGCTAAACAGTCCCGGACCATCACACTACCACCACCGTGTTTGACTGCTTTGAAGTTTTTTTGTTGTTTTATTACATTCACCTTTGTAATAAAGGGCCATACCATGATTTACTTAAGCTTTTCAGAGTTAACTATATCTATACATATGATCATATATGACCTTGGAAAACAAAATAACAAATTATTTATAAAACATTAGTTATTTTTGTAGACTCTTTTCATACCAGGAAGTAAAATGACTCAATCTCTGAGGCACCGCCTTTCGCTCCTTGTTGGTCCCGCCCATTTCACGACATCATCCTAGAGCAGGCCTCAATGTGCCTGTGTGTGTCTGTGCCCGCAAACAAACATCTGAAAAAGATGGATGAGCATTTTGGACATATAAAATGAAAGCGTTTTACCGATCACCGCTAGCTCCATGAAGAAAGTGTGTGTGGTAGCCTGGGGATGGTGCTGACAGCGCAGACTCTTCCTGAAACGGGCGGTCCGTCAGCTCAAGAGAACCCGCTTGTTTTTGTGAGTAGGGGAGGGGTTTCTAGAGGATTACTCAGAAATGTATGAAATGATCAAAATACGGCCGTCAACGGTTGTTTATTGTGAGGAATAAACAGTATAATACACTTAAAAACTCAAACAGTTAGCTTTTCATGGTATGGCCCCTTTAAAAAGAAAGATTCTCGTGATGGGACAAAAACTCTTGCAGCCTATCAAAGTTTTCTGTTACTTAGAAAAACCTAACATCATTTGAAAGCACAACTCGTCTTAGTAAATATTCTTTATTTAAGCAAAATCTCCTATTTGAGCTTTTCTTACTCAATAATCCAGTCACCAATATTAGTGGCTCATATTTAAGCAGCTGAACTGACTATTCTTCCTCCTGTGTCTCTCATAGGTTTCATCCACCAATGAGGGAGGTGGTTGCTAAGATATGACAGTCTGTGACATCGGTGAAAGCCTCCGATGCAGATCAGCTTGAAGCTCCCCTCCCTCCTTCTTAAACCTCATGTGCAGTCCACAGGAGACGCTCCTTCATCCTAACACTTGAGGAAAAGATGTCCGCTTTTACTTCACTCGCCACTGGCGCCGCTGCACTTCAGACCTCACGGCAAAGGCGAAAAAATGGCCAGAAAATGCTCCAAATAGTCAGAGAAAAGAGCGTCAGCGGAGACTTGGGACAGAATGCCATCCTGGAGAAGATCCCGGAGTTCTTCCAGATGTGTGACCTGGAGAACAAGGGCTTCATCACCCGGCGGGACATGCAGGTGAGGTGCTGACCAGACTTCAGTGTTTTTGAAGAAGTAAACTTTGTTTAGAAGTCGTAAACTAAGATAAATGCTGAGAGTTCACTTTAGAGTAAACTAGAAGGCCAATAAAAGCAACAGAAATGGATCAACTTGGAAGTCTACCTGTGTCTGTTTGACAAACCGCCAATGGGACATTGATATTGTACCTGCTCTGTGGAGATGAATATTCCTCATTCATCCAGAGCACAAAGCGCAGATGCCGGGTTCTCTTTAATGATGTTGAGTGGAGCACAGATGTGGAACGGCTGCTTTACTCAAAACATCATAACAGAGAATGAGACAAAGAGCCATGAAAAAGCTTTTTCACGCAGCCCCTCCACTGGTATTATTGTGCAGATTCACTTGCCTCTCACATATTCATCTAATCCTTTGATGAAGCTCCTCTTCCTGTGTGAGGAGCATAAAAACATTCAGCGTATTGTTCGGTGTCTTTGATAATGATTCAGAAATTAGATGGCGACCGTCTCTTGTGACCGGCGTTTGCCTGAACTTCTGTATTGAACTGAACATTCTGTTTTCAAAGCAGCACTTCATGTTTTCATTGAAGCTTCAGCCATACTTTCCTCCCGTTTGAGGACGATACAATTCCAGTCATTTCTGCACAACTCATAGCAGATCTCAGACTCTGGTATTATGACACATCCTCTGAGTACACACTTCACACCACCGGATTAGACTCTTTTGCAGACAGGATCCTTTTTGTGCGACGCCCTGGATCGTAATCGGGGCTTCAGTCAACATTTCCAGCAGTGTAAACATTGTAGAGAAGCTCAGGGTTGTGTTATACTGAGGTGGGGTTGTGTTGACATTGCTCAGCCTGTACTGTCATGATCAAGAGTGTAAACATCTTAAAGGAACAACCACAAACTAGAACAACTGTGTGTGATAATTCCATTGTAAAACAAGTTCTCGTGTTATTCTACGTACACACCAGGCATGTGGTTTGCGTTCAAGAACGCGCTTTTAGCCTACGGTGTTCACACTGGACAGTTGTTACCAGATACTAGCGCGTGTACTCACAGTTTGAGAGGCTTGGTGCACATGTTGAAGCGTTGATGCCTGTTTACAAAGACTCAATAGAAGTGGTCACTTAAACTTGCGCTGCCGGGGGTGGGGTGGGGTGTGAACGTAGCATTAGAGATGAAGACTGACAGGATCCAAAGTGTGTCTGTGCGTGCATTTGTGCATGTGTGTGAAGCTCTTGGCTTCTCCATTCTAAACAAGCCCTTAACCTGTAAATTCAATGAGCTGTCAAAGTCATTGCAGACTCATTGGAGAAGGTTACCGCAGCAAGAGGGAATAAGGTCTTTTATGAAACGTTATGTTTAACATCTCTGATGAAATGATCTGATATTTAAAATTATGAGAATGAAGGCAAAATTTCAAAATCGGACGAGAAAGTTGTTATGGAAACTATGGTCGGTGTCCTTGAAGGCGTATTCTTTCTGTGTTTTGTGCCGTCTGGAACAGAGGCTGAATGGCGAGCTTCCTCTCAGCGAGAACGAGCTGGAGAGCGTATTTGACTGCCTGGATTCTGACAGCAATGGCTTCCTAACTCTGGAGGAGTTTTCTTCAGGCTTCAGTATGGCTCCTGAATCCTTTAAATGTTGTTTCTGTCATCATAAGAGTCTGACAGGATGCCTGAGTTCTTACTTTCTTCTTTTTAGGTGCGTTCTTACACGGTCAAAGCGTAGACCAAAGCACCAAGGAGGGAAACTCTTGTAAGATCCTGCCAGAAGTGTGGGAGGAAGGCCCAACAAAGCAAGACGAGTACGAGGAGGAAGAACACTTTTCTACACTCATGGAAAGACTTGGAGCCAACAACACCTTTGAGGAGTGAGTTTCCTTCCCTGTAGGTTTCAATGTCTTCTTAAACACTGATATGTTTTCCATGAACTTGGCCTGAGACTGCTATCAGCTGTGCAAACACAAGAGAGCTGGGAATTCCTATCTACCAGCAGAACAGTTGTGGTTCTGTAGTCTTTAAAGGTTTTCTGGTCTTCAACTGTAATTGCTTTAAACCTTTTTTAGTCTAAAACACTTTTGAAAATCTGATTTTATTACTGTAGCTCAATAAGAAACTTTACCCTGGGAGAGTCTTTAAAGATCAATTCAAATTTTGGAGTTTAAGATTCTCTTGTGACATTTTCTATGGAGGATGTTTGTGCCATTATATTTCAAGTCACAGTTTCGAGATCAAAATGTCCTTGATTGCAAACAAAATGTAAAGTTTTAAGAATAAAACTTAAAAAATTTCAAATGAAAATATTCAATATTTGCTTTCAAAGTCTTTTTCTTTGCTTTCAAAATAATTGTTGTTTGTTTTCAGACGCGTTGTCTCACAGCTCGCTTCTTTCCATCTTTTTATTTGTTTGTAAGTTTTCGTTTTTCCTTTTGTTTGCAGTGTGGTAGCACAAACATCACTTCCTATTTTTCTGACCATGGAAGAGAGAGGGAGAGACAGAATTAAGCATTAAACGGGCCTCAAGCTCCCTGCTCTTAGTGACGGGGTGGGGCAAGGGGCGGGGTTTCTCTGAGATTGCGGTCCTAATTAGAAGACCATCGGGAACATTTTGAAAATGGATCAAAAGGTCATCGGAGTGGGACCTTAAATCTCATCCCTTTTGTATTTCTGATCTCGTTTGTTGTTATTCCTTTAAACTTTAAATGGTGAGTCCTTAAAAATCAGGCGGCGTGCCTCACATTAATTGAGCTGCAGCGTCTCAGGTTGGACTGAAACCTGGATGATAATCTCATGCTTGACTAGACCCGCTTTCAACAAGCCAGCAGGTTGAAGTGAACTGTTGCTTGATGCCATATTTGAACATGATATTGGCTTCCTGCCTCCCAGTTCAAGCTGGAGAAGAATGGTGACATTTTAGACTGATTCAGAAACTCATTGATTTTAGTAGAATGCCTGAAGTGGAGGCTGGCTGAGGGCCAGAGACAGAATATGCCTGGTTACGTTAATAAAGACATCAGAAAAAAAAGATTGACCTTTTCATATCGTGTTACTTTAAGTTTTACTTCAAGTTTGTTTTTCTTTAAGCATTTCAGTGGTGTGTTCGTCCCTTTAACCATGAGGTCAATTAAATCAGGTGTTCTAAGCCCTTCATGCTGTATGTTTTCAGCATAACGTATAATCCAGAACTCCACTTAAATTCAGGGTATTCAACTGGGGCATGAAGGGGTCAATACTGCAAGTGTGGAAGTCTATCTGAGCTTTAAGCATTAGACTAAATGATGATTTTTGACTGGGATTAAATCAAGATCTGAACTCAGAGTTGAGTGATGATCGATAAGTGAAAAATGTTTTTAAAAAACCTATAAAATCTACAATCTTCATGAATTCTGAATTTCATTTTAAAATGTAAGAAAAAAATATTTACAGATATTTATTTTTGTGTTGTATTTGTGTAAAATAGTGATAAACCATTTCTTTCAATCATAAAGTCCTTATTTTTATAAATGACATGTTTTTTTTTCAAGTCGATATTTACATTTTCTGTTTACTTTTGTTTTTTTTCCAAACCCGGCTGGTAATTTTGGTTTAACATATTACATCTTAAAGAATATAAGCATTAAAAACCAATACATTGTATATTTTTTAATTATTAACTAAAGTAATGTTTTTGTTTGTAACTTTCAAACTAAAAAATCTTTTTAATTAAATATAGTTTTAAAAATTACCTAAAACATAAAGTGAAAGATTGTTTTCGGTCTGGTAGAGAATCATTTGGAGTCTTGGTTGATAAATTTTGCACTGATGACCTGTTACAGTTTCTCGTCTTCATTAAATGACTGTTGGGATTGGCTCCAGCAGCCCTTGTGATCCTAACGAGGGCGAGTAAATGTTGACTTTGCTGTTGGCCTCAAGTGTTCTCGGCTGATGGTGGTCTGAAGTGATCACATATCTGATCCAGAACAAACAGTTCCGTGAAAATGTCCTGAACTTCTGCTTCTCGCTTCAGCCCCGCCGAGGTACGTAGTCTGTGGACTCAGCTGCGCCGGGACGAGCCTCAGCTTTTATCCAACTTTGAGGACTTCCTGGCCAGGGTGACGGCACAGATCATGAAGGCCAACCAAGAGAAAAAGGATATGGAATGTGCTCTGAAGAAGTGAGAATGCTTTTAAGGGTCTGACTTCCACTATCGGAACATGCACGTCAATGAGCTTTAGTCAAACCTTTTTGTTTAGAATGATCTTTTCTGAACAAATTCAGCTTTTATTTTGTATTCAATCTGAATGTTGTTTAAACAGGAAAGCAGCAAAGCATGATGATGAGATCCAACACCTTTACGAGGAAATGGAGCAGCAGATAAAGAATGAACAGGACAGGATTGTTCTGCAGGTGCAAACTGACTCCTCATTTATCTCATCAGATCCATCTCTTCATCTCACTTCCTGTTCTTTTGTGGTTTCTTTCAACCTTCAGGACTATGAGCGGTTTCTGTCTCGCAGTCAAGATCTAGAACTGCAGCTATCTAGCAAGGAGAAGGAGCTGGAACAGCTCTTCCAAAAGCAGCGAAAGGTTAGTGGAACCAAAATCATCAAATCCACTTCTACAACAGGAGCACAACTCCACTTAATGTCATTCATCCGTCTGTCTGTAGCTGGAGTTTCAGTGCCAAGAGCTTCACGGTAAGCAGCACATGACCAAGGTGGAGAACATGAAGCTGAAGCAGTCGAACGACAAGCTGGAGCGGGAGCTGGAGCACGTCAGCCAGAAGTTGATCTTTGCACAAGAGCAGCTGAACTTACTCCAGGAGCAGTCTGCCACACTCCACGAGGAGAAGGAGATGTGAGTGGCTTCAGGTCTCATCTGTAGCCATGAAGGATCTCACTGCAGAGACGTTTACATTCCGGTTCCTCTGCCACGTAAAAGCTTCCCCATCCCGGCATCAAAAGCTTCCGCTTCCTCTGGAGATTCCTGCTTGTACTTTTATGGGTTTTGAAATGAATGGAGGAAACAAAGTCCTTAAACAAACTTTGAGTTTCAAACCCTTCAGAATAATTTCAGCTAAAAAGATCGTTCAGCATCAAGTTCTTTCCCTTGTAGGTTTTTGAAAATTCCAACGTTTTTAAATAATTTACAAATCAAACAATTTAAAGGGCCTATACCATGCTATTCTTAAGCCTTACAGAATAAACTATATCCATGCATATCTGTCCTTTGAGACAGTAAATACATGTTTTAATCAAATCTGAGTTCTTTTTGTGAGTTCTTTTCCTACCTGGAAGTAAGATGGCTCAATCTTGGAGGCCCCGCCTGTCACTCCTTGTGGGTGACGTCCATTTCATGACGTTATCGGCAACTCAGAGCCGGCCTCAGCGACGTGTCTGCGTTCCCACAAAAAACAAATGACAGCTGAGTCCAAATTCCTCCCCTACCCCTACAGCTTCTCTCTATCCCTACATTTAGCCCTCCAAACGGAGCGGCTTAGAAAAATAGTCTCCAAATCCAGACGTTACTAACCCTTGATGATCAATAGTCGCCGGTCATTTATGTTGGCACGTAGCTGCCAGCGCTTGGAAAATACATGACATCATTTTTGGTGACTTTAAAAAATCATGAACATTAGCATGGCAGAGACACTTTCAAAGAAAGTAACTTTCATTCAAATCCTCTTCCTGCATTGTTGAAGTTTCAGCAGATTTAAAATCAATCATGCCTTGAAGCGGAATGGCAAAAAACATTACTATTTTGAATCAAAATGTCATGTATTCACATTTTCCTTAGAGAACATTGACCTTGTTAGCCTGTAATATTGTGTCTTGAATGGTAAACACATTTCATAATTTCTGTTTTCTTTGAGCTCAAAGGTGGTTCTCACAGTTAATGTGGCTGCAGTAATCTGCAGAACATTTGGCTTTTTGTCATTTTTGATATCTCAGTTTCTTTGGCTGCGATGCTGTTAGTGAAAAGTTAATCATCAAGTCTTGTTTTTTTTTTTGTTCTTTTTTAGTTTTGTCCACCATTTATTCACAAAGGATTCAGGATATTCATGATGTTAACCTCTGAATCTTCTCCGATTCAGGGAAATCTATCGAGTCACGGAGGGACTGCACAGAGACCGGGCGTGTCTTCTCAAACAACTGGACCTGCTGAGGTCAGCTCAAATCCGGGTCAAACTGTCCAGAATGTTGTCCTGTGTATTTGATTGTTTCATGACATTACTTTTGACATAGTTTTATTGTTTTTTTTTTAATGATTCTTGATTTGTTTTCTTAACATGTTTTCATCTAAAATGTTAAAAGATGAAACACGTCAGCAATGCATGGACACATTGGTGGGAGTTGATCTCACAGCAGAGCATCGCTCATTCCCTCCTGTTGGGGGAACAATTATAGATAAAAGCAGAATCAGATGTTTCATCCTATAAGCATCAAATCTGTTTCTGATGGGACAACCTTTTACGTCAATCTATTTTTTATCCTGTTTATTTTTCTTTTTATTGTATTTTCTCAGAGAAATGAACAAACATTTGCGAGATGAGAGAGACATAGTCCGTCAGGTACTTGCAGGATTTCGTTTTTTTTTCTCTTTGTTTATATTTTCCAAACACTTTAAACTTGAAGAGTAAATAGAAAAGCCTGTAAGACTATAAAAGTGTATTCTGATTTTGCAGAGACCAAAAAGCTCTGTGAAAAGGGCGACTTTAAATCAGCGACCTTCAGTGGATGAGATGAAACTCTCAAACGCAGAAATTCACAGAAGGTAAAGAGTCTTGGTGTGCTTCTTACTGCTGTAATATGAAAGTTTCATGCTGTTTTTTTACATCTACAGTGAGGACGAGGAGGCAGACACTCTGACCTCCTCGAGGCTAAGCTCAAAGAATGGCTCGAGTCAGCCATGTTTGTCTGCCAGGCCGGGACAGCATCTTCAGAGGATCATTTCAATTGAGGAGGACCACCTCCCACATTTGGTGAACTACAGTTCATCTCACTACTCTCTCCAAGAGTCTGATGGAGACAACCTGTGCAGTGAAGACGTGGAGGACTTGGTTTACCCAAACACCTCGGCGGAGGAAAATGAGGAGACGGAGAGGCAAATCCCAACATCTCCGAGGGTTCAGCCTGTTGGCAAGGAAACCAGCCTGAATGTGAGTCCTTTGAAAATCTGAAAATACACTTGACTGGTCATGTGAGCGACGAGTGCTCCGTAAACTTCAGCCTCCTCCTGTAATTGCCGTTTTCTCAGGAGGAAAGTGCTCCTTCAACACCTGATCGCCTCTTCAAAGTGGTCCTGGTGGGGAACTCGAGTGTCGGAAAAACCTGTTTCCTCCGGAGGTTTTGTGACGACTGCTTCCACCCCGGCACTTGTGCCACTGTTGGTATGTGCTGTAGTTACCCTTTTACACAAAAGTACTGATTAGGTTTGCTGGACGAGCTCTAAATAACAGAACTGCAGATAAAACGGGCAATCTTTTGACAAAACAAACATCTCCAAATCTTCCTCATTTAAATTCCTGTCATGCTTTGTGAACTTTGCTTCATTTCTCCGAACGAAACAGTCTCAAAAATGACATTTGTTTGATCATTTTGGGGATTTTTTTATATAAGGAAAAGAAAACTGATCTGCTGCAAAAATGGTGATTTTGTGTTTATTGTTTTCTCTGGGTAGAATAAACCATGACCGTAAAGTAACGAGATGATCTCTTAAAAGTAAATAACTTAAAGGAATGCTCAGACTGGACGTTTGGATCTCCTTTTTCTCACCAAGATCACTGTAGTACGGCGATGTTTAGAAACATTGCAATTTCACTTCTATTATTTGTTCTTTACTCTCCTAAATGTCTGAAGGGCAGACACACACACACTGGTCTCCAGTTATTTCAGCCATGTTTTGTTGCTATGGAAACGCCAGGTTTCCAATCCTCCTGCTGTTCTTTTTGTTAAAACTGCTTGTGATCACTTCTCTTTACCGTTCTTCTCTTTACGTTCCCTTTTACTCCGTTCACACCATATTTTTAGAGCATCTGGATTTGTAAAGGTAACCCCTTTAAGCCTGAATTTATTTCTAGCTATGAAAAAAAAAATCACTTGTTTTTGCTCGCGTGTAGATGGTGAATTAAGGTAAATTAGGAGCCAGTGTGGTTTGAAGCATATTTGTATCAAATGGGTTAAAAATGGACTTTTGGAGTTGTGGTGTTCATGAAAATAATGTTGTTTTAATTGAATGTCAATCAGATATGGCCTCTTTTGGTTCAAACGGGCTTCATTACATCATAAACTATTTTTTGGAACATCAGCTAAAGCTGTTTAACATCTAGTTCCAGCTGATTGGTCTCTTCAGAGAGGAGACCAGTCAGCTGGAACAAGAAATCAAAACCAATCACTCAACTGTGGTCTCTTTTTTTTTTTTTTTTTTTTTTTTTTTTTTGCATAAAAGCTCAGAGAGATGAGGAGAGATTTTTAAGCATGATAATTATGTTGTAAGGTTTCCATAAAATATTCCAGATTAAAAAAATCTGGAAATATTGAAAGAAAACCAGGAAACCCATAGCAGAAATGAACAAAAACATGAAAGCAGCAAATCTTCTCCAGTGTTTGTTTGGTTATCTGCTTTTATTTGTGGTTAAAAGACATACAAGCAAAGCCATCCTCTGCTGGTTAATATCATGACTTTCAAGAAGCTTTTGTTCCCCCTCACAACCAAAAGAAACGGCTCATGCTGTGTGCTGTACTGCCCCCCAGTGGGGGGGAATCCATGGTTTTCTGGCTTCAAGGCTTCAGAATTTTGAAAGGCTAAAAATAAAAAGATTTCTCTCCTAAACTGGCATCTCCACTTCGTGTCAGGAAAGCTCTCTACCTCTGTTCCCTCTAGAAAGATGGCAATCAAACCACAAAAAGCACCACGGCGAGATGAGTTCAAAGATAAGAGCTGGATGAGCAAAGATTGAGTGATTTCAAGTTTTGAATGAGGAAATGAATGTCATCGCTTCTGCACATCTCAGTTTGCAGCCAGCATTAAAAAAAAAAAGGTCTTTCTTTTCTAAACTGTCAGCTTTAGGCATCAAATGCAGAAATCATTTTAAACCTAAAGTCAAATTAGGTTACAAAAGGTTAACTGAGATTCCCTGACTCTGTAGCTTCAATTTTCTTTGTTTTTTTACACCATTTGCTAAATGAATTTATCATCTCTTATTTGTTTTTTCTCTTCTTCTTTTCAGGAGTTGACTACAGTGTGAAGACATTAACTGTGGACAACAGCCAGGTGGCGCTGCAGTTGTGGGATACAGCAGGACAGGAGAGGTGAGGCGCCTTTACAAAGTTGATGATGAGGGCATGAACTTTTTTTTTTTTTTTAAACTCAAGAGTTCGAAGGCTTTTGTTCTCATCTGCTCTTCTTCAACCAAACCTTAAGAAGTCCCCGTCATGTGATCTCAGGATCTGCAGCTTTACATTTGGGAGGAACTTTGTGGTTTTGACATCCTTTATTTCATTTACAAGCTGTTCGAGGAATCCAGCACATTTTGTATGTTGAGTACGTGGTTAATCTGGGCTGTTCTTTTGTTTGTTGGTGTTCTTCATTCAGGTATCGAAGCATCACCAAGCAGTTCTTCCGGAAAGCAGACGGCGTGGTTGTGATGTACGACATCACGGCAGAGCAGAGCTTCACGGCCGTCAGACAGTGGCTGACCAGTGTAAAAGTAAGAGTGCAAGCTGCCATTCATTTCACTTCTTTAATTACATTTAGAGATAAACCACATTTGCTTCTGAAATAAAACGTGTTCAGTCCTCATGAAGGTCAGTCCTTTCTCGCTTTGTCGACAGGAAAGCGCCAGTGAAGAGATTCCCATCTTGCTTTTGGGAAACAAAACAGACAAAGAAATGGAGAGAAAGGTTGAGAAGAACTTGGGTGAAAGACTAGCCAAGGTCTGTGTTCTGCAGTGGAATAAGTATCTGTAGTGAGAGGAACAGAAAGGCGTTAAGTCTTTTCTCTCACGACTTCAGTTTGATCTCAGATTCTGCTGATGTCTGCTGGGCTTCATCCTTTGACAGGACTGTCAGCTCAGCGTCTTTGAATGCAGCGCCTACTCCGGATACAACGTCCTGGAATCCATGGTCTATTTAGCCAGGTGGGTAAATCACCTGATTCTGTTTGTTTTTGAAGAATATTTGTTTACTAAAGAACAACAACGGCCATTTCTGCCCAAAACTAGTCTTTATACCTTTATTGGTCGGCCATTGTTTTCACACAAAAAATGCTCACGCTTTCAATACACAGATCAGTTTCATAGTTTATAAAGAAAACAGAAAATAAACAGTTGTGTAATTGTTTACTCATTACGGTTCAGACTCAACACTTTAGTCCGTTTAGGAGACTGCTGGATTTCATATATTTGGAAATAAAACACACTTTCATGGAATCATTCTGAACAGATTCTTTTTGTGAGGATCCGTTTTTCAGAATGGGGCGGAGCTTAGATCAGGTGGTCAGGTTAGCTAGACATAAAAGCACAGTTCAATTAAAAAAAAAAAAAGACTCCTTATCGTGATTTTCTTCCTGTTGCACCTTCATTGAGATGAAGTATGACTTCATTTTCATCTACTAATAAACCAAAGGACACATTTTCTGAAGGTTATGAATTTGCATTACTTTATTACGCTGCAATCTTTTTTCATTCAGAAACACAACTCTGCATTTCCGGTCAGGTATTTGGAGAGTCTACAAATGTGGACTGTAGTACAATCCCAGTCCTTTTAATTATTTGTGTCATATATTTGCATTAAAAAAAAAAAAAAAAAAACGGCAAAGATCTGAGATTTCTGTGAAATGAAGAAAACATGCACATTAATCTGGCACAAATCAAAAGCTGGCTTTCTGCTTCTTTTCTTTGTCTGGTCTGCATTTCTTTTAGAATTTTGAAGGAGCAAGAAGACCAGGAGAAGGAGAAGACGGTGCTGCTGGTGGCTGGTCCTTCAGCAAAGAAGAGGTCCTGCTGTTGAAGCAGCAGCGCCTTCAGCCGAGCTGCTCCGTCCGTCTGCACGTGAGGACTCCAAACCAGCGCACTCACTGGGTGTTTTTTGCACTATTGTAAATACACGAGTGTGTAAAGTACTTTGGATCTGTGAAGGACCTTTAAAGTGACAGGGCGAAGTCCTTTCAACTGGATTACTTTGGATTTTTAGACCTTTTTAGTGCATTTCAAGATGTTCACCCAAACTCATGTAAATTCTCACAGACCATAAATATTTATTCAACCTCTAAAGACCATCAACCTGCCATATTAGACATCTTATTACATGTGACTCGACAATGACGTGTTTGTTTTAAACCATTGTTGTTTCCCTGTTTGTGTTTGTTCAGATGCACACTAACCCTGGAAATTCAACATTTGTACATTTGTTCTGTAAGTTCATCAAGGTCTGTTTTAACAGATGTTTATTTAGTCATGTCATCAACAGAAAAACAGATTATTTTGGGGGTTTTGTGACACCACCATTTAAAAAAATAACATTTTGCACTTTGCATAATTACTTTTTTTTTTTTTTTACCCTGGCAATACTAAACAATGTAATTAATAAGTTGTAAAGTAAAATGTATTCAATAGAGGATTTTGTGAGATAAATTATTTTATCAAGATTTCAAATGTATTTCTTACATGTTCTGATTTGTCTGTCATTCATGTTGCTTCACTGCTGACATGACCATGCTTGTCACTTTAATGTATTTGTTAAACTGTGAATTAAAAATAAACATTTGTACCTAAAGTGAAAATGCCACAGAACCTGCTGGACAGCACTACCCAGTGGAAAAACTTCAACATTGCAGGTCATTTAACTTGGCCTTCACTAAAAGCCAAAACACTAAAATGTTTCCATAAAAAGGAGAAAACCATTTCTGAGTAAATTACATGTTTTTTTTTAGAATTATTTTTAAGTTAACTTGACATTTGGTAACATTTAAGCCAACTTTTTTTAAATACTTAAATTCTTAATAGGTTTTATTTTGTGTTTTTATTCCCTGGTAAATAAATTGGTAGGTTGGTGTGGCTCCTGCTATGACAAAATAGTTCTAGTTGAATTGCTCTGATGACCTTGTAAGGCAAATCTTCTATTCTTGTATTTGACAAACTGTGTAAATTGGCGATGACATTAAGAGCACAGGTGAAATGGAAGGAGCTCTTTATTTTTTTAAATTATTATTTAGTAGAATCCAGGGATCCAGTCTGCAGGATGTCAAACCACAGAGCACTTGCAAGAAAATTCCTTCTATTTAGAAGCTTGGAAGTAATTAGATTAGAAGTCCTGCTTTGTGTGCATTTCAGCAAAAGCAGACTAAGAAAAAAGAACCCTGTTAAATAATGAACTGCAAAAACACCCCCCCCCACACACACACACACACACACAAAAGTCAAAAAATGTGAGACATTTTCTTTAAATAAGGGGAAAAAAATCTGACAGTGGGGTAAGAAAAATAAGATTTTTTGTTCTGTAAAAAAAAAATTGTCACTAAGATATGTTTGATTATTTTGCTTCAGAAAAACTTAAGATTAATAAAAAAAAATTAAAAAGATTAATTTTCCTGCATGACAGAAAATAAATACTTTTCTGAAACTATGGTATGTTTACTCTCCAAGATTCAGTTTTTGCAGTTTGATTTTCTAACAAAGAATGAGTTACACTTAGGAATTTGTTCAAGGCATTTAGGATGGAAACAACAAATGTCAGAGACATGTCAACATCACTGCTCAAACTGAGTACACAGTAACACATTTTACCCATTTACTGTAAATGAGACCTGGACTGAGGGACCCCTCCCCCCCTGATGTTCCAAACAGGAAATACCTGCTAGTTCCAAGAAGCCAGGATCCCATCTATAGAGAAATAAACAGCTGTTAACCCTGATTGGTGAATGAAGTTGTCATAGCAACTCAGACCAAACTGAACCAATCTTTCCTCACTGATGTCTGGCTCCAACATGGCGGCGTCCGTATCATGAAAAAAAATGGTGACTGAATTGCCTACATTTGGTTGGAGCCAAAAGTAAACCATTTTCTGAGTGACGTCACACTCACCCAGTTCTCAGATACGGTTGATGCTTCTACCTAAAATAAAACAATGACAATGCAAACAATGAACATGATCCTTGGCTCTGGTGTTCTGTTGCACTGTTCCACAATTTTGAAAGTTCTACAATGATCGATCCCTTCATCGATTATTGTTCCTACATATTTAACATCACAAAACATTTTTAAACAGATTTTCTGACCATCATGGGGAAAAGGAGCCTTCAGTTTCATCGGTTCGAGTGATTCTGCTAAAGAGCTTTGAGGAAAGCACAGGAACATCACCTCACATGAACACAATAATCATCAACATTCCTGACATGAGTCAGCTACATTCAGAGCTGTGTAACAGTCAACACCAGAGCGACATCTTAATGTCGGGACAGATGGGCCCACCTCCATCTGATTTGCGGCCGGGTCACTCTGCGTGTCAGTGTGCGATCAGTGTCTGCCCCCCCAGCAGGGCTCGCCGCTCAAACCTAACGCATCTTGTAGTCGTGGGCTATGGCTGCTTCGCATAGCTGCCCTTTGAAATCCAACTCGAAAGTGAAGTCCAGGTCACGCTGCAGGAGAGAGGAGAAAAACAGGAGTTTTCTGTCACGGCAGGACCTGATCAAACGCTCAGCAGAGACTGAATCTCACAGTCTTTCACTTTGACCAGTCAGCAGGATGCACTGCCAGACAAATGGAGCGTTTGTGTGGAACGACAAACACCATCCCAGCGAGGGAACAGAGGACATGGACAAGGTCAACAACAGACGTGTTTGTTTACGAGGCTGCGGCGCTCTGCTGCAGATCACTGAGGGCAGCATAAGTTCACAAACATGTTCAAGATCCCAAATAACCCAGCATGAAGTCATCTGGTCACCAATGACTGATAATCTCTTTAGATTAAATACTTACAATGTTTTTCTCGTTGGGCTTCATAGAGATGCTGACACTGATCTCTTCTCCTCTCCGCACTGTTAAGTAGTCCTCCAGGTAAAAAACTGTCTGCTTCCAGTGGGTGTACGCAGCGTCTGGAGCTGAGTTTGACAAAAACACTCAGTTACTCTGCACTTTTTTAAGGTCAATAAATCAGTTTATACATCACCTGAAAATGTTTTTTTTCTTTCATTTTTTTAAAAAAAGAGTAACTACTTTCTTTTTTCTGTATGGCCTTGACACACTGGGGGCTTGTCCGGGATGCA
This sequence comes from Adrianichthys oophorus, assembly GCA_036245035.1. Taxonomy (NCBI): domain Eukaryota; kingdom Metazoa; phylum Chordata; class Actinopteri; order Beloniformes; family Adrianichthyidae; genus Adrianichthys; species Adrianichthys oophorus. Next base: position 39,615,912 of record BSAI01000030.1, read on the forward strand.
CCACACCTTACTGTGATAGGCCCGGCCACTGTTCAGCATTTTTTAAAGCTGGTTCAGAAAATCGATGGATGGATTTTTCCGGATCAAATTTAATGTAATAAATCATTCTGTCATTACATGACCAATTTTTATTTAGGATCATTCTAGATCAAACAGTTTTTATGAAATTGTCAACCTAAAAGAGTTAAACAGTTTCCAAAACCACAGCTGTTTAAGAAGACAGAAAGTTCCCTAAAAAGTTTTACATTTAAAATTATCTTTGTCATCTTACAAGCTTATTGTAATTTTTTATATTTCATTTTTCCGTCAGTTTTTTTGTCTTGCTTCTCCTCCTACACATACACAGCTATCAACATGCAACAACCTGCAGTTTGTAAAGCTCCTTTGGGAGGCTTGAACTACACTGCTAATAAATAATAAAGGGAGCACTATAAAAGCCCATCTTTTACCTGAAGGAATGAAACATTCTTTTTAAATGCTTTTTTCTTTAGTTGCATATGCTGACAACACAAACATTATTGTTGAAAATGAAATGTATTAGCCTATGGAGATTTGGATGTGGAATCCTACTCAAAAACAGACTATAGGCTGATCCAACTTCAACGTAGTGTCTTTGAAACAAGTCCAGATGAGGCTCAGTAGTGGGCGTGGCCTCCACATGCCAGTATGACTTCCCTATAATGCCTGGGCATGCTTCTGATGAGGCGGCAAATGGTCTCCTGGTGAAGCTCTTCCCACCCCTGGACCAAAGTATCCGCCAACTCTTGGACAGTCTTGGTGTTGGTGGATGGACCAAGACATCTCAGATATGCTCAATGGGATTCGGGTCTGGGGAACAGGCAAGCCAGTCCATGACATCAATACTTCCGTCTGGCAGAAACTGCTGGCTCTCTCCAGCCACATGAGGTCTACCATCGTTTTGCTTTAGGAGAAACCCAGGGTCAATCGCACCAGCATATGGTCTCACAAGGGGTCTGAGAATCTCCTCTTGGTACCTGATGGCAGTCAGGCTGCCTTCTGGTGAGCACATGAAAGCAATGCAGCCCTCCAAAGAAATGCCACCCCAAACCATTACTGACCCACTGCCAAACTGGTCATGTTGGACGATGTTGCAGACAGCAAAGCGTTCTCCACGGCATCTCCAGACTGTCACATCCAGCAGTGAATTTACCAATCTTGGTGTTCTCCAGCAAATGTCAAACATCTTTCACTGTGTTGGGCTGTAAGCACAACTCTCACCTGTGGACGACAGGCCCTCATCCCGCCCTCGTGGAGTCTGTTTCTGACAGTTTGAGCAGAAACATGCACATTTGTGTCCTGCTGGAGGTCATTTTGCAGGGCTCTGGTAGTGCTCCTCCAGTTTCTCCTTACACAAAGGAGGAGGTAGTGACTCTGATGCAGGGTTGTTGCTCTCCTACGACCTTCTCCACATCTCCTGATACACTGGCCTGTCTCCTGGTACCGTCTCCATGCTCTGGACACTACGCTGACGGACACAGCAACCTTTCTAGCTGTAGCTCACATTGATGAGCCGTCCTGGATGAGTTGCATCACCTGGGCCATTTGTGTGGGTTGTAGACGCTGTCTCATGGTACTGCTGGAGTGAAAACACTGTCAGCATTCAAGTCACCATAACATTAGCCAGAAAACATAAAGATGGAGAAGTGTCTATTGGAGGTGTCTTGCTGATCGCCACTGCACAAAAACTTGTGAAATTGATTGTCAATCAGTGTTGCTTGCTAATTAGACGGTCTTATTACACAGAAGTGTGATTGACTTGGAGTTACATTGAGTTGTTTAGGTGATCTCTTTAGCTTTTTGAGCAGTATATGTATTTATTTTGTCACCAATACATTTTATGGTTTATTTAATGACTGTTTTTATGCATTTTTTGCCATAGGAAGCGAATGAGACCAATCTTGAAGGTCTATATCTCAAATAGTCTTACAGCTAACAATGACATTTGTAAAAAAAAAAAGTAATTTCAGAATTTTGTACCCATTGTGTATCTAAGGTGGCTCTGTAGCCCACCTGGCGGTCAGTTATAATTCAAAAACTGTTTGTGTCCATATCTTTCATACTGAAAGTGGTAGAAACCAAAGATTTTTTTGCTGTCATTTGTTTGGAGAAACTTTTTGCAAATGGGATTGCCCATCTCCATCTCCACTGTAAATTTTTTGTAATTTACGACCTTTTGTAAGACACCTTTTTGCCTCTAAATCAAGATACTTTTACCTATTTAAAAAAAAATGTCTGTTCATACCCTGTTTGGAGTCCTCAAAATTCAGTGGTTCCACTCATTTAGTATAATTCTGTACCACTTTTGTAAAACATGTTATGCAAATTACAAGGGTGTGGTTGACAAATTTGCTACAACTCTCTAAAAGATCAACTTAACTTAAAGAGTACTTTCTCCAGGAATGATGAATTAGTCTTAGAAGTTTCAAAACAAAGCTCCCACAGGTGGCGCTGCATGAGACGCCATCCTGCTGAGAATCTGCCACTCAAACTTTGTGGACGCCGCTGGAGATATTTCAACAGGAGCTTCACAGCTCAGTTTGCTCTTATCAGCTACAGTCCTTCTTGACCTCTCCATCTCCTATCATCTCTGCCACATCTCACCTGTGAGTGCAACATTATGGAGTACACAAGTTCTGTAAAGAAACACCTGAAGCATCCAGTATCTAAGCAAAATTCTTCTCTTTCTCCAGTGATGGGGCGAAGAATCTGAAGGTCGGAGACTCTTTCATCCAGTTTCTGTGTGTTTTTCTGGAACGCTTTGGTGTTTTTGGCTCAGCAGACAAGCTCAGTGTGAGTCCACAGATAAAGGACCTGCCAATCAACATGGCCGCAAAGACCTGAGTCTCAATAAAGGCTGGAAGGAAGCCCTGCGTCTTATGCTAATGCAGCTTTTCTTCTGAGGTTGAAATGGATATGACCTCTGCTACTCCGTCTCAGGTTTGAAAGTCTACGTCTGCCGGACACTTCACGGAGATGTAGATCTGTATCTTATAGATTTTTTGGCGAGGCGGGCATCGGGTCTGACAGTGGCAAACTTGCATGACCTTTTCTCTCACAGGAAATCAATAGTAGGAGTGGGAGAAGGACGGAAATGATATGCTGCAGTTCTTTGTGCTGAAGCGACAAGACCTTTCTAATTTAGCTGATAAATGAAAGATCATCTTGTTTAACTGAAGGATCTGGGAGTTCAGTCTTTATCAAATGGGTATTTATATTACAGTGCTTTCCCTCAGCACCTCTAGAGGTCAGTCACGCATCAGTTTTGTCGCACACTGTCGAGTTAAGTGCTAAAGCTTAACAGTTCAGACTGACACATTTTTAAATATAAACAAAGACAACAACACTAAATTGATGCTTAGCTTAAGAGTATCTGGATCCAAGAGCATCAAAAGATCATCAAGACATCGAACCCCTGTGAAAAGGTTTGGTTGTCAGGAAAAAAAAAGTCTATGGTTCAAAAAGCGGAAAATAACATTTTAAAAGGTTTTCAGAGTCAGAGGGAACCTTAAGAATCCATCACTGCTGCTGCTTTGAACAGACGACACAGAGCTGGAGATGTCTGACCGAGAAGCACGACTCCATGAATGTGGAGTCAAATGTGAGGCCATGTGCCTGACAGCTACAGCCTGAATGAAACCACGTCACACAGCAGTAGAGTAGAGAAAAAATAGTCCCAATATGAGTCTCATTTAGGCTTTTTTTAGCTTTTCATTCAGTGTGTTGTTGATTTGAACAAATACCATCAGTCTCTAGAGTTTTCATTTATTCATTTACATGTTTTTTCATTTTAGTCTGAATTTTGCTTTTTGTGCAATTCATTTAACTGAAAACTTTACCCTATAAGAACCGAGAGCCATTTTTTACTTAAAAATAACGTTATGTAGCACAACATATACCACAAAGCAAGTGGACCACAGAAAATATTTCTGATGTTTTTCTGTCTCTCTGATGTCACCAAGAGTTCTCATGGGTTAACCCAAAGAGTTTAATACTTTATATACGTTGTTTAAAGTATGTAAGCTTATAGTCAGAAGCTTATTAGAGTCGTCCCATGGACTGTATATGAGAACTGGACTGAGTGACCCCTCGCCCCTTGCGTACCAAACAGGAAGTATCTGCCGATTCCAAAAGGCCAAAATTCCATAGACTTCTACAGAGAAATAAACAGCTGTTATTCAGTCATTCTATTGGTCAGAATAACCATTCTTGCTCTGACATCTTTTATTAACATGGTTTTGATAATTATCTTTTTTCAGGATATTTTCATGTGGGGAAGTTATTCTAGTTACAAAGTGACCAACCAGATGCCTCAATAAAAGTAGGTGGAGCCCGCTGGCCCCATGCACGTCCATAGTTCAAAACATTTGATTGATTTCGTGTAGCACGCTTTTAAGTGGTAGGGGTGTAGGCTACCACTTGTGTTTGTCAAAGAAACATTGACTGAGAACAAATCGGACCAATCACTGCTTACTAACAACGTCTGGTTCCACATGGCAGCGTCTGTATTGGGGGAAAAATGGCAACTGAATTGACTTCATTCTGTTGGAGCTGGAAGTAAACTGTTTTCTGGATGACGTTACACTCAGTCAGTCCAGTTCTCTGCTTCAGCCAAAGATTTGTCCTTAATGCTTTTTTATTTAAAACCAGGACAATCTGCACAGTTTGACAATATATAACTGTCATTTGTGATCAGAGGTTATGCTCGTCCTTTAGCAGGTCTCGTCTGTCACGAGGCTGCAGCTGCTGTCTCTCTGCAGACATGAAGGTGTGCAGATCAGAGAGATGCTCAGGTTAATCACACGCATCATTACTGGCTCAATCATTTCCCCCCTTGTTTCCATCCAGACTCAGAGGACCATGACTGGTCATCAGCATCACAAATTAGCTGCAGCTGCTCTTATGTTACCCCCCCTCCCTGACTGATGAAAACACGGTGAATAGGAATGGATGCGTTCCACGTTTTACCTGTGGAGAAGCCCGTCTTCTTGTGACACTTGGTAAACTCAACGTTGAAGTAGGTGACCAGAGCATGGATGTAGTCGTTTCTCTGGATTTGCAGGCAGAACGTGGAGGTGAACGTGAGGTCCTCGGGCTTCACTGTGTAGATGTCCACCTCCTTGAAGGTGGAGAAACAGATGAACCTCTTTCACACACATGGAAGCCACAACAAAAGCCCTCGGAAAGGTTGGATGACAGAGAGCTCCATCCTTTCCCAGCATCCAGCTGAGCTTCATTTAAGTCACTGCAGCAGATCTGCCGCCACTCTGTGGCTCCATTAAGTTTAACAAGTCATCTGATGCAGCATCAGCTCATTAAGCCATCTTCCAACGAGAACACGGAGTTCCTCGCTTTCATTTCCCTGTTGTGGGAATGACAATGCGCACAAAGCAACTTGCAGCTCGAGTTCACCTGAAGCCCACGCTGCAGAGTGGCAGGGCTGCCTTCATCTCATTTCATGTACCAGCGATGCATGCTCGCTAACAGAAACTCACCCTCAGCTCTCCGGTTTTGGCACCAGATCCCACATTTGTTGAAGAACAAATGAGCCTCGTGTTTTTTTGGCATAAAAAAAATCCCTAATTACTGTCAGATTCCCTCCTGCTGTCTAAACAAGAGAAGACACTTCTCCCATAAACACGAGATATTCACCAGGTTTTTGCTCCGCTTTCCTTTTTATATTCATTCTGTTCCGACTGATTATTCTCATTGTTGATTCTTGGCGTAAAGAAAGGCGGTCTGATGTAAAATCATAGGGGTATTGACAGCGGCTGTTCTGCCAGGACAGAGGTGAGGCTCGGCAGTAATCAGTCGCACTCATCTGAGATGGTTTCAGTTCAGGGGAATTAACAAGCTGCTGCTTAAATGCGACACACAGGTTCAGTGGGGAGGGGAGGGGGCAGCCACGCAGCAAGGTCAGACTCTGAAGACACCATGTTGTAACTAGAAAATGGAAATGACAGACTAGCTGTTAGGATGACTGGTGGTGCAGAGATGATGAAAAAAAGGTATTCATAGATTAAAATGAGTAAACATCCATGACTGATTTGCAACAACTGAATCTTAATAAAGTAAAAATAACCTCATTTCAAGAAACAAAATTGCTTTTTTTCTGCCTTCTTCACAATTCCCGTCAGAGATCACCTCAGCGAATAAACATTTGGTTTGGCAGAGAGCTTTACGCCGGGAGGGCTTTACGCCGGATGCCCTTCCTAACACAAATCCACGTATTTTATCCGGGCTGGGGACCGGCACAGGGAGACCCAGACTTGCAAAACAAATAATATTATTATCAAGAAAGTTTTTTCAATTAAAATAGTTTAATTTTGAATGTTCTAGTCTAAAGAAGTATTCAGTTAGTATTCTTACCACACATGCATGGTTTATTGCAGACTTGCCACATTTATTTTCAAGTATATTTGACAAGAAAAAACATCAAGTGTATTACTTTTGCTAAGGGTTATGTGAACTTTGATCTTTGTGTCACTTTGTGAAACTTTTATAGATTGGAGCAACATTGGAGACATTGATCCTTGCAAAGATTTCAAACCTTGCTGTTAGACATTCAAGAAGTTTAAAGATGTTTGAACTTCTCGTTGCTCTACACCTTTCCAAGTTTTTTTCAAAATCAACACAGTCCAGAATTTCTGTCTCATTTAGATCAAGGATCTGGAAATAAGGAAAACATTATTAATATAATAACAATTTCTTTTTCCTCCAAACTCTAAGCAAAAGAAAAACTTGATTTGAGACAAAAAACTTCAATTTCCCTGTAAGTGTTGATTATAAGGATGTTAGGTTTAAAAAATGTTAATAAGTGAAATTGACATTTATTTTGGAAACAAAAATGTAGATTTATGATCTAAGAATAAATGCTAGTTTTACAAGATTTACAAAGACAGGCCAACTTAAAGTATACTTAGATTGTCATATTCTTCTAATAATACAAACCATTTAGTTAGAACTATAGCAAAACATACTTATTATTGGGATGTATAGCCTTTAATTTGAAGTAGCAGTAATTCTATCTAACAGTTAGCCTTTTCAGCTTACTTCCTTTTGTGAATGCTTGTGTGGAACTCCTTGTTTCTTGATTTTATGACTGCTGCATGGACAGATCATTGTGTACTTTCTTCTTGTTCTTTTCCTATTTAGCCACGTCTGCTGCTGTGTCGCCTCTGCTGCATGTGTGTGAAGTGAACGGCTCGTTGCAGCTTCAAAGATTGACAGTAAGGGATTTTTCAAAGTACTGTGAATCCTTAAGAGCACTGACCTTAACCAGGCAGGAGTTTGTCACAACCTGTTTGGGGTCCACCACATCCACCAGAGGCTCCTTCATGGCGACGTTACGGATGCAGGTCATGTCAAAGCCGTACACATTCTCCCACCCTGGAAAAATGATCAGGTTGCTTCTTTAACACATACATTCTTTGGTTCTAGATTGTTCTCCAGTGGAGACTAGGAGCTTGACGAGTTTCATGGATGGGCGGTGAAGAAACTGTGGGAGAGCGCCCCCTCATTTAAATCCTGTCGTTTTGAAAACATCTGGGTTTTGGCAGATTAAAGGTCACATTGCAGTCGGCACTAACTTGTGAAATATCTGCTTCCTCCAACCTCCATCCTCGCCTCATGTAGCCTGGTTGCTTAAGCTAAGTCATCTCATGTATAATTCATTCTGCCTCCCAGGGTAGTGTGAGCAAACATCTCTGTCGTGACCTAAAAGAGGAGAACAGTTTGAGTGCTTTGGAGAACTGGTGATAATGAACAGGGTCCAAACCACCGGAGGCTTCCAGACCTATTTGCATTTCTTGCCACCCACTTATTTAAGAGTGAGTGCAGCTTGGAGGAACGGCGCAAACCTCTGGATGCTGTTAGAACACCGGAGACATTCAAAGGGCCACTCCTGACTCAGCACAAAAGTCTGCATGGGCCTACTGCCACGGGGGAGAAAAGCTTCCAGTCAATATGTGCACAGCGTGACATAACGAGCACAAAAGAGCTTCCAGACATCACAGGAAAACTCTACAATAAGCCGGTGTGATGTGGTGGTGCAGGTCCCACTGCCGTGGGAGAGGGAGTGGGAGCGTGTCGTTTGTGCTGCAAACATTCAAAGAAAAAGAACTGAATGACTGAAATAAGTAAAGTAAACTTAGCATAACTGCAGAAATCAGTTACCAGCAACTGCCTTATGAATGCAGCTTTGTGCATCACTTTACTACTGCAATAAATATTTTCAATACAGCAAAAAAAAAGTGAAATTCAAAGCTGTTAAATCTTAGATATTTTTTCAAACTTGTTGTGGTCTTGGACTTTTTTTAAAGACCCAGTTCTATCATCTTTTATCTATTTTCAAAGCATTCCCAGGGGTTTTTCTGGTTATGATAACGCTGTTTTTAGCCAAAATCCAAAACCTGTCATTTTCTAGAACATAGTTTCTGCAGAGCGGCAGGAGTTCATTAGAAAGTTGTCTCTCATTTGTCATCACCCATAACTGAGAGCTCTCTGTTTACAAACTCTCCTGCTAGCTCAGAGCCCCTCACATCCTGAACAACACTGAAGCTATTGGAATGGGGCGCAGCAGGTAACTTGTGGTTTTCTTTACTGTATGTTCTCCATCAACAGAAAAATGCCACAAGAACTTGTTAAAAATCCCCAAAACACAAGTTTCATCAAAGTGGGTCTTTAAGTAGACCTAGTATTATCACGCTTGATTTAACTATTTTAACTCTCCTCATTAATTGTGAAATAGTTGCAATTTTTTGTTCATAGTGACTAAATACTGTATTTTTCATCTATTAGTCACAAATTATTTGGATGTTTACTTTAAATGACCAAATAATTCACCGTCTGTCTGACTGTCAGGATCTATCTGAACAGTTTGTCACAGGCTCCGGTCACGGTGGCCATGCTGCCGTAACGCTTTGTGTCCCACAGCAAAACATCCCACAATCCTCCTGGAAAGTTTGGAGAGGGTGGAATGATGGAGAGGCTTACAGTATTGACCTATCCTATCAGCCACCCGCCCGACCCAGCCTGCCACTGGAAGAGTTGCTGAACTGGAGAGCTGCAGCCGGAGCATGCCCACACCTGTCTGATGCAGACGTGTTGAGTCCCACTCCATGTGGGACGGGTGAGAGAAATGGGTCAAAGCTGGTTTAATATAAAAACTCACTCCTCACTTACAGTGTATTTTGAAGTCCTTGTACTGCCTGTCTTCGATGGCTAACACGTACAGCGAGGCCCGGTCAGGAAACATTAATCCCCCTGGTTTCTGCTTAAACCAAGAGACAAAAAAATTACTTTAAACAAATGTAAAGGTCATCCTAATTTATCCTCTAAATTCAGCAGCAGCGTGGATTTGAAGTTTAGTCCTATAAAATAAAGAAAAAGTCAATATTCGTCAGTATGTTTCATTTAGTTTCAGAGTTTGATCCAGTTGCTTTTAGACATTTTTGTTCTATAGTTAACAGCTCAACTGAAAATAAAAACTTTTAAGACAAAAAAACAAACTTCCATATGACATCTTAACAGTACAAAGGTATTAAAGACCCACTCCGATAAAAATTGTGTTCTTAGCATGGTCTTGAGGCATTTTTCTGATGATGGAAGGCATATATAAAGAAAATTAAGCTCAAAAATCAATTTCTGAGTATTTTTTATTCAAATCATTGTGAATCAGGAGCAGGTGAAGAAATTCAGTTTGAAAAAGATCATATTTGTGGCGCAGAAAATACGCTGGCGTGCCACAAGCTTCTCGCTCCAAGCTCTCTACAATGGGGAGGGGAAGGGGGGGCCGGGCTGCTACGCGCCAAGGGTCCCGCCCCCAACTCAGAGGCATATATTAACAAACTCCTGCCGCTCTGCAGAAACTATGTCCTAGAAAACAACACAGTGTTTAAAAATTTGGCTCAAAGCGGTATCATCATAATTAAAAGACCGCTGGCAACGATTGGAAAATAGATCTAAAGATGGTCGGAGTGGGTCGTCCAAAAAGAAGAAGTCTAAGCTTAAACAAAATATACGGTACAAGTAACTTTATTGATTCAGAAGGGAAATAGTGAAAAGAAAACAGATGTGACACAAAAATATTTAAGAAATATAAGGTTGGCAACTCTTATGACCAAAAATATGTGTTGTAAAATCATTTAAAAAAGATATGTGCAAAATTTCAACAGCAAATAAATCTATTACATTTTTAAAAAGATGCCAAAATAGTTTTTTAAAAATCTTCAATTATCCTGTGAAAATGTTCTCATTTTGAGTTTTTATTTTGAAAAGACAACTTGTAATGGAACGGTAACTTTTTGACTCAGAAGTGCGTGTCATACCAGCCACTTGTCTCTGGCAAAGATGACGGTGTTGAGCATGGATTCATAGAAGAGACAGTAGCCCATCCACTCAGATATGATGATGTCCACTTTTTCCACAGGAAGCTCCACCTCCTCCACCTTCCCTTTGAAAATGGTGATAACTGAAAAGCACAAAAAAACCCTACTAAAGTAATAATTAAATAATGTGTAAATAAAAAAAAAACAAACTAGGACAACCTAAGATGTGAAGTCACCACCTACTGCTCTTTCAATTATGGGGAATACTTGTTATTCATAGGTTTTTTCAAGGCAGGATATTTGCTGACAGGGAGGTTTGTGAAGCTGTTATCTGGCAGGTGCAAAGCTAGCGGCTTTGCAGCTTATTTGTTTGCAGCTGGACGATAAGCACGCTTGAGTCAACAACAAAGAACTGGAAGCATGTGAATGCAAATCTGCAGAGCAAGTACAATAAAGCATCTGGATTTGAAGGTGTTTGCATAAAACATTCCTTCTCTTTTTCCCTTTGGTAGTCTTTTCCTCTTCTCTCATTCTGGGGCGCTGTGGTGGACTTTTCCTGAATTGATTGTTGATAAAGTGCAGCGTCATCAAACATCTGCAGCTCGTACCGCTGTCGAGATGGTTGGACTTGATGATCTTCTCTGAGTATTCTGAAATGCTGGAGCATTCGATCTGGAGAGATAAAAACACAAAATATCGAACTCAATCACAGTCTGCTCACTTAAAAACAGACAACTCCACTAATAATGAGTATTTTGATTAACATTCATGGTAGGAAAAATCATTAGCAACAAGATCTGATGAAAAAAATGTTTTCCAATATGATTCAAAACCTAGACTTCAAATCAATTAATGGCCACAGATGCTAAAAGTCACATATACCAGGTTTTTACATCTTTTTTCACATCCATCCATTTTCTGATCTGCTACCGGGTCGTGGGGGCAGCAGTCAAACAAAGATGCCCAGACTTCCCGCTCCCCGGCCACTTCCTCCAGCTGCTCTGGGGTGTTCCCTGGGCAGTCCAGAGACGTAGTCTCTCCAGCGTGTCCTGGGTCTTCCCCGGGGTCTGCTCCTGGTGGGAGATGTGGAGAGGCAGCGGCTCTACTCTGAGCTCTCTCCGGGTGACTGAGCTTCTCACCCTAACTCTAAGGGAGCGTCCAGCTCAGAACACCCTTTATGAGTCCCAACCAAGACTCTGTTGCTTCACCCAGATTGCCGTCACCGGGGCCTCACTCTGAGCCAGGCCTGGGGTTGGGGCTCACAGCCGAGCACCTGGTGTCTCTTTGGGTCCAGCTCATCCCCTGTGGGCCCACCACCTCCAGGAGAGCCTAAAAGGAGCCGGTGCGATGTGGTTTGGGTGGGAATCGAAGGCGAGTACCTCGGCGGCTCAAACCCAAGACGTGGAATTGGGCTTTTGAGACTTTCTTTACATAACAAAACAAAATCGTTTTTTAAGTAAAATATGTTTTTCAAAAGTGAAACATAAAGTTTTGCTGCACTCTGTGTCTATAAAACTCTGCTGTTAAGTCTCCAAGCAAAAATAAAAAAAACATGTCTTCCGGGAAAAGTTAAAGTAAAATGGTGAGATTCTTCACATTTTTCTTTCTTTTAAATATATGTTCAGCTCATTGTACGGATGTTCAAGCAAAGAAGCAGCTTTTTCCTGTCTTCTTTTTAAAATCTTCACCTATAATTGAATTATTACTTCTTTAATGCTGGACTTCAGCCCTCCAGAGCTGCATTCCCTAAAACACAAACACTCTTTCACATGAATGTGATTTCCAAACAACAGGATTACAGTGAAGTCTGATGCTTACAGGCAGACATCACGCCTCTCAGTCTGTACTACTCTCTCTCTGAAGGAGCTGATTTTCTCTTCCCTGTGTGACTTAGGAGAATTTTTAGAGCTTTCTCTGGATCAACGATGACTGCAAGCATCCTCAATGTTTCCTGGGGTTAAAAGAGAACAGGGTTTTCTTTGCTTAGTGTCATTTGGTTTGATGGATTCTTCTGTATCACAGATGCTCAGTCAATTTACAAAAAGGAAAAAGGCTTCAGGCATGCACCTGGATAGAAAATCTAAACTGTTTTGTGCAGGAAATCCTTGGGATGGTTCTTTTTCAGTCTCTGATTTATTCCAACAAAAATGGGTTATAACCGTGGGGTCAAACTTAAAATGGAGAAATGTTAAAAGCATAAAAAGCCGCCGTATCTGAGTGAGTTTTCAGAATCAAGAGCTTCATGATTAAACACCTTGAGGGAAAAGATTAGTTCATGTTTTTGACTGCAGCTAAGTGTGATATTCAGCTCACTTTAATTCAAACACGTTCTTTCCCCTCCGTGTTCACTAATGATCTTTTTTTTTTTTCCTTCATTGCTCTCTTTTCAAAGAATGAGTTAAATGAAACATTTCCAAGAACTGATCTGGTTATTCTTATTCATAAAGTTTACTCTGCCAATAGAACCAGGGACTTAAAGTCCCAGACATTGGTTCTGGAGGAGAGCAGTCTGGGTTAATTTCTTGGAAACTGTTAAAATTAAGGTCAAACGACACTCAGTCGTCAGATGGACCACAGTTGCAGTTACTACCTTCAGCCATAGTCACAGCACCTGTACAGGCCTTACAGGTGCTGTGGGGTTTTGGGTTGTCTGGGGCCATGGAGGGTCGCAGAGGGAGGCAGCTGCATATTAAAGGAAGCGCAGGTGTGGTTCCCTTGAGGCTCATGAGTCACCTCATGAAAGTGGAACGGACCATTTTGCGTGTTGTAAGGGTATCACTGTAAGGGCAGTTGTGACTGAGGCTTTTCATTGGTCGAGAGCCTTGACCACCACACTCTTATTAGGTGAGGAACTTTTTATGTCTTTTCTAAAAAAAAAAAAGGTGATACCCTAGCACAGTATTTATTTGTCATCGTACATAAGTATGCTATGAGGAAAGCCACCGCTGGGGGAGAAGAAGAACTCGGTTTCATCATCAAACGCGGCAAAGTCGTAGATCACTATCACAGACCCAGACTTTACTAATGATGTTGTATTGCTCAGCAACGATATAAATCAAGCCAGACAACTAGTACACAATGTGGAAGTAGAATGTGGCAAAATCAGTCTCACATTGAATGCAAATAATTTAAAACAATGTTCTATAATGTAACACCATTTGGAAAAGTAATCTGACAAAGAAACTTAAGCTACAGCTGTTTAGAGCAACAGTCAATCCTCCTATACGGCAGCTCAACATGGTCACGAGCAAAGAAAACACAGCGATCTGAAAGCTGTGAAGAAGTCAAACCCAGAACCAGAAGGAAAACCTACAAGAAATAAAAGCTGCTGGTCAAAATGTGCTTTCAGTGTTAAAATCATGAGTTCTTTGTTACTGATTATCACAATGGTAAAATCTCGCGAAGTGGCTTCACACCTGATAAGGACATGATTCAGCAGAACTCCTTTCCTGAAGCATTGGGGGGTCTGAGAGTATTTATTCTCATCAGAGAGTTTCCAGTCTGCCAGAGGAAGCCATTCCAGAGCAGATGTATTCATGCAGAAATGATCCATCTGCCCTTAATAAACCAAAGAGTGTTGAGAGCACCTAAAAATCTGCAGATGATGAAACAGCTTCATGCCTGAAGAGCAGAGTGAAAAGTCACAGCACCAAACTCTCACAGAAAAACGACATCTTTACTCTAACTGAGTAGATTTTCCCCTGATGAATTACACCAACTCAGAAACTGACAAATGAAAGCATTTGAAATTAATTTTTTGATGGATTCAATTGAAATTAGGTCATAAGATTTGCCAGAGTAGAAATGGGGAATCTGGGACATTTGCGTTGCACAGCTTCCCTCAAGCGACACTCGGCTTGGTGTTAGAGGAAGGCTTGGTGGTGGGGGGGTGGCTCCTGGAGCCCATTGGGCACCCGACTTGACAGCAGCTCCCCTGCAGCTGACCCAGGAGCAGACGTGCGTGCTCTCACAGGCGTGCACATGCTTGTGGCGTTGAGTACCCACATGAGAACAGGCTGCTTCTCCTCTAATTGCCAATCATTCCTCATTTTTTCCATCAGTCAGTCACAGCATCACCTTACTGGGAATGCTGGGACTCTGGAGCGCAATGATGGAGGTGCTGCCTCATGCACATCTCACTGGTGTCAGGAGAAGTCCCTGTCACCATGGCATTCCCTGTGCCCCCCCAACCCCACACCTAAAAAGTAAACTTCTCTAATTCTGCCCAGATGTCATCACGTGTCTGACCTCGGGCGGCTCTGCCACATACATGTCAGGAATACGTTACTGCTGATCAGCTGACATCTGTGATACTTTCTTCTGTGGGGGGTGGAGCCAAGAGGGGTGTGGTCAGGAAGAACAGCTCTTCTGAGCCGGTGAAACCTTCCGACGAGAAGAAGAACCTCTCAATGCTTTCAATAAGGCCATATGGCAGATGGTGGTTTTTCCTGACATAACCAACTGAATATCATCCTAAACCAGCAACTGGAGAAGTCCAGCGCCGTGCTGATCCTGCACCAAAGCCTGTGGCTCAAATAACTGCTGTTTACCTCAGCAGCAGTAATATTTTGAAGTAAAACTATTTTTTTTCTGACATCAACCTTTGGCTACTCCTGTATGGTAGATGCACGTGAACAGTTATAATACATTGCTTTTGCCTACATGTTTGTCAGCAGCAGAAACATTTTTGTTTGTCAGTTTACTCTGAATGATAAGCCATCAGTGGCTTTTCCGGCGACCTCAAAAAATGATCGCCACCTTTTCCACATGCATCAAATTTCTGTCTTTTTGTTCATTCCAGTTTATGAAAAGGATTTCAAACTGCAACTAGAACCCTGAGGTTTGATAGCTTAGTGTTTTTGTCTTTTATGAGGAACCTCGAGGGAGCTGACAATTGCCAGCAGACCGAGCAGAAACCCACAAAAGTAACTGAAAAGTGTTGGAAAAGTGAAAACGTTCAGGGTCCACAGAAGAGGGAAGCTTTATTTTGACAAGCCTTTTTACTGTTGGAAAGGTGAAGCCTGATTCCAGATTTACAAAGTGAATTTGTATGAATGGCTTCAAAAATCTGACCCAAAAATATAAGCTTGTGGTTGTTTATCCACAGTTTTTGGGACTTTTCTTTCCCAACAGGTTTTCAGTTTGGTGCAAAGATCGAAGGTTTCAGACAGATCTCAGGAATTGTTACCAAAGATGGACAACTGTCACAATACTGTGAAAAGCACGTCAAGAGCAAAAGCAGGGCGGCAGAAACACAGTCAGAGAGCGAGCAAAGCGGCAGAGAGAAGGCAAAGACTGAAGGGAAAGTCATGCACAAACAGAATCTTAACCAGTGGTTTATAGAAAAAGCCTCTTGGCAATTTCCAGTTAATCACTTCTTCCCTGAAGCACATGCACTCAGTGTTTAGCCACCGCACAAGAAATAATCTCCACCTGGTCGTATTCTCAGACACGACCTGACTAACAATTACTTCTGCTCCAGAGCGCAACAACAGAGCGAGCTCTTAATTCCTGCAGAAGAAACTGCACACTTTTCATCTTCTGCACCCTAAACCTTGAGAAAAAAAGAAAACACAGTTCTTTAAATATTCCATGCATGGAAAAATTCATGGAGTTCAAAGTTGTTTAACGTCAGTGTGATTGCCTGAAAGCAAAGCGCTTACCCCGTAGACGTGCTTGGCCCCGGCTTTGGCTGCAAACATGGAGAGAATCCCCGTCCCGCTTCCAACATCCAGCACAATTTTGTCCTTGAAGACATGCTTGTTGTGATACATAGCATTCCTGTAGGTCAGCGTCCTCACCTCATCCTTCAGCATCTCCTGGTTGATCACATGGCACATAACATTAGGAAGATGCCAAGCTTTTGTGGTCAGGGGTGTGGATTTTGGGAACAGCCTTCGCCCTAATCCTGACATGTTCCCTCTCAGCTTTGAGGTTCAACATTTAAATCCACTGCAGGAGTTTCTCAGAAATCCCTGTGAGTCTGCAGGCTCAACATGTCTGCAACTCTTTTCTTTCTTTGCATAAGTGGACAAGTATGCAGCAAAGACTAAAATAATCCTGATCTACATTCTAAAAATATGTGACACAGGTCACAACAGCAGCAGAAGCGACGTTTCATCATTCCAGTTTACAGAGTTCAGCTAAACTCTGAGCTGATTCAACAAATACAACAAAAGGAAACATAACAAATAAAATAAACATACTAAAGGCAAATGTAATGTCTTAAATGGGGAATAAGAGTTGAAAACGACCAAAAAGCTCATTTTTTTAAACAAACGCCAGAAGAATCATATTTTTTAGCCGAAAACACTTTTGGTGTTACTGAGTCTTCAGGCAGATTTTTTTCTCAGTAACAAACAAACAGACCAAGGATCTGAACTGCAGCTCTTTCTAAAACTCGATGGCGCTGAAAAAGTTTAAAGGTCATTGAAGAACAGAAAGCAGAAGAACCACTGGGGAGTCTCGCCTGTCAAACAAAGTCAGGATTTGACAACTTTTCCTCTTCCTGCAGAAGAATCGGCTGTTCTTAGCGGCCTTACAAGAAGACAAAAGCTGATTACCATAGATGTTTTTTTCTTTTCTTGTATTCTTGAAGTTTTTCTGCTTTTTCTCATCTACACGTCTTTGCAGGAACAGCCGACTTTTCTTTGTAAGCCATGTTTTTGTCACATTGATTGTGAATAAAGATCAATTTGGAGTTTTCAAGCTTGATTTTTTTTTTTTGGTTGAAGTGTAAAGTTAAAGAACGTCTGTGATTAACTTTTTGTAAACCTTTTAACAATTAAAGCCTCTGGCGGCGTTGCCCCGTTGCCCTCTTTTGACCTGCCCTCATTAAGCTGAGCGGTTTCTACACAACAGGTTTATGACATTTTGGAAGAATCTGCAAAAGTAAACTTTTGGATTTCCTTGGCAACGAAGGTTTCTTGTTAACCACACCCACATTTCCAATATGGTCATGTGGGATGTTATATTGTTCAGCTTGGGCCAACCATTCATGTATGGAATTTTTTTTTTTTTACAATATTCCAGTAAAAATGTGCGAGCAACAGGAGAACACTACTTTTGCAAGCTTGCCATGCTAATGTCGATCAATATCTACAATATAAAAAAAAAAAAAACAACAACATATTTTTGTCATCGAGGAGTTAGGAGAGTTAAAATATGTAAAAGGTACTAAAGTTTTTTATTTTTGTAATTGAAGGTGGCGCCCTCTTTTCTAGGTCAAAGGTCAACAACTTCCTGTTAATGATTGTAGACTTAAGTTGGCCGCATGTGTTAAATTTAATGAAAAATTGCTTGAACAAACATTTCTTTTTTCCAGATTGTGTAAAACGTAATTTATTGACGGTTTCACCTGCTGTGATGCCATCATTTTTTTATTCTTACTTTTCTGGAGGGGGGTCATTCACAATATTAAAAATTTTTTTCTCCATATACTAGGTTTGTACAAATTTTGGTGATTGTATGAGTTTGTGGCAGAGATGAAATTTTTGCTGGAACGCGCAGTAAGAAAGAAGAATTGCAAAAACAAGCTGGTCCTCCAGTCCAGTCATGACTGCTGCTGCTGCGGGACATACACATCTACATTCAATATTGATTTCTTTTCTTTCAGGATAACAGTCAATAAAAACATCTCTGGACCTCCAGAACGGCTCAGATGGCGTGCAGCGGTTACCTCGTGGATCCCAAAGTGGGCGTAAGAGTCAAAGTAGTAATCCCGTGAAGTCATCTCCTCCAGGGTGAGGAACTTGGCCATTTTGCCTCGTCCTGGACAGCTGGGGAGGCTGGCGGCATGGGGAGTGTGTGGTGGACGGGTGGGCACAGGCACATGCTGCACAGAAGGCACGGGCTTGGGCAGCGAGGTTGGCTGCGCCGACTGAGAAGGGACTATGCAGATGGATTGCTGCCGTGGTTGCTTTGGAGAAAAAACAAAGGATGCTCAGCTTTAGTTACCTTCATGTTTCTCCATCCTTCTCAGACTTTCTTCTTGCTGCTCCTCAGCTCATTCCTTCTGATGAGCTCATGAAGAGCAAAGAGCTCTCTGCTGCCATGGAGCTGAAGGCTGGAGACTCTGCAGAGCACAGAAGGTGCTCACTAATGCCCTGATTATCCACCTATGGGGCCTGCTGGGAAGAGCTCGCCACTGTGTTTGTGTGAGTGAAAAAACGAGGAATGGGTGAAGCAGCAGGCAGCCATCCTCCCAGCACTGAGCCAGTAAGCCATTCTGGCGTTTGTTCTCATTCCAGCCAACAAACTTCTAAAAATAAACCAGGAAAATGTTTGGAACGATGGCAAAGAACGTGTGGTGCTCTTGTAATAGCAGCAGTGATGATTCATTCATACAGGAACATACTAAACACCTTCTGTTGGACTGAAAGCCAAACAAGACTGAGGTACATGCATCCTTTTCATCAAATTTTCAGGAATACTTTTCTGTTTTTTCCTGCAAAACTTCATTTTTCAGAACTCAAGACCCAACACACTGAAAGTCCGGAGACGTGACGGAAGAAATGAAGACTGAGGCAGATGGCTGCAGCCTCTGGACGTGCATGCAAAACTTTCCAGACTGCGTCTACAGCACTAAATCTCAAATGTAGCCTGTCTTGACTGTTCAAACCATCCCTCTTAATCTTTGGAACTTTTCTAATCTTTTCCATGCATGGTTCAGATTTTTGCATTCCAGCAGAAATATTTTAAGGGAAGCTAAACTCTGCAGGTCAGAGACAGACAAAAGAAAAACCCGCAGAAATGTTTATATGCAGGTGGATTCGAATAATGAAATAGTGTTTTAATCTCAATTTGTATCATATATCTCCTCCATCATCAGAAACATGTTAAAAACACTGTCTTTATCAGAGTGGGTTTTTAAATGTGCTTTTTGTTTGATGGTTTTGATGCGACAAAGACACACATAAAGTGAAACCATTGAGCCATACGCCCAAATTCCTCCTGGTTCCCAATGGATCATTGCAGAGACTGAAGTAACTGAAACTGAACTAAACACTTCAAAGTGAAAATCTTTCGATGAACATGGGTGTAAATGGAGTCGGAGGAGAGCAGCTGTTCTGAGAAGTCATCTCACCAAAAAAGGAGGTGGAAAAAGCTGCAGCCTTTGACATTCATGACAGCTAAACACTTTCGGGTTTCTATTTCTGACTTGATCATCTCCAAGGTGAGAGGGACATTTCTGCACCTCCTTCGGTCATAAACAAAGACTCCCAGTCAGCTTGTACCTGTTGAAACTGGTTTCAGTGACCATCAAAACAGATTTACTCTCCATCATTAAATGAGTCTGCCCTTCTGCTGTGTGCAGGACTTTTCATATTAAGGAAATCTGCGTCTTAACTCTTCCACCCATAGGAAAAAGCAGAAGCTTTCCAAATTTAAATGAGAATTGATCTTTGGCCATTATTGCCACTTAGGTGATTCCATAACACACTTATTCCCATGAAGCATCCATTCCATCCTAATGCGGGGGTGCATTAGTGCACAACCACTACCACCAACCCGGCAGCAGAAATGTGCACGTGGACAAACTGTTAAAGAACTTGCTTTGAGGGAACATAAATAATGCAAGAAGCTACTTCATGTCTAACTTTTTTTTCTTGATCATCAAGTCCAAATGACTTAGCGTCACTGTTTTCTCTCCAGGTCGTGCATGGGACGTGATCAATAATTGATCCGAAAGTTGTGCGAGGACAAAGAAATGCAAGAAATTGGGTTTTCAGTTCCCGGAAACCTATTTTAACACTTTCTAAAGAAAGCTGCAACAACGAGGTCCCACATTCTCTGCGCAAAAGCGCTGCAGCACCTTGGACAGCGCAAGATGATCCCCGCAGACTTTTGCGTGGCTCACGGGAGGTTCTTTTGAAGGAGCTGGTGCAGAACCGAGTCTTGTTGTAGGACAAGCATCGCGTGCACACTCAGCGTGGATGCAAAAGCAAAATGATGCGATAGTCACAGCTGCGTCTGTGCTGTCTGCGTAAAACGGAACCGTCATCTTTGAGATTTTCGGCGGAATCAAAGGTGTGCACTCACCTCTGCGCTCTCAGACTCCGCCATTTTTCTCCGGAGGAGCATACAGCGGGACGAGTGTTTGATTCCCATAGGAGCCCGCGGAAGTGTGCGCGGACGCCGGATCTGACTGAAGACAGGAGTGAGCTGCGTGCCCGCCGCGGGGCTCATGCGCGCCCCAAAGCGCGGAGCCCTGCAGGAAGACGAGGACTGTGCTCGGACTCGGAACTTCCACTGCTGCTGCGAGATGCGACGGATGGCATGCTGCAAAAGTTTGCAGCCCGCCGGTTTGCCGTGATGCGAAGCGCAAACGCAGAGGGCATCTTCATCTGGGGTCAGGTGAGGACAAACCGAACATCTCAACCCGTGAGGAGAAGGCGCAGAAGGAGAGCAGCCAAAAAAGACCCCCCGCGCACAGCAGCGGATTCCTGTGAACTCTGGGCTCCAGTTTCACTCTGACTGACTCCTTCACCGCAACGTTGTTTCTAAAAATAGCTGCCGCTGCCGCACGGAGAGGGTGGAGTGATGCTGCTGAGCATGGAGGCGCGTGAACGTGATGGAAATGACTTTTCAGACCATGTCACACTTCAGCTCCTCTTTATAGGACGCATCTGGACCTCTGGACTCAGAGGGGGTCCATCAGTGAAGAACACCGCCTGTTCACTTGACGGTTGGACTTGGCGCACTCAGAAAGTGTCCAGGTGGTCTGAGAACGCATGCGCACGCACAACAAAGATAAAAAAAAAATCTGTAAAAATCCAGCCAGATTCCTCATTCAGCATCTCCTCTTGAACTAAAGCAGACGTGCTTCCTTCCGTGAACTGCATCAGCTGATTTCCATCTGTTTGCACATCTCCTTCTGCACGTCCTCCTCATGCTGCTTCCCTTCTGCTGATAAATGACTGCAGAAGCTCCTGCTGCATGCACGCACAGCCATCCTAACATCTCCGCTCCCAAGTCTTCTACATTTTACACCGACATCTATTTTGAGGAGAGGCCATCCCTCTCTGCCACCCACACCACACACCACTTGTTACATTATTCAGCAGAGACAGCCAGCACACACCAAGCACAAATATAGAAACGTGCACGGCCAAAGGTTGCTGGGACTGAAATCCAGTCACATGATCAGTACTTTACTGTCATTTTCTAACAACAACAGGAGTTGATTCACCCCTGGTCCAGTTTAATTCGTCGTGCGTGCCATATCCATGGCATACCAGATTTGGACAAACCTTTTTTTTTTGTTATTTAAAGGTCAGATGATCACACAAAGGACTCAATTGAGAAGAGAAAAGAAAGAGGAGAACGGCACCTCATCTTTCAAGATATTTGGACAGATGATCATCAAGCACAGATGTTTCACTGCTTCAGTGTCCTTCGTTCAGACTGTAAGTTGCAGGAGACCTACTGGGTTTCTTCTTCTTTGGATTTAACACCCCCCCCCCCCCCCCCCCCCCCCCCCCCCCCCCCCCCCCCCCCAAAAAAAAAAAAAACAGGTTAAAATACCCCTTATAGCTTCACATTAAACCAGAAATGAGTTATTTTAAGACAATTCTGCAGTTGCTTTTTTGTGTGTGAAAACAGCAAAAAACCATAGTTCTGCAAAGAACACAGGATTACGCAGCAGCCCTCTGACATATAGTTAAGCATGCAGAACAAACAGAAGCACAACTGTCTAGATAGCAGGAGCAAGTACCAAACACGCCGCATGGCTTGTTTTTGGAGTTCATGATTCTGCTTTGGTGGCTGAGAACAAATGTGTTCTTTTCACATGTGGAATAACATATTACCATAAATTTCTTACATTAATATTCCTAAACATTTGCTTCTATTTGATTTTTTGACATTTCATTAAATGTTTTTAAATATTTATTCACCCTGATGGGAAACAGTTTCTCCACTTTAGAGACCTGTCCCCATTGTTTGGATGTAAATAAAAGAATAAAAGAAGACAGGGTTTTATTGCAATTTTAATTTTCAGATTTAACATGTAATATAATCTTTGAAATGTCCAACAGTTTGGCTTTTCAGAAACAGATAAAGAGAAAACTTTACTTCAGGCTTTTCTCAAAACTTTTGACAAAAAAATATTTAAAATAAAGCAAATTGAGCTGATGTCACAATTTCTTTTCTTCATCAGGTAAACACACATAGTTAGAATGAATATAAGAAATTAATTTTAGCTATCCTTATTTTCAAGCACTTTTCTGAGACTTCTAAATGCAGAAATGAAGGAAACTTGTTTTAGATTTTTTTTTTGTCATGATGATGCCTCTGGACAGTTAATCTGTTACTGTTGGAAATTCCTGGACTTCTGTTGGGTGTACTGAAGTACTGAGGTTCGAAGTGACGCACCTGCACCAACCTGGCTCCTCCCCCTCAGCTGATAATCAGTCTGTCGACACTCTACTGTGGGATTCTGCCGTTCTTTAACTGAAGTTTGCTCCTTACAAAAACGCCTACAAGAGTTCTGCAGTGTTAAGGTCAGGACCTGCTGGCTGAGTTTTGTTCTCTGCTCCAAAGTTCTGGAATTGTCCATGAAAACCTGCAAGGAGCCAGCCGGGTGTGGACATCTTTAGGGATGGAGGTTTCTCTCAGCCTGTGGAGGTCAGGGATTGCCTGTGGTTGCAGAATTAGTGCTGTCATGCTATTTTTTTTTTGGTGCTATTAATTAATCGTGGCTTTTAAATAATGAATCAAATTAATCAATTTTGATTGCAATTATTTTAAACCGAATAATTGCTGTGAAAAGCTTCATTTTGAGGTATCTTTGTTCACATTTGTGAGATTGCGGCACACTAAAAGATCCAAATGATACAAAAAAAAGGGCTTTATGACGTTTTTTATTAGAACAAACTTCCATCTTTACTTTGACACGACCAATGGGGATTTTGTTTTTAATCTCGAACAATTTAAACAATAAATAAATCAGGACTCAGACTGAGTCTGCTGAATTTGGTCCGGATGGAGTCCTGAACCTTGTGCTTGGCTTGTATTCAGGCTGCTGTCAGGTGAACTTTTCTTGTCCGGAACAAAGCTTGTAAGCAAAACAATATGACTAAAGATCTCTGCACTCATTGGCCAGGATTTACGAGGGCGGGGCAAAGCAACAAGAGATGTATATTATGGAAGTCCTGCACTTTGGAATCCTAGTTGGGATATTTCACTTATTGAAACTTTATATATTCGCTGATCAGTTTTGAATGTCTGGATCATCATCAGGTAAGACACTTTTTACTGCTACTTTGGTATGGTGGAAGCATGGTTTGTTTACATCATGTGACCTCCGGCTACGGTGGCTATTTTGGTACAGTTGTTCCACTCCGAGAGTTGAATGTATTCAGACTGAGGAATCTCAGAGCGAACCGAAACTCAGTCTGATTGGAAACGAACCGAGAACGCCTCCAAAGATGGGTCCGGTTCCTGGTTCCAGACTGACTGTATTCGGACCAAAAATTGGTTCCAGGTTATTGGGGTAAACAAACTCTGGTTCACTCTAAGTGAACCAGATGTGAGCAGTCTGAATACACCGTCAGATTAGTCTCATCCTTTCACCTCTGTGGCCGGACCATGCTGGAGGGCTACACAACCTTAAAACAAAAACAACGCCGCCTGGTGCTGCAGAGAAGATTTGGCACTTTTTCCGTATAGAAAGCTCTGCTGCTTACACCACAAAGACAGGTTTCTGACAAACATGTCACCAGTTCAAAGGAAATAAACCTGCTTTCCAAGATTTATGGCCAAAGAACATTCTCACAAAAGTATTGTCAACTAGAACCACAATTCTTCTGTTTGCTTGTGTACATAACTGGCTGTCATTCATTTTATTTTCTACATTTCTGCACTGAAGGGAAAAATGATCAGGAAGCAGCTGAAACCACAGCTTCATTTACGTTGGACATCAGGGGAACATGCTGATTGACTGCTGGTATGAATTATTCTGTCAAATTGGACTCATCTGAGGTTTCCGAGCTCAGACGTGAAGAATTTAACGGTGGGTTTTCTCTGATCTGATGGTTAAATATGCAGTTTTTCCTTCACGCTTTGAATGAAAAAGATTTGCGTTTATTGGGTCTAAAGACAACAAACTGAAAAGCATGAGAGCAGTGTTTTTATTGTTGCTCCTTCATTTATTGTTGTCTGCAAAAAGCAAAACGTCTCTGCCGCAAACATGTCAAAGTAAATCTTCAGCTGAACAATTCCGCAGGGTTTCAGAGCTGGTGGGGGGGCTTCGGTCTGATGATCAGCAGCACTAACATTTGCAGGCCGGCTGTAACTCACACAAAAGCATTTACTCTACTATGAAATAGAGTGGTTTTCATTATTTTCCAGTGTTACACTAATGATAATTATGCATTCTCTTTGAACATCCTTCTTCTTATCATACGTTTTCATGTGTTATATGGTCATATTTGTCATGTTTTGGGCTTCATGGAAAATGATTGGGTTAAAATACTTCAGGAACTGCCACACACACACCAAATTACCTTTCATTGTCTGCCTGTGGACAACTTTGCATTTTTCAAGTGAGGCAATCAAAGTGCACACCGATTCAGATTTATTCATATTTTGTATCATGAGTACAACGCTTCTACATTTGATTAAATCCATCCATCCATTCAACCATCCATCCATCCGTCCATCCATCTGCAGTCTAAGCAAAGATGCTCAGACTTCCCTCTCCCCGGCCACTTCATCCAGCTCCTCTGGGGCGACCCAGAGGGTCTTCCCTGGGGCTTCTACCCAGTGGGACATGCCAGGAAGATCTCCCCAGGGAGGCATCCAGGATGCCTCAGAACCAGACGCCAGAGTCACCTCAACTGGCTCCTCTAGATGTGGAGGAGCAGTGGCTCTACTCTGAGCTCCTCCCGGGTGACCGAGCTTCTCACCTGGTCTCTAAATGAGGAAGCTAATTTCAGCCACTTGTGTCCGGGACCTCGTTCTTTTGGTTATGACCCAGAGTTTATGACCACAGGTGAGTATTGGAGTGAAAATCGACCGGTAAACTGAGAGCTTTGCTTCCGGAACAGCTCAACTCTCTCTTTACGACAACGGACTGGTACAGTGACAGTATAGTGGTGGACACCATGCCATCTGTCAATCCCACACTCACAATGACCTTACCTCTGTTGCGAACAAGACCCCAAGATACTTGACTTCCTCCTCTCTGAGGAGCACGCCACCCACTCAGAGAGCAAACTACCTTTCTTCGGTCAAGAACCACGGCGGGGCTGACTCTCATCACTGCCGCTTCACACTCAGCTGCAAACTGCGCCAATGCATGCTGGAGGTCCTGGTTTGATGAAGCCAACAGGATAGGGGCGGAGCTACAGGGGGGAGGGGACCCGCTACCCGCTGGTTGAGGGCCTCCTCTGGCTTAAATACCCGGCAGGTGCTGATGAAGATGATAAGCCACACCTGTCAGGTGAGCAGACTGACATGTCAGAGGATGAAGCAGCCATAACATTTACCACTGCAGTCAAGGTCTGCCGGCTCAGCAACGCTTTGCGTTTCCGTGACAACGGGACGCACCACCATTCAAATAGTCCGCTTTATGTAAGAAAGCAGTCTAAACTGACAAAATAACAAGAACAAAGTACCAAAAATTGATTGAATATTTATTTCTTTTGAAAGTGACCATGTTATAAGTAGGATAATCCCTGACAAAGTGTGTATTAATGTACGCTGTGGAAGCCTGAATTTCCAGACGTGAAGCGGAAGACGGTTGCTTCTGATGTGTAATTAATTTGCGTTAATAAACATTTATGCTTTTTTTTTTTAATCAAGTGCATTAATGCGTTAACGTTGACAGCCCCACAAATCACTTTATTTACATTTCAATGTCATTAAAAAAAATTATGTTGCAAAGGAAAGTTTTTGTGGATTTCAGTAAAGTTTTTAAAAACATTTTAAATAAAAAAAAACTTACATTTTCCATCAATCCTTTGATAATATGGGATTTACATGGTTAAGCTTAATTTTCTTTTTAAATATATAAATGAATGCCACAAGAACATGTTAAAAACTTAAAAACAGCATTTTCATCAGTGGGTCTTTAAAAGAATCAAACAAGTTCTGAGTGCAGAATGTCATTTTCTTGTTTAGGACTTATACTAAAGGTAAAATCGTTTACCTACACATATAATAATTAATAATAATAATTTAAAAATTCTAATTTAATTTTAATTAGAATTAAAAAATAATAATTTAAAAAATGAAGCAACACTTGTGCCCCTTAGCGCTTCACAAAAGTTCTGAACTGAAATATAAGTCACTTCCAAACTGAAAACGTTTCCTCCTCCTGTCATTACAGATTACAGGATGAGGTTCAAATTCCAGGGAAATCTTTGTCTGAATGAAGTCAGGAGCCCGTTCTCCATCATGACATCCAAACATAGGCTCTGATGCTTCTTCTCAAAAATTCATCAATCGCAATGACAGCTTGCAGAAGCCCTCTCCAAACTGGCCCACACATCAAGCACCTGCTATCTCCCCCAGATGGAAAAATGCTTCTTCTCTTCCAACCAACACCTTTTCAATGCTTGGCGTTACTTGCCGCGTTGCTGCAATAAACTGAGTCATTTTACGTTGTGGATTAGTTTAAATCACAAATTATGTATTTCTGGTGGCTCTGGATGTTTTTCATACACCAGCCATGAGGTCTGGCTTTGGCTTGTTTATTTCTCTTCTTTTGTGCTGATTAGACATGCATGTGGGGAAATGAGGCTGTGGACGACGCCTCCATCATTAACGCCGGCTGCATCGCAGGGAACGACGGCGTGACTGACAGATGAAAGAAAGGTTCTCTCACAACCTTTTTAGCCTGTCACTGGGTTTTGCAGCTAAATGTTGGCTGATTGAATGCGGCGGTCGGCGCTGGTTGTTTGTACACCCTGCAGTCAGATGCCGGTGTCAGAAGTTTCCTCTGGCATTTGAATGCACCATGGTGATGCTGGAGGCCTACAAACATAACTGCTCTCTTTGAATTCAGACTCCAAACTTTTCTGTGATCAGGACATGATTGTTGGTCAATTAAAACACAAAACACTCAAACTGCAACCCTTTAATGAAGTTGCTCATAAAAAGTCGGAGCTCAAGTCTTGTTGGATGAAACAACAAGAGAGTTTGCTGAATGTCTTGAGCCTCAGAGCTGGAGCTGCTTATCCTCAGATTCCACAGAGACTAAACTTGGTTAATTATGAGTATCAAACTTTCACAGCCTTGTTGCTCACGAATGAAATGTTGCTTCAAAGACAAAGCTTTGTATTGCCAACTCATTAGCAGCAGCTCCATGGAGCACTCTGCGGGATAACTGTCTAACTGTGATAACTGAGCCACCAGAATTAATTGTCTGCTGTGTGCTTTGACTTATCTCTGAAATGTGTCCCACCCCCCGCCATCTCCTATGTTTGGTTTAACCCAAACCTGTTTTGAGTTCATTCATTCATTCATTTTCCAAACCGCTTTATCCCTTTCGGGGTCACGGGGTTGCCGGAGCCTAACTCGGCTACTCATGGGCGAAGTCAGGGTACACCCCTGGACTGGTCGCCAGTCTGTCGCAGGGGCCACAATCACACACCCATGCACACTCACATTCACACCTACGGACAATTTAGAGTAACCAATTAACCTATGAAGCATGTTTTTGGACGGTGGGAGGAAGCCGGAGTACCCGGAGAAAACCCACGCATGCACGGGGAGAACATGCAAACTCCACACAGAAAGGTCCCCCAGCCAGGACTTGAACCGGGAACCTTCTTGCTGTGAGGCAGGAGCGCTAACCACTGCTCCACCGTGCAGCCCGCACTGTTTTGAGTTCTGCTGATTATCTGATCTGCTGCTGCAATCTGTGAGTGGTTTGAACCGTCATCACTGCTCTGAACACACAGTATGCACTCCGGGTTTTCTGACGCTCTCTGTCAGATTGGAGATCCTGGAGTCCAGCGTTCCACATTTGGTTACTGATGAATGATGAATATACAATCCAGTCTCACTAAAATTAGCTTTCCTGTCTTGCCTGTGTGTAAATTTGACCAGTCTAAATGCTTGTAGACCTGCATTTCGGGTTTCTGCATTCAAAACTCTTGCATCCACAAGTCGCTAATTTTCTAAGTCTGTTTTTAAGTGCTTTGGGTTCTACATACAAACCAGGTGCCTATTGAACTCTTGAACGCCAAACAGCTGAACTCTGACCAACTAGACACTCATATTTAGTAGTGACACATGAGTGGTGTTCTTTCCAAACATGGAAAAGGCAACTGTCTGAAAATGGATCATCAAGAAGAAATTAATACTATATTTTTAGTTATACTAACTATACTAATTAATAGTATATCTTCCAATGATGGCCGGTCTCTAATAGACGCCGGTCTCTAATAAAAGCCGGGCTCCTTTAAGACCCCCCCACCCTCCATTCTGGGTGTCTGGTTGAGCAGGTCCACTAATAATCAAAGGATTGCTGGTTCAATCCCCACACCCTCCAACTGTTGCTCTATCCTTGGGAAGACACTAAAACCTCCTTGCCTCCAGGTCACCCTTCCAAAAGACATTCTGATCTCTACATGGCCAAACCAATATCGGATTTTTCACTTTCTTGGTTCTCCATGTGTTTTGTTATGTTTGAGTACATTGTTTAATGTTGAAGTTTCCGTCACTGGACCTGGTCTCCTGCATATTGGGTTCACCAGTTCCTGACAGTTTCTTCATGTGAAATGCAGTAACTTTAACATCAGTTATTACAGCCACCTGTTCATTAGCATGGACCACTCCAAAAACAGTTCAAGCTGACACACGTCAGTCTGTGATGGTTTCCATCTGCAAGTGTCCCCCTGTCAGCTTAAAAAATCAAAAGGTAAACCTGGTCAGCAGACGGCTGTCAGGCTCTAACAGCCGGTTGTTCTGCTTGGTTGTTGAACGCCTCATTGCAGCTGAAAGCCTTCTTTCTGCCAGGTTAGAAGCTGAAAACCCATTCATCCTCCAGCACCGATTCATTTTCATTACCACACACATCTGCAGAACACGACAGATTGATTGAGATTGCCCCAAAAGTACAGACCTGAAGTGTTTCTCTGTTGGCCAACTTTCCATCAGAAATAACCACACTCTTCTCTGCATTGATAAATCATCCATGGAGGAGCGCAGAGAGGAGAACGGTCAGGTAAACAGCTGCGAGCAAATACAACACAGGAAACGAAAAGAGAGAACCATGATGATTTAAAGACATTATTCTAACGTAAACATTTCCTTTAAAAGAAAGAAGAATGATCACTTATCTGCTCTTGGGACGAGGTGGACTGCAGAGAAAAAAGGGCTCATGATCAATATATGATCAATTTTAAGCCTGCCCCATGGACTGATGCCTTCAAAACATTTCAAAAGGCTGTGGTCCAGCTATGATAATAAATATATTATTTAAGTTAAAAAAAAAACATAAAAAATCAATCATTTCTGGGGGCTTTTCGATAACTAATTAAAACATTTTTAAGAATATAAACAAGACTTTACCTCAACATTAATAGTTAAAGTACACGGCTGTTAAGTGTTTTAAATAAAAAAATAACATATTTGAAATATGTCATTGTAGTTTACTGATGTGGGGAAAAAATTAAAGCTTCTATCAGGGACTGGAGTTGAATAACGCTGGAACTTCAGAATTTAATCAAAAAACTCAAAATGAGAAAAAAAACATGGAAAAAGGCTGACAACGCAGAGGACCTGAAATCCAGAAACACTCAGGATGATGAACTTCAATGAAAACGGATGTGGATTTTTATCGACCTGAACCTGATGAGGGACAGCCAAAATCTGAAAACAGAATATGACAACAAGCAATAAAAAATAACCCAAGTTTAAAATATTCACAGCATCGAAATTTCCAGCTTCCAACTAGATACAATTATAGAAATTCCCTCAAACATTAGGAAATGTTAGTTGGTATTGCTCAAATGTCAGTTATTTTTGACTCCTCAACTCCCTCTGATCAATTTAAGAGAGTAAAGTAGTAAAAAAAAAAAAGAACTTTTAATCTGTGGCTGCAAATAGCAGCAACATCAAAAAAAGATGAATCCTTCAGAGATAAAGACTCCCCGTTTCTCTGAAGGAAATATTAAAAATCTTTCAATTCAACTCAGTTCATTAATAAACAGAAATTATATCAAAAGGCTACACAAATAGCAGAAAAAATCAGACACGTCTTTATCAAATATGATGTTCCAACACTGTTCTGTGCAGAAAATTCCTGTAAATTCTTAAGTTCTTAAATGGATGTCTTAAGTGTATTTAAATGTCCTGAAGAAGCGACCAACAGATCAAATCCAAGTGTTTCCATGGAATCTCAGTACTGAGAGGAGAAGAAAACCTGTCTGTCAGTAGAAAGAAACCTTTCTGCTGTGGTGCAAAGGCAGAGCGGTCGACCTCTGATCGGAAGATTGCAGGTCCGGTTCCCGCCTTGCCTGCCCATGTGTTGAAGTGTCCTTGAGCAATACACTCCTGGTGGTTTTAGGTTGGCGCCAGTGTTAGGAAGCGGAGCCATCATCTGTGTGTGAATGGGACTGTGACTGCAAAACGTTTTGGGCCTTCAAGGAAGGTAGAAAAGTGCAATACAAGTAGCTCAGTTTTGCCAGATCTGTCCGTCCATTAGTGACAGACGGGCTAAAAATGGTCACACCTGTACGAGGAACAGAAAAGACAAACACTGGAACATCTGGGGTTTGATGAGATGTACAAACTAGTGACCCAACATACAGTCATGGGTAAGAATGAAGAGAGGAAAGGTCTAAAAGGCACAAGACGTCGAGAAAACACCCAGTGAATCCTAAAACAGCCTCCAGCTTTGTCAGAAAGGATTTAGCAAAAACAGCTTCCGTCTTTTTTTAAGAAGGTTGGACAAGAGGCAAGAAGGGGAAAGGTCTGGGCCCAGATGTTAATATGTGGATTTATCTGAGAGCTGGTTCTCCATCTGGAAGGCTCACTGATCCGTTGCTCTTAAATCTCACTTCTCCATTGTGAGTTTGAGCGATAAAGGCCACATCTTCCCGTTAACAGTTCTCCTGAAAGACCGCTTCTCCCCGTGCATCAACACTTGACCCAAACAATCTAAAAATAAGTTGATATTTCCATCTATGGTGACAGTTTGAGTCTTTCGGTCATTCTCAGCGAGGTGCAAATGGATGTGTGGAAAGGTTAAAATGTCAATAGAGGCATGGTCGGTCAGTCTATGGAGTAGACTGTTTGTCTGTTGATTATTTATGCTGTTTTGATTGACAGTTTAGCACAAAAGTCCCATAATTTGCTGCATCCTGTTCTGGACCTACATGTTTAACTCTTTTACATGAAAACCAAAGAATGGTTCTGACTGACATAAATGTGGATGAGATTTAAATGGTAAAGCCACAGACTTCATCTGTCCTCACCACCTTTTACTGTGTGAACAAACTAAGTGCTCATCTTAATGATAATGATGAGACACAAACACGTTCATATGCCTTAGCAGGAAAACAAAGGCTTTGTTCTGTTCATCCAAAGGAAAATCCATCTCATAAATCTATTGTCACTAAACTTGTTTCTTCTTTAACTCCAGAATTCAAGCATCCTCCTGTTTCAGCAGTTTGTTTGGCTGAGGTTAAACAAACTTATTTTTATCTTTCTTTACCTCTCAACCTTAAATCTACCCACTGTGAAAGGATTTTCATTTCCTGTCTCCTTCCCTTTACTATCATTTTTCACACATTATACTGCAAATTAAAGGACATATTAGGAGCTGCTCTCATTCACCAAACATTGAATAATCTACATCAGGTGTTATATCACACTCTTTGAGTGTTTTTGAGAACGTGATGAGTCAGACCTTTAAAGGTGACAGAGCTTTCTTTGACAGTCACCAGAATAAACAAATTTATTGAGCTGAAAAACAAAAAAAATCTGTATATTTGAATCTGTATGCAGAAAATATGCTGTTTTCCTTTGGATTGCTGTCAGACAAGTCCAGCAGAGTTGAAGCAGAACTTTAAAGAGGAGTCATACAAATATTTAACCTAATAAAACACAAGTGTAATAATCAGAGTTTAGACTTTGAGAAGTTCCTTTCTGGTTTCATATCATTGCAGAAATGCATGAATGCAGCCCCTTCAGGGATGGGTATTATGATTTTCCATTGAGGCAAACATCACTAAAAGGTTTTTCTTCTGCGTCTTACTCACAGGCAATCATTTCCAATCTTCTGTAATCAGGTTTAACTCTTTCTGACTGCTGGTGGAAAAAAACAGCCTGCCAGTTCTCCCACTCCCTTGCTACCTGCTGCAGATAATGCACTTTGCTAGTAACCCGATTAAAGCTAGGCAAAAGCTTTGAAGCTGGAGTTGAAATCACTCTGTGGTGGAGGAAATGCATCTAACTCGCACCTTTGTGTGCTGGAAAATGGCTATTGAACACTTCACAAGTTGTTTGAACTGTAAGCTCAGACTGCGTGGTCCTGAAGATGTGAGGCCGTCAGGATCCAGAATCTGGTGATTCCTTGTTTTTTCCTCATTAAATCTTAATTTTTCCTCTTTTTGCACTGCCGACATGAACTGACAAAGCAAAGTAAGATGCTCTCAGTTGTTCACCATGTTTGGAGAAAATTCATGAAAGAAGCTTTGGATGTCCCCTGCGACAGACTGGCGACCAGTCCAGGGGTGTACCCTGCCTTCGCCCATGAGTAGCCGGGTTAGGCTCCGGCAACCCCGAAAGGGATTAAGCGGATTGGAAAATGAATGAATGAATGAGCTTTGGATGTTTTACTTCACTTACCTTCAGTTTTTTCTGATGGAAAATATCACACAGGCTGTCTAACACGAGTCCTTCGGTAGGTTTCATGAAGGTGTGAAAACAGCCCTGCAGCACTTTAGCCACTCCAGCTGCTGTCGGGTGCCATAACGCCAGAAAGAGGCAGATGGTTTAGAGGCCCCGCTGGGACTAATGTCCTCATGCTCATTGTGTCACATTAATACATCACTGCATCAGAGGAAAAGCAGCGGGATGAATGGTTACAGTTATTCCAATTATTTAAGCCGAGTTGCAGAAACCCAACAGAGGAAACGAGCTGTAGAAACAGCTGTAGGAGTGACAGTGGGCTTGAAGGAGCAGCTGATTTCACAGTTCAGTCCATAAAAGACAACGGGACCATTATGTCTTTTATGAAAGCACAAACGGTCCAAACTATCTGAGTAAATCAGAAATGAAAGAAGGTTGTTCCACAGAAAAGACAGTCATAAAAATACTGACACAAATATGAAGAAAGCAGACAATAAAGACGCTTCATGTTCATTATTTACAGAAATTACAACACATAAAAAACTCATTAACAACAAGACTTTATTTTCTCAACACATTTGCTATATTTGCTGACTTTAACAAGCCCCTCTCTCCAAAAAGAAGTGCTTTTTAATGTTCCCCATTAGGAGAAACAGGAAGGAATCCAATTTTTATCTTCAATGTGAAGTCATTTCCAGATTTTCTCAATCCCCTCCTCTTCTCATTAAGCAGAATTTACTACAGCGAATAAATATTTATAATCATCATTCAGCTGTCCTTTGAGATTGAGCGAGAAAAACAACAAACATAACTTTTACACCCATGTTAACTAATAAAAATGTCCAGAGAGTCCACCTCAATTTAAAATGTTACAGTTCTAACATTGGAAACGTACAAGTTAGTTTGTTTTTTCAGGTATTAATGTAGAGCTGTGCATTGGCAAGAGTCTAGCAATGTGTCAGAATACGATGAATGTCTCAATATGTTCCAAGGATGCTTCAAAAAATAAAAATAAACTGTCCTGTTTTCCCATTAGGCTTTGAGTATTGATGAAAAGTGCTAAATAGTGATTGATTGATCGATCGATCAATTGATTGATTGATTGATGTGTGACGAAGCAGAGTCACAGGGTGAAGGAGTGAACTTGAATGTGTCTTTATTTCATTCTTTGACAGTCTGCACTTCAGTGCTGATTCTCTGTTTTCACACGCTGAAGTAAAACCCAGATCTCATCGCTCATCGCCACGACAACGGTCTTTTTTCAAAGCGTTGTGCACCTCCCTTCTGTCCATCATCTTGCTTACTCTGAATCTTTTGCTGTGAAGTACAGCTGAAAGCTTCGCCTGCTTCGCTCTGCACATCTTCACGGCCTCAGTCGATATTTTATGAGCCCGCCCTCAATCTCTGGAAAGTTCAAATGATTGGCTAGAATTGTACAGTATAACTGAATAGAATGCAAGTGATCGACGTGTCTGAAATGACGCGCTGAAATCTGTGTTTTTATTCTGTACCGCTAATTTATGGGGTCAATTTAGGATCAACTTCAAGTGAATGAAAAACCAGATTGAACATTAGAAAAAAAATTAGAACATTTGAAAACAAGACATTGTAAGTTTGAAAAATGGTTTTGAAAACATCTTTAACTTGGAAGTACACATTGTAAACTTGAAGGAATTTTTGAAAAATTGAAAATAAAATTCTAAACTAAAAAAATCTATTGTAAACTTGAAAGAAAATGTAAAAATAAAAAAAATGCTAATCTAAAACGTGAAAAAGAAATATTTAACCTAAAACTGTTACCAAACTAAAAAAAATATTCATCTGTATTTTCAACGTGTTTTTT
This sequence comes from Adrianichthys oophorus, assembly GCA_036245035.1. Lineage (NCBI taxonomy): Eukaryota > Metazoa > Chordata > Actinopteri > Beloniformes > Adrianichthyidae > Adrianichthys > Adrianichthys oophorus. The sequence continues at coordinate 39,650,910 of BSAI01000030.1, forward strand.
TTTTCATTTCTTCCTCTTTGCCTTCAGTTCTTAGTTTTCAGTTTCAATTCATTATTCCAGTTTTCACTGCCAAGTGGATCCTATTTTTACGTGGGGGGCGGGGCTTTGAGCTCATTGGCTACTGGGACATTTCCCATGGGGTGACAGACAGGACTCCTCACTACACATTTTCAGCAATTTTTTCAGAAACACATGAAAACTTTAACCTTTTTCTCTCTTGTTTAAGCTCTCAAAGGTCATACATACCTTTAGTGATGTGACGTGCTGTGTCAAGGCTTCGAGGCGTGTGGCGAGCAGTGGAGGAGGAGCTTCTGAGGCTTGCTTCATCTAGGGGAGGAGCCAAAAAATGATGACGTCCGAAGCTTCGCCACCTGGCTGTGCCACGTGACTGATTCATGAAGTGGTTCAGATTGTACCGCGAGTCTTTGAAGCGGCATGGATCCTGCAGGCTCCATACAGTGAGACTTATAGGAGATTCAAGGGAAACTGTTGTTTTTAATTCCAATGTGTCTCATAAACAATATTCCCTGGCCATATCTCAGTGTTCCAAAAGCGCGATCATTACCCACAGCAGTCCCTCATTATCACGGGAGTTATGTTCTAAAGATAACCTGTGATAGGTAACATCAGACAGACAGAACTGTTGAAAGCGGCTCGGTGCGCACCGTTGCCAACTGGCTGTCAGGGGTTTAGGTGTAAAAGAAAAGCAAGACACTGAACCACAAGTTTGCTTCTAAATAATTACCGGTAATTAAATATTGTTTTGGCTGCATTTGAGAATGAGAATGAGTACACATGAACATATAACAATAAAAAGGCTCTAAACTAGATATTTTTGGAAATAAAAGAAAATGATTTTTTTTTTTTTTTGCTTTAGTGAGCAGAGGGAAAATTGAGAAATCAAAAACCTTTGTGATCCCTCATGTTGCATCATTAGAGAAGCAGATGACAGTTGTAATGAGCCAGGCATCACTCCGCGATTAGAGTCATTAGCCTTTGGTGCAGGTTCTTCTTCAGGGTGCAGTTAGATTCTAGCCACACCAGACTGAGAACGTAATTACTTCAGGATTTCTCTCCAAACTTCATTTGATTAATTTTCCTAATGGATCTCAGATACAGTGACTTTAATGAACAAGAACAAACGTGAGCCTTTGTACTTTTGTAAAAGTTGTATAAACGACGTTGAAAGTTGCTCCTTTGTATGCAAAATCGGTGAAAGTTAAATAATTCACATTATTCTAAAAACGCGAAGATCTAAAGAAAACTATAGAGTCCACTGTGGTTTCTGTGTGAAATCAAGGTGTGACTACCATTAAAAATCTGTGTACAAACTCAGGAGCACCACTGAAAAGAGGCAGTTTTCCACTTTTTTAAAAATGTTTGTTTCATAAAATGTTAGTGGAAGTAAATAGCTTAAAGACAGTTTAATTCTTGATGCATTTTGCCTTTTGCATGGTGCTGTTGTACACATTCTGAATTAAACTAAACTGCAATAGCATCTTGTTTTTTTTTTTTTAAAGAAAACCCCAGAAATGAATGTATAAATTCAATTTCTCATCTGAGTCTTTGCTCCTAAAAACACATCGAAAGTGAAAAACTATCAAAACGTTCACAGATTGAAATTTAGATAATCTTATGGAAGCCAGGTTTCCCACTAAAGAGAGTAAAGAGTTTCACCAGAATTTTTGGAAACAGAGTTTGGTTATATTAGAGCTTATGCATGAAGGGACATCTGGAAAGGGAAACCTCAAAGGTGTTCATTTACATAAGATTTAGAATAACATTCATTTAATTGAACAAAGTTCCTTCGACAAAGTGATGCTTCACCACATGGACTTTTTCAAAATCATGGCTTTTCAGTGTAAGAAAAAATCAAACCTGCTTGAGGACCTTTTGCCTCTGACTAAAGCTGACACATCATGGAACACAGACTGGAAGGAGTGATGGCAGCTGCACTTCATGGATTAGAAACCCACAGCCGTTGGATTCCTGTGGTCTCATAACCTCATGGTTTGAGCGAATTGGAAGCAGGTTTTTGCTCCACAGTTGCTGTCATTTTAGCTGGATGTGTCATCATAGCTCTAACTTTTCAGAAACAGGCAAACAGGATGAGCAAACATGTTTGTTGGTTGTTGAAATGTGTCCAGTATGACCATTCTAGAGCAGGAAAATCTGTTTGTTTGTACATTTTAAAACCTACGCCGGTATTTGTTTGTGATTCCAAATGTGAACATGAAGTTATGAAGTCAGTCACACCATGACATTCTACAGCCCACATTTGAATACATTCATTCATCTTCTATACCGTTTTGTCCCTTTTGAGGTCACTGGGCTGCTGGAGCCTAACCGACCACTCATGGGGGAAGGCTGGGGATGGAAGACAAAACTGCTGGACGGCTAAAACTGAAGAGCAAATCCTTTTCACTGAGGCAGGCTTGCAAGCTTTGGGGTTAGCTGGCTTTTTTTGACAAAGTCCAATTGTTGTGGAAAAGTCTGTCTTAAGATTAGCTTATGCAATAAATCCACAACTATCCGCACAACTTCTTATGTTAACTGAAAACAGTGAGTAATTCAAACAAAAATCAACTGCAGCTACTGCCTGAAACAAGGTGCAAAAAAGTAGGCCTGCTTTTAGTAGCGTGAGCTTTGACCATCCAATCAGAGGCGTTCATGTCATCATACGCCTTCATGAAATCCCAGAGTCTCTAACTCAAGTTCTGATTGATTGAATCTACATCAATGAGTGTACTCAACAGTGTGTTTTTGTGGAAAGTCGCCTGCAAAACTGATTGTGAAGGGGGAAGCACTGACAGTGTGAGTGCAAGGCAGACTTGTATGAACCTAGCAACAAGTGAGGGCTAAAATCTGATTGGTTAGAAACTTTCATGTGAAAAAACAGTCTGAAAGCAGTGCAGCCAGAGCGTAGGGCTGTGAGAGAAGCTGACAGAACAGTTGAAATGGTCTCAAATAAATTTTGGACAAATATACATTTAAAAAAGGCATTTCTCCGTGATTTAGATACAGAATTTCAGATAATGTTAGGCCTTCACTGAAGGCATTGCAGGCCGTGACGGTGCGCCACCGTGTTTCAGTGCATTGTTTTTTCAATTGAACCCCAAAGCAACACGTTCCAGCTACAACCTAATGGGAAATGTTTAAGAGATACAGTCACACTCATGAAAAGATCCTCACATGATTGCTGTGCTCAAACAGGTCATATCTGAGTTGCATCTCTGACAAACTTTCTTCTTTTTGGGCTAAAGATGCTTGCCCTGCTTTTGGCGCACATCTTTTGTGCAAACTGAGTGTAATCTTCAGATATTTTATGTCGTGTTCATTTTAAAACCCCCTTTAGCAAAGGCACGTCCTTGAATCTGGACAATAGACTTTGGTAATAAATTACAGTTACCCTTTTCTATCAGAGACACATTTCATGTTTCCTCACTCAGGCACCGGCCTCTAGCCGTCTTCATGCCGTAAATCACATTCGTTCTCATCTTGTGATGCATGTGCTCCACAGAGAGCCTTACCTGGACATTTCAGGCTGGAGGAGATGTACATGAGCTGATGATCATCATTGTTTATTCATACCATCTTACCCTGTCCTCCTCAGGCCAGGGCCACACTGCAAAGCCCCTCTTGACTGGCAGTCATGAACCTGTTCCGGGGTCCCAGAGCCTCAGCCGCTAAGTCCTGAAAGCATTGAGGGCAGCCAGCTGATAAATGAGGTGACAAGCCTTTTCGCCGTAACTCATTTCCCTCCTGAGGGAGACGAGCTGAGTGGAAAAATAGGAACATTAGAAGGAGGAAAGGAAACAAGACAGAAAGAAAAAAATGAACTGACTTGGCTGCTATTTTTAGAAGCCTGTCATGTGCTCCATTAGTTTGAGAGAAAAGGACTGGGGAGGGGGGGCAGGTGAGCCGAGTTAAACATGAAGTTGTGGAGTAAATAAGACACAAAATAGACTTTTAGAAGTGAGAACAACAACACTGAAAGAATAAATATGATGGAGGAGTTCTCAACTTTCAAAATAGTTCTAAAAAAACCTCAAATAAATCAATGTTCTTTCCATAATGAGATTATTCTGAATGTAAAAATCTCAACTCTAAGGTCCTTGTTTATGGAACAGTTGGCTGACCTGCAATTTGAATGTCATTGTACCTGTGACAATGACAAAATAAAGATCTATCTATCTATCTATCTATCTATCTATCTATCTATCTATCTATCTATCTATCTATCTATCTATCTTTCTACCTGAGAGCGTGGCTTTTTGCTACTTTTCTTTGTATATATTTTTATGTATTTTTATTTTATCTCTTTGATCTCATGGATTGTGTTTCTAACTCATTTTCACATTCCTTATTTTTAATGTTGATTATTGATTTTTTTAAATCAAAACATTTGACCTTTTTTGAATTTTTTTTATTCATTTGTGATCTATTTTTGTGTATTATTTAGTTCATTCATTTTTCATTACAGCGTTGTGTATTACCATAAGAAATGTGCTATTTCAATAAAGATTGGTTTGATAAATAGCTGAATTATTTTCCTTTTTTTTACATGGGAATGATTCCATCCATCTTCTTCCGCTCATCCGGGACCGGTCGTGGGGGCAGCAGTCTAAGCAAAGACTTCCCTTTCCCCGGCCACTTCCTCCAGCTCCTCTGGGAGGACCCTAAGGCGGTCCCAGGCCAGCCGAGAGACGTAGTCTCTCCAGCGTGTCCTGGGTCTTCCCCGGGGCCTCCGCCCAGTGGGACATGCCAGGAACACCTCCCCAGGGAGACATCCAGGAGGCATCCGGATCAAATGCCCGAGCCACCTCAAATGGCTCTTTTCAATGTAGAGGAGCAGCGGCTCTACTACAGGGTGACCGAGCTTCTCCCCCTATCTCTAAAGGAGCGTCCAGCCACCCTACGGAGGAAGCTCATTTCAGACGCTTGTATCCGGGACCTCGTTCTTTCGGTCATGACCCAGAGTTCATGACCAAAGGTTAGTATTGGAGCAACGATCGACCAGTAAATTGAGAGCTTTGCTTTCTAGCCCAGCTCTCTTTTCACCACAACGGACCGAGACAGCGACCGCATAACGGTGGACGCCATGCCATCTGTCAATCTGGCAGTTAATCTTCCCTCAATTGTGAACAAGATCCCAAAATACTTAAACTCCTCCACTTGAGGCAGGATCACTACCCGCCCAGAGAGGACAAACTACCTTTCTCTGGTCAAGAACCTTGGCGGTGCTGACCTTCATCCCTGCCGCTTCCCACTTGGCCGCAAACTGCCCCAAATGCATTCTGGAAGATGTGTATTTGTTAAAAATGGAAAACTATTTTGTCACATTCGTCTCTTAGTGTTTGAGGTGCAAACAATTACTTCATTTAGCAAAACGCAGAAATGAGCTTTTCCTTCTTTTCTTGATCCAAACGCTCTGCATGGGCGCTCATTTCTCCGATATGTTCTTCCATCTTTAAATGGGGCGTGCATGATTCCCAAAAATAAAAAAAACTGCTGTTTTTGGTCAGAAATGAAATGTAGGCGCTATGTTTTTGAAAATGTTTGTAAATTGCTCACAGTAGGACAAGGTTATAGAGGCGAATGATTCGCTGTTGCAACCCCTGAAGGCAGCAGCTGACAGACAGTGGAGAAGTTCAACCCACAAACACACACACAGGGAAATTAATAAAAAGCAGTCCAACTGATTGATCACCTCTGAGGTCCAGCAGTTCCATTCACAGTCTGTCATGGATGACAGCTTTCTGCTGTTTCAGACGACTGATTCTATGAAATCATAGATTCCTTATTACAGTACAAACTGCTTCTCATTAAATCCAACTTTGCAGCATAGACTCAAACCACATGAAACACACAACAACAGTGTTTCTCTTGAACCAGATCAGAGACGCTGAAGAATCCTTTGGTTACCTAAAGAGTTAAACAGAAACCAGCAAAAAAAAACAAAAAACAATAAATCTTAATGTCTTTAGGATGTTTGTTGGTAGACAGCTGATTTAGTAGAACATGGACGTGACAAATATAAGGCTCCAGTGAACAGTGCCGTATTTGGTGGTCCTGGTTTACTCAAGACTTCACAAACCGGAGCCAAGAACAACCTGATTTTGAGTTAATCTATGGACTCCAGTGGGTTTTTAAAAAGTACATCTTCATCCTCCAGGGATTCTGTGATGACAGTCATGCAATCTTTTAAGAGCTCATCTCTTTGGGCAAAGGTCAAGTATGAAGAAATTCAAGCTGCTATCAAGTAAACTTTTATACTTCCTCCACATCCATCACACTTGCTTTTACAGCAGAGCAGAGGTTTCCTGTTTGAAATGCGAGAAGAGGACCTCCGCCTGCTGACAGAAGTTCCACAGATGAGTGCCAGAATCTGGCTTCACTGCTGAAAAACACTGAAGTTTCAAATACAACTTTGTGTGTGGCTGAGAGGTTAATGAATGATTGCAGTGACAGCATCAGAGGCAACATCAGAAATAAAAAAAAACAGCAATGTAATGTAGTTACTTTAAAATATAAATCAATTGTTAATAAAACTACCTACCCGTGATCTGAAACACAACCGACGTTCATTTTGTTTGATCCTCTTCAGGTCTGGTATCTGCATGTCTGAGAATATCTGTGGATCTGCTCTGCTTGATATTGTTTTGCTTTTTCACAAAGGTAGTTCTGTTGTAGCACTTTCTTTGGAAATGCTCTTCACTTGGTGAGAAACTTTTTTCCTGCCAACAATCTTGAGGCTGGAATTAGTTTTTATTGAGTTGGTTGAGTTTGGTAACAAAAATGTCTCATTGCCATCTATAAAAAGAAGAATATTTTTCCCACATGGAGCTCCACATCTGTGCCATTTTCACCTCACAGTCACTGCAGTGGCTCCCATTTCCTTCTGATTCTTATTAATGTTGGTTTAATCTGACCAAACAATGGGCTGCAAATGCAGATTTCACAAATGTGCTTCTCTGTTTTTCCCTAAAAAGGCTCAAAGACATTTAAATAGCTGTATTTACATCCAACTGATGCTCTGATGATCCAACAACTCAAAACATGCATGTATGGGTACAAGCTGCTGGTAAATTATTATCCTTTGTTAGACTGGGATCACAACCAGTTTTATTGGGATTTGAACCCCACATTCACCTGTACGGAGGGGGTTGACCCATACGGGTGCTGTTAGTTTTGTTGTGCTGTTGGTTTTTGAGTTGTCTGGTTCCATGGGGGGTTGCAGAGAGAAGTGGCCGCATCTTCAGAGAAGCGTAGGTGTGTCTTACAGTTCCCACGAGGCTCATGTGGTCAAAGGATCTCATGAAAATGGAACGTACCATTTTCTTATGTGTGATGAGTGTATTGGGAAGTATTGTAAGAATATTTGAAGTTGCACATGCTCATGGCGAGCGGAGCGATGAGGTCATACGGTGCCACACTCCAGTCATTATTTGTCGTCATTTTCACTTGCAGATGGCCCGTATCCAGCTTCAGGACAGTTGGAACTATATCTTTATGTAGCACCTCAGGTTTAATGTTTCTTTAATGTTATGTGGTTTGCCATATTGTTCATTGATATTGATAACTCAATCACATTTTACCACAGCATTATCTTGACCAGACAAGTCAAAGAGGTAATTGACCATTAATGAATTATACATTTTATTAGGGCTGTCAACGTTAACACAGGCGATTGATTTATTAAAATGAATGCTGCTTAATGACACATTCCGCAAAGCAACCGTCTTCTGCCGGTACAGGTGTACATACAAAAGAAATAAATATTCAGTCAATTTTTACTACTTTATTCTTGTTAAATTTTTAGGTTTAAATAACTTTTTCAAAAAAGACGGACTATTTGATACGTAAAACGGCCCGTTGTCACGGTAGCACAATGCGTCACTGAGACCTTGACTGCAGCAGCAAAGGTAAGCAACATGCCAGTATGTGCTGATAGGTTTAAAAGAGAGAAAGTTCACGTCTTACTGCTTGTTTTTGTCCACATCATGGCGGTAAAGTTTATTTTAAAGGACCCTGTGCATGTAGAACGTTGTGACCGGAACTTCTTCCAGAACACCCAGCAGCCAATCAGAAAAGAGTATTCATCCGGACCATTTAAAGTGCAGAAACACAATGTTTGTTTCTTATGGCTGTATGTCAGCATCTTTATTTCATTGGAGTAAAACTGCAGACATTAGAGTATTTACAGTTCTGCTTATATTACTGTTGATGTGTTTTGTGCACACAAATTAAACTTCTGAGTAAACACTTTATAAATGAAAACGTTTCAGACAATGAAGACAAGACAAGGAAGTAAAATTTTCCCTCTGGTCTTTTTTTTTGTTCGAAAGCTGCATGTTGTCGTATAAAATGTAACTGGTAAAACATTGTGATTAGCTGTGATTAATCACAATCCAAAAGTGTGATTATTTTTTTTCATCAATTGACAGCACTAACATTTATTCTTTCTGTCCCAGGAGGATGTACTGAAGTATTGTTTGGATCTGTATTCAACCTTTTTAAGCTGGATAATTATTAAATATAACCAAAAAAATGTAAAGACTTTGTCTGTTCTTGACTGTAGAGTCACACATGTCCACGAATACTCAGACAGCAGTGGGTTCATGAAAATGTAGTAAAAGCTTTCAATCCTATGAAGCAGATCAACTGTGGAGGGGCAGGAGCATCGTTCAGGAAATTTGCACAATACAATGCATGGATTTGAATTCAATACGGAAAGTGCCGCAGGCTTTTGAATTTGACCAGCAGCAACCCTTCAGCTTGTGTCGGAGCAACTATAAATTAGAAAAAAAAAAACTAGATGTAGTGTTTGACCTTTAGATGATATAAAGAAATTAAAAGTCTGGTAAAATGATTCAGCTTTGAGGTTGGAATACATGCTTTCAGCTCAATAGTCTGAATCGCTGGCATTTAAAGTTTAGACCTTTTTCAAATGTTGTTTTCTTTCCGATCGCTATAGAGATCTTAAATGGAAACGAAAGCCTGTCTTTAAATCCGAATGAAAACACGTTGAGCATATGGATTGACCAGCTCTCAGTGACCCTCTTCCAATATTTCTTTCTGATTTCACGGACCTCCTCCTCCCCTCCCTCTGTGTCTTTCGGCATTCTCCCCTTTTGCGGTTTGCTTCTGTCTTCTCACCATCTGGCAGGACTAATTTAAAGGTCTGGATGTCTCGTTAATGATATAGCCACGTGTCAGAGTTGTTGAAGCGAGGGGGGCACAGAGGGTTGGGGGTTCACCTCTGCATGCATTTTAAACAGAACATTTTTTCTGCCTGACACCCTCATACCAATACATCAGGATTCGTCTGCATCTTAAAGTATTTCTACAGAGTGACCTTGGGTTGCGCGCTTTCATCTATTTCCTATCTCTATTACATTGTGTTTGGGGTTTCGGCTGTTTTATTTATTTATCTTTCAGCCGCTGCTGTTCTGGAGGAAAATCACCGTGGACCGGTCCATCACAGAGCCACCCGGAGGCGAATGAGACATGAAAGCTGTGCGCTCCGAGCTGCTGGTTTATGGCTTCTTCATTTCCTGTATGTTAGGCGGCGGCCTCTCCACGGTTTGTTCCTGTTTTATTGTGAAGTGAGCTGGATGGAAGTTTTCTGAACAACAAACTGACATCTGCTGGTGGTTCCTATATCAATGAGAGCTACAATAACACTGAGAGATGAAGAACCAACAGACTAATTCAACAGAGCTGGTTCTGCTCTCAGTTTAAACATCTGCTTTTTGACCTGTACAGCTCCATCCTTCACACATGAGGAAGCTTTCGTATCATGGATGTTCCCTTTTCTATGAGCGGGGAGTCAGGCTGATGCTGCATGATTTGGTTTCTACAAGAATCCTTTTTTTTCCTTTTGTTTGCTGTGTGAGTCTGGGGTCTGGGAGCCTGACTGAGGGCTGTCTGGTCTCCGTATGACGGGAGCAGGAGCTTCACTCTTACAACATTTGGGTTATTGTTTGGTTATTTGGTTATTTCTTCGATCCAAGTCTTAGGTTATTCATATTGGGACATACAGTGGGGCAAAAAAGTATTTAGTCAGCCACCAATCGTGCAAATTCTCCCACTTAAAAAGATGAAGGAGGCCTGAAAATCACATTGTCTGATTTGCTGATGATGAATTATGGTGACAAATAAGTTTTTGGTCACCTACAAACAAGCATGATTTCAGGCTCTCACATACCTATAACTTCTTCTGTAAGAGGATCCTCTGCCCTCCACTTGTTACCTCTATTAATGGCACCTGTTTGAACTTATACTAAAGACACCTGTCAACAACCTCAGTCACACTCCAAACTCCACTATGGTCAAGACCAAGGAGCTGTCTAAGGACACCAGAAACAAAATTGTTGTTCTGCACCAGGCTGGGAAGACGGAATCTGCCATAAGTAAGCAGCTTGGTGTAAAGAAATCAACTGTGGGAGCAAGTATTAGGAAATGGAAGACATACACGACCATTTATAATATCCCTACATCTGGGGCTCCCAGCAAGATCTTACCACATGGAGTCAAAATGATCACAAGAACAGAGAGCAAAAATCTCAGAACCACACAGGGACCTAGTGAACGACCTCCAGAGAGATGGGACCATGTTTGGAGGAGGAAGAATGCTGAGTTGCATCCAAAGAACAATATACCTACTGTAAAGCATGGGGGTGGAAACATCATGTATTGGGGCTGTTTTTCAACAAAGGGACCAGGATGACTGATCCGTGTAAAGGAAAGAATGAATGGGGCCGTGTATCGTCAGATTTTGAGTGAAAATTTCCTTTCAGCAAGGGCATTGAAGATGAAACGTGGCTGGGTCTTTCAGCATGACAACAATCCTAAACACACTGTCTGGATAACGAAGGAGTGGCTTTGTAAGAAGCATTTCAAGGTCCTGGAGTGGCCTAGCCAGTCTCCAGATCTCAATCCCATAAAAAAACTTTGGAGGGAGTAGAAAGTCCGTGTTGCCCAATGACAGCCCAAAAACATCACTGAACTAGAGGGGATCTGCATGGAGTTCAGGCCAAAATACCAGCAACCGTTTGGGAAAACCTTTTAAAGACTTGAAAGCTGTCGTTGCCAACAAAGAGTATGTAAGTATTGAGTTGAACTTTTGATATTGACCAAATCCTTATTTTCCACTATAATTTACAAATAAATTATTTAAAAATCAGACAATGTGATTTCCTGGATTTATTTTTTCTCATTTTGTCTTTCAGAATTGAGTTTTACCTCTGATGAAAAGTACAAGCCTCTCTCATCTATTTCAGTGGGAGAACTTGCACCATTGGCGGCTGACTAAATACATTTTTGCCCCACTGTATTTTTGGGTTACTTTTCAGAGTAATACACATTTTTGGGGTTATACTGGTTTCATTTTAAACCAAATTGTGTTGTTTTTTTTTCTTTTGTTTTTGTGATTTGAAATAAAATAATAAAATATTATTATCATAAAATAATAAGTTTGTCCTTTTTTAACCTCAGAGTTGGGTCATAAAACAACCCAACGTTGGTTACTGACTGTATCTGGTTTGGAGATCACAGGATTTCCTCTCTGCTCTTTGCAGATGATGTTGTCCTGTTGGCTTCATCCAGGCCCGGCCCTGGCTTCATCGAGCCAGGACCTCCAGCACCCATTGGAGCTGTTTGCAGCCAGAAGGATGGGATGAGGGTCAGCACCACTAAGTCTGAGGCCATGGTTCTCGACCAGAGAAAGACAGAATGTCCTCTCTGGGTAGGTGTAGTGCTCCTTCCCCAGGTGCAGGAGTTTAAGTATCTCGGGGTGTTGTTCACGAGTGAGGGAAGATCGGAGCGTGAGATTGACAGGCAGATTGGTGCGGCGTCAACTGTCAAGTGTTCTCTATACTGGTCCGTTGTGGTGAAGAGAGAGCTGAGCCAGAAATCAAAGCTCTCTATTTACTGGTCAATCTATGTCCCAGAAAAAGACACGTTCTTTGATTTAGGCTTAAAAACGACACAATCATAATTAAAAGACCACTAGGAACGCTTTGAAAATAGATCAAAAGATGGTCGGAATGGGTCTTTGACTAAAATAAATGTATTTTTTTGTTCAGGAAGTAAAGGCATCTGAAGCAGAAGCTGCAGGTTTTGCTCTGCCTCTCAGTCTGACTGTGGTCACTTTAATGTGCACCTAAACAGAGAGATTGAATTAACTGTGGGGGCTCCAACGGTCAACTGCAAACAGGAAAACACAAAGCCGTCCCCCTTCTCCACTGGAACATAACTGTCTCCACTTGTGTCTCAGTGTTTTCGGAGACTCTAACATCTCTTTTTTGCTCACATCATCTTACATTTTAGACTAATCCAGTGCATTTAGTCCTTCCTCTCTCCTCATTTCATCATTTTGGGGCCAACATTCTGCTCCTTGTCATTCCCAGAGTTTAACAGGACGAACACATAGACGGAAGAGTCCCATTTTGATAATGACTCTTTATAGAATCATGATCATGTGACCCGTCCTCTGTATTTTTAACTGAGGTAATCTGACCTCATCCGGTGTTCCTGGCAAAGTCACATCACCTCCCCAAGCCACTATTAATTTTAGCACCAAACAACAATAGAAGGGAATCTAATTTCTGAAAATGTGCTCTGCATCAAGATTACTTCTGTCCCGCATGGTGAAAAGGAGCTGCACACAGGAGTCATCAGCATTCCCATCAGGAAATGGAATGCCTCTCCACATTACAACTGAGCAAAAGCAGATTTCTCTCCGCCTGAATATTATGCAGGAAAACCAGAAAGGAAGAGAAATAGAAAGAAAAAGAGATTTTTCCACATAAAGAGAGCCATGGCTCAAAGACTGATCAGCAGAGCGGAGAATAAAGAGGGGGTGGTGCTGAGTGGATTTGAAAACAGAGTTAATATGACATGAAAGCTGAGAAAAGCGACAAACAAAGAAAACAGCTTCACTTAGAATTTTTTTTTATCAGAAAACTGCACTTCTGTCACCACAGCTAAGACTGGTCAGTTCCACATAGTTTGGAAGTGCTGGTTTTACCACGCAGACATGAAGTTCTCCTGAGAAAAGGAAGAACTCCGTCCTTTTAAATGTCATATGTACAACATTAAAGAGAAGAAACCAATATTTTCATCACCAGTTATCACAATCTTTTCAGGATTGATCACAAAAAAGCAATTCTCTTATTAAAATAATAAATATATATTTACCATAATGTGTCCTTGAAGTTTTTTTTTCTAGAAACTTCTTCCTACGTGTCTAAGCTTATTCCAGTATCTGGGAGGATAAAACATCCAAAATGTGAATCATATTTCAGATTTCTGCTGCAAAGACTATAGGGGTAGGTTTGTTTTGATGTTTGAGATACATACAAATGTCATTCAACTGGTTATAAAAGAATTTCAACTTTGATCATATTGACACACATTGTTTGAAAGTAACTAATGAAAACATCTTTCAAATCAACAGTGGAAAAAGAAAATTTGACCACAAGAAACAAAGAATTTGCATACAGAACAAAAGCTTTTCTGAAATGAGCAAGCCTTTCCTTGTTTCTAGATCACGCTGAGATGAACTTGGTTGTGAATCGTAAACATTTAGTTAAACTGTTCTTGTTTTCATATTTATCCAACTTTTAGAAGAACACAAATGTTGTACCAATATGTAGACACCCTGAATGCACAGCATTTTCCATTAAAAACCGCCATGTGACCATCTGGATTGCATCGCTCGGCTGCTTTGGCTGCAGCTTCGACGGTTGAGTCATTGAACGTCACATCAAACCTCAGCAGATGTTCTCAGTTCCGTCACGTTCTTCACTCATAGCTCAGCTCGTCTCATTTTCCAAAGACTTTCTTCATGTGAAAGGTTTCATTTTGGATCAGTGTTAAGCTGCCTTAAAGTAGAGTGCTGAGTGCCAGCTGGGAGGCAGGGACAAACCGTTCTTATTGAAGTTGTTTAAAAGCACACAGACATGCACAGTTTCCACAACCAAAAAACAGATTTGTGGCTGTTTGCATTTCCTCTTCACAATTCACTGTATTTTTATACTTTTTTGTGCATGCATTTGTCATTAGAGTGCAGCACAAAATAAATGTCGTAAATTTGATAAAAAGCTACATTTAGGAACTGCTTGAGCTTTGCTCAGATTTAGCTGGCCCAAGATTTCTGTTTTTTTTTTTTTTTTTAATCTGATAAAAAAACAAGAAAAAGCTTTGGAATATTTCAAAATACATGTTGAAATGTTTTTTTGGTCAAATTTTAATAAATAACAAAAAAAGGCAAAAAAAGATTAAAATAAAAAGGAATTGTTGAACAATAAGTGTATAAGGACGTTAATATTGCCTTTTAAAATTGAATTATTAATTTAATTTTATTAATCTATTAATCTTTTTAAAGACTACTTAGTAAAACTCAATCAATCATGGCAGTAAAAAAATCAAATACTGAATTTTAAAATAAAACTTTTAATGCAAATGTATGTGGAAATGAAATTTTTTTTTTTTTTTTGTGCTTACATGAGACTGAATTCAGGAATAAATGGTGAGAGTTGATCTGACAGCTTGGAGTGTCTCTCAGAATCCACACAGTTTTTGTTTTTTGAAGCGGTTTTGACGTTTAATATCAATACACCGACCTTGTTGCACGTTCGCTCCATGAAATAAATCAGTGCTTCTCCGAGGGATTGTGGGGTTTCATCAGAGGTGGAGGGTCGCATCATCATTCACATCACAGACGCGGTGATGGAGTCCAGAGAAATGGACGGCACGGCGTTTGGGGTTCAGTCTTGTGTCGTAAAGTCTACATGTTCCAGATATTTCAAATAATCGCTCTGTGCTAAATAAAAGAACTGAAGATGTTAGACACAAATGTAAAAAACTAGATTTTCCTCTCAAAAAGTGTCTTGCCTAAATAAATAAAGTAAATAAACTATTTAATAAAGTAAGGTGTAACATATTTTAGACAATTTAATTTTTATTTGTAAAGCTAGATTTTGTTTTTACTCATTAGTTTTTCATTCTTAAATAAAATTATTTTTAGTATAATCAAAAAATTCATTTTATGTATTTTTTTTTTTTAGCAGAAGCTGTCATTTACCTTTAATTTACCTACTTTAATTCCAGTCTTTGCTTTAGTGTGACAGCTTTTTCTGTGTTTTTGTGTTGGTCCTTCAGTGGGTACAGAAAGTACTCAGACCCCTTATATTTTTCACTCTGTAATACTGCAGCCATTTGCTAAAATCATGTAAGTTTATTTTTTTCCTCATTAATGTACACACAGCACTCCATTATGAAAAAAAAACAGAATTTCTGACATTTTTGCAGATAAAAAAAATATATATATATCACATGGTCCTAAGTATGGGGTTTGCTAAAAAAAAACACCTGAAGGACTCCAAGATGGTGAGAAATAAGATTCTCTGGTCTGATGAGACCAATATCAAACCTTTTGGCCTTAATTCTAAGCGGCATGTGTGGACAAAAGCAGGCACAACTCATCACCTGTCCAATACAGTCCCAGCAGTGAAGCATGGTGGTGACAGCATCATGCTGTGGGGGTGTTTTTCAGCTGCAGGGACAGGACGACTGGTTGCAATTGAAGGAAAAATGAATGCGGCCAAGTACCGGGATATCCTGGACCAAAACCTTCTCCAGAGTGCTCAGGACCTCAGACTGGGCCAAATGTTCACCTTCCAGCAAGACAATGACCCTAAACACACAGCTAAAATAACCAAGGAGTGGCTTCACAACAACTCTGTGACTGTTCTTGAATGGTCCAGCCAGAACCCTGACTTAAACCCAATTGATCATCTCTGGAGAGACCTGAAAATGGCTGTCCATCAACGTTTACCATCCAACCTGACAGAACTGGAGAGGATCTGCAAGGAGGAATGGCAGAGGATCCCCAAATCCAGGAGTGAAAAACTTGTTGCATCTTTCCCAAAAACACTCATGGCTGTATTAGATCAGAAGGGTGTTGTGTGCACATTAATGAGGAAAAAATTAACTTGATGATTTTAGTAAATGGCTGCAATATAACAAAGAGTGAAAATGCAAGGGGGTCTGAATACTTTCTGTACCCACTGTATATATATTTTTTGTGTTTTTAGTTTAACTTCTCTTTGGTTGGTTTTCCTTTTCTGGATTGATTCTATTGGTTCCTGCAGAATCAAGTTGGATTGGACTTATTTTCATTGAAATTGTTTTATATCCATATGCTCAAAATCTTAATAATTTCAAGTAAGAATGATATTCAGTAATTTATTAAAGTTTATTTACAACCAGCAAATGTCAGTTAATCATTTTTTTTCTATGTTGGTTTTTTTCAAAAATTCTAGAGTAGATCCTGGTCAATATTGCAGCTGACTACAGTATGCAACACTGAGCATATTTTATAAAATTTTCTTTTTACGTCTCAGAAATGGATTCTGCTTGAATCATTCCTAGTTTATTTGTGACTTGAAGAAAGCTGCTCACTCACAGTCCTAAATGTTTTTGATTTCCTTTAAGAACAGTTGTATTTTCCATCCCACCAGGGTGAACAGTGAGCTGATGATGAGTAAACATAATGAGGCTAAACAGAAACCGTTGCCATATGGTTGCACCTGAACTAATGCATCAGTCTGCAGGATACAGGAGAGCCCTCCATGTCTCTCAGCTCCCATCCAGCAGTTCAAAGGTTTAAGGCTTGGTTCTTTTGGCCCTTTTCTCCTCTTGGCCATCAGATCCTGCTCTTTTGGGAGGAGCCAAAGCCCTTTGAGGATGACAGTGATGAAACGAAGCAGGTTAGGTGCTGACAACAGCTGTCTGTCCCCAACGTCTGATCATAATATTGCAGATTAGTGTGGAGTTCTGGCACTCAGTGCTGCAGGTCTCTCCCCATCACTCAAGCTGGTGTGTTTTCCTGCGTTTATTGGTTGCACATGGATGCATGAGACCATGCGCAGTGATGGAGAGAAGATCATGACTTCACTCTTTTCTTTTGGCTCAATGAGATTCAAAAACAAAAATAAGCAATTATAAAGAAAAATCTATCAACAAAAAGTGAAGAATGTTTTTTTCTTGTTACAATTTCATACATTTTTTTTGAGTTTTCAAGATTTTCTTCTCCACTTAAAAGTAAAAAGCAGAAATGAACCTTTTTTTCTCTTTGAAACCCTCAAATAGATCTTACGATTGTAACAAGAAAGAAGCCGCTTTTCTCTTTCCCAGCTGATGCATCTTGTGTTCACATCGCCTTCATCTCACATTCACATCATCTTCATGAGGAAATGAAAAGTGGGTTTTCTGATCAGTTCCACATTTATTACTGAGGCGTGAGGAATGGTTGTGTTGCAGCATCATTTTTGTGAGCAGTTGCCAAAACTCTAAGATGGAGGTTTAACTTGGATTCTGTCTTGTTGTCATGCAGCACACATCCCAGAGTATCAGTCTACCAGAAGGGAATCTTCCATTTAATCGTCAGGAAAGGCAACATTTTAGACAAGATATAGACTAGTCTAGACTAGATGTATAGCATTACCTGCGACAATGCTAATGAGAATACTATAAGCTGAATCTGGCCACTGAAGATGCTAAAGCTGATAGATAAAAAGGCATAAGCTGACAGCTGAAAATACTGAAACAATTAGCCTAAAAAGCAGAAAAAAATGTCTAATTTACCCAAAATAGATAGCATAAAGCTAAAATATTAGCTTAACTCCAAATTAGCCTAAAAACTGGAAACATGTTTAATTGAGTTGAGATGCATAAAGCCTGTTTGTCCGTCTGGCTTCATTGTCTCTTGTGTACCTCTTTAGGCAGCTGCTCAAGGCCAGGAGTCTTTGTTTGGCAGTTACAGAAGGGCACTGGCAAAGATTCCAGAGGAACCAAACCTACTTTTGGTTGACAGAACAGTTGCTCAAGACTGCAGGTCACGACACACCAACCTGTGCACAGCCTGGATTGATTACAAAAAAGCATATGACTCAATGCCACACACTTGGATCACTGAATGCTTGGAGCTGAACAACATCAACAGGACTCTAAGAGCCTTCATAGGAAACTCAGTGAAGCTGTGGAAAACTGCCCTTGAAACCAATTGCAAGCCAATTGCACAAGTGTCCATCAAATGTGCCATATACCAAGGAGACGCTCTGTCCCCACTGCTGTTCTGCAGAGGTCTGAACCCCCTCAGCCAAATATTTAATACGATTGACTATGGATACCAACTCAGGAATGGGGCAACCATCAGTCACCTCCTGTAAGTGGATGACATCAAGCTATCTGCTAAGAGCGAGTGTGACGTTGACTCCTTGATCCACACCACCAGGATCTACAGTACTGACATTGGGATGTCATTCGGACTTGAGAAATGCAGTCGGATATTGACAAAGAGAAGCAAGGCAGTCCACACTGAATTGTACCTGGGACCTCGTTCTTTCAATCTGATTACTGCCGGCTATTCAAACCAAGCTCCTGCCCTGGTCATACAGAAACCAGACAGCCCTCAGCAACGCTCCCTGGACCCCACACTCCCAGAGCACCTTCCACAGGACACCACTGGAAGCGTCTTCTCCAAATCTACAAAACACATTTGGACTGGATTAGCAAACTCTCGCGAGCACTCCAAAGAGGGTGTAGAGCTGGTCCACAGTTCCACGACCAGGACAGAAACCGCACTGTTGTTCCTGGATCCTTAACATGGTGGAGGGGTTAGAGTGCTCCAGTGATCTCAGAAGCTATGCTGTCTGGTAGGGTTAGGTCTCCTATGGCAGACAGGTCCTGGATGATGAGCCAGACAAAGAGCAGTTCAGAACCCCTTTCATGAAGAAAAATCACAGATTCATTTACGTCGCCTGGATTGGCGTTACCGGCACCGCACCCTGGAGCCAGGCCTGGCTTGTAGGCGAGTGCCTGAGTAAAGCCCGGACTTCGACGTTGGATCACTCTCCTGTGGGCCCACCACCTGCAGGTGAGCTCAGAAGGGGCCGGTGCAATGTGGTTTGGGTGTCAGTCAAAAGCGAGTGCCTCAGCAGCCTGAAACCCAGGTCATGTGACTTGGCTTTTTTTGTTTGTGTTTTTTTAGGTAGTTTTGGCATTTAGCTAAACATTAGCAAGATGTCAGCTTTCTTTTTTTTTGTTTTTAATTTTAAACTTGACATCTTTTCAGTTTTTAGGCTAATTTGGAGTTTCATTAATATTTTATTTTATGCTAGCTTTTTTTCTTTTAGCAAAATTAGACATTTTTCAGGCTAGTTTGGCATTGAAATGGTATTTCAGCTACATTTGCTGTGTTTTTTTAGGCTGTTTTGGAGTTTAGCTAATATTTTAGTAATCTGTCAGCTTCAGCTTTTTTAGCTATCAGTTTTAGCATGTTCAACGGATTAGCTCTAGTATGTAATGCTATATATCTAGTTTGGTTTGTTTGTGTTTATATCAGAAAAAACATCTGACTTCTCATTCCTATTTTGCTTATAGAGAACAACTTTGTTAAAAACAAAGTCAGAAGATATTCAACAGAAACAGTTTTTAATATCGTTATTGAAAAGAAAACTGCTGTTATAATAGGAAAAAAAATAATCATTCCTCTGGTTTAAGTGTTTGAAACTGGTGCTTAATGAAATCCATCTGCTGGGCTTATTTATTCTGGGCATGGGAAAAAAACAGAGAATTTTCAGGAAACATGAGGATTTTAAGCCATTATTTTAAGCTCAGCTGCCAATCCTGCTTCTAAAGTCTACGTCTGACTGAGTCTGACATTAAAAGCTTGTCTTGCATGATCTTTTTTTTTATTATTTTATTGTATTTTTTATAAAAGTAATCTGTTGTTCCTTTAAAGAAGGAAGCACCATACACCGGTTTCCAGCCTAAAGCCTCATGGTGCCTAAACACCAAACGCAAATCACAAGGCGGTGGTGTCCAGTTTCAATGTAAAGTCAATGATTTAGACGCGAATTGAGATTCTGCGGCACGAATTGAGTGACCGGCGCGGTGCGAAAGTCTGGAAGCTGCGCAAATTCAGAGGCGCAAATTCAGCGGCTGCTGCAGCTAGCCAGAGTTTTAAAACAAATCTGAAATTTAGAGAGGTGGCTGCGTCTCCTCAAACAATCAGGGACTCGACTTTGGGCATGTTTTCAGTGACAGCGGGGAGAAAGCATCCATTATGGTGGATCGATCCATAGCTCTCCTGAACTTCCATTCATTTTCTTAACCCGCTGGATCCCTTTCTGGGCAGCGGGGTTTCCAGATCCCGTCCCGGTTACTGTTGGGTGAAGGCGGGGACACTCTAGAGAGTCTGTTGCAGGACCTATGGAGCTGTAGTGAACACGTTCACTATGCCAGCTCACAGGAGAGGAGGTCACGCTCAGACAGAGAGCCGCTGCTGGATGGGAAAGCAGTCTGCTAAGGCCTCCTGAACTTTATGATGTTTTCTTATTTCCATTTAGACAACAATAAAAAAGGTCACCTCATTTTAGTCTTGTTTTATTTTTGTCCTCTCGTTTTAATGCGCGACAGTAAACATTTGAACTCAGAGTCAGGTGTTTGTGTCAGAGACAGACACTCACAACCCCACAGAGGCAGCCGTCAATCAGACAGCAGCAGGAGAGAAGCTCGCTGGAGCAACTGTGAGACAATAGATGTTTTATGAACCCAAACATGGAGACGTGATCAATGATGTTTCTGTAGAGCTCTTCGAAATAAATAAACCTGATCTCTAAACATCCTCTGTGTCTCCCATGAATTGTAAATGAGACTAACAGACGCTGCTCCGTGTAGCAATCAGGCTACAAATATTAATCCCAACAAGCTTGCAGCACCCCAAAAGAATGGATCCCCAAAAGTTAAAAAGGCAGTAAAAATGATTACAACTGAAATAATGTGAATATTGACAATAAAATAGGAAATATATTACAATAATAATCATGGATATAAATTAACTATAAAATGTTTTAAATAAAAAATAAACAAATAAAAAGAATGAAAATTAAAATCAAAAGAAAAAAAACAATTAAGCATTTCCAAAAGTCCAATGAAAGTCAGATTAAAAATGTGGGTCTTGAGTGTCTTCTCAAAACCTTCTACGGCCTCTGCGGCCCAGAGGCTCTCCAGCACATTGTTCCACAGGCGAGGACCATCATGGTGGAAAAAGGTTTGACCGTGTATTTTGGTCCTTACTTTAGGAAAAACCAAGAAACAAGTGTCGGAGGACCTCAGGGTCTGCGAGAGTTTTTATCTTAAAAGCAAATCCCCTAAACAAGAAGGTCTAAGACCATAAAAACATGCATAAACCATTAAGAGAACTTTAAATTCAAGCCTGAAATGCACAACAAAAAATAAAAGCATGCATCAGCACCTCTGTGCTGGCAGGAGAGAGGAGTGGGCGGAATCTGGCATGCACGTATCATGTGAACAGCACTGAGCAGTCTCCTGCCTTTAGATTTCATACAGACCACCCGCGTGCGCCATACAGGTTTGACTATTTCCATCCACAGCCAGCCCGTATCCACCCGTAAGGACAGGTATGAGTAAGGCTTGAGATGATCTAAAAGAAAACATGGAAACTTCTGAACACAACTGTGAGACGGTGTTAACTACTACTTATCCACATTTAGGACGTAAAAACATTGGGACATTTTTCATTTGTTTCTTGTTTGTGTTCATTTTTCAAGCTTTCTCTTGACTTTTCACAGCCTAACAAATGGCATAAACTAACTTCAGCCAGTGACTGATAGTGGTGTCACTTGAGAGGATAAATTAGGCCGACCCAAACCAGGCGTGAAGGATAGCAAATCCAATCCAAGTCCATCTCTGCTTCATAAATGGCTTCACTTCACATCTTAAAAGCGCTTGCAGAGCATTAGCAGAGTTTGCAAACGTTACAATAAAACTGTTGATTGTAATCTGCAGGTGGAGCTTTGAACTGAACAACAGTTCTATTCAGATTTGTGAGTCGAATCAAACCATGTTTTGACACAACAGTTGTTTTTTTTGTCGCAGTTCATTGCTGCTGATGAAAGCAGCTCAGTACTCTGGCTTGTGTGCAGCCAATGTTATGAAAGATTTTACAGCAACACAATAAGGCTAGAATAAATCCACATTTTCACACCAACCTCTTTTCAGGAGCCATGTGTGATTTTTTTTTTTCATCCTGCCGACATCTGCTGTGTTCTGGTGAACAGACTGCAGTCAGCCAGTTGTTCACTGTAATTGAACCACGGTCTTCTGCCTGAACAAATGTTGTTTTTAAATTTTCTTTTCCACACTAATTAGCAGTGGAGAAAGGTTAACAAATTTCAGCAAGGGCCCCTCATTTCCAATTGTTGTACTAAGTTTTTTTCCAGGTCTGTGCTGCACCTCGCTGTTCACAGATGTGTTTTCCTATAAACTCATTTTCTGAGAAACTCCCCTAAAATAGATAAGAGCTGGATGTCAAAGGAACAAGTGAAAAAAGCGGGAATTTCAGAGAAAAATGAATGCGCTACATTTGCATTTCATTTACATCTTTGTCATTTTTAATTGTTTTATGACATTTAATTAAAAACTTCATGAACATGTTTTTTTCATTACTTTTTCAAATTTCCTTTACAGGCTGCAAAATAAAAATTAGAAGACATATAAAAAAGTGAGAAGAACAATTAGTTTTTAACGATGGTTCGTTCTTACTTAGTATAGCATAACGTTTTTTAGCTACTCAAACATGTCAAACTGTTAAGAAAAAATCAAAAATATATTTTTGAAACAAAAGCTCATAAAAAGAGAAAAAAGATCATTGTTTTAATCTGTTTACATTTTTTACAAATAAATTGAAAAATGTATTTCATTTTTAAGCAATAGTAATTGTTTTTGCTGTTTGTTTTTCCTTGAAGTTGTTGTCTCTTCTTAAAGTTTCACAATTTACCAGAAGTGAAACGTAGTTCATCAAATGCTGGGTAAAAATAATTTTTCACACTTTCACAAAGTCAAGCACACTACAAAAAGCATAGTAGGTATAATGTGAAAAAAATATTTTTTTTAGAAGACATGGAAGAAAATACATTTTCTATAAAAATATACAGTCCTTTCATTTGTTTTTGCCCTATCAGGGTCCAACAGTATCAAAAAGATTTTATATATAGCTTTATTATGATCAGTGTTGCGTAAATTACTTTTAAAGAGTAATTGATTACTTTACTTTAGTTACTGGATGAAATTGTAATGAAATTTTTTTACTCATCACCCAATTTAAAAACTAATTTACTACTCATTACTGTACTTTTTTCTCATAAAAATTCTCAAAGGAATAAAGCTTGCACAAACAAGAGACTTTTGTAAAAAAAAACAAAAAAAACATGGAGGCTACACAAGGGCAATCAAGTTTCCAGCCTCACCTCATTCATTTCAACACATGAACATGTCACCTGTTTATCTATGCATGTTTTAAATTCACTTCTTTTTGACTTTCTTTAAATATTATTTTAATGATCACACCTTTGATATTTCTTTTGATTGTTTTCTTTCTTTCATGTTTTATGTTAAGCACTTTAAATCGTCTTTGGACATAAAATGTGCGAAACAAATAAACTTGCCTTGCCTTACATCGGGGCAACGCCGTCCATAGAAAATGCCTTACTTCCACTTCCAACGAAATGAAGTCAAGTCAGTCACCATTTTTTCGCGGTGCAGACTTTGCCATTTTAGAACCAGATGATGTTAGTAGGCAGGGATTGGTCTGTCTGAGTCATCATTTCTATGGAAACCACCCTTGCTAATCAGGAGTAAGATTGTTGGAAGGCCACACCCCTTACACTGAAAGCGGGCTTGGGAGAATCTGTCGATCAAACATTTTGAACATTGATGGTGGGGGCCAGTGGACGCCAAATGCTTTTACTGAGGCATCTGATTGGCCAGATTATAACTTGAATAACTTGCGATGAAGAAAATATATCTTGAAAAATAAGTTAGGTATCTTAGGTTAACACTGGTTACTATCAAATACCAAATCCACTTCTTAAGTGACGTTTTTTTTTTTTTTTACTTATCAGATTTCCTGTAATGTTTTCTTTTATCCTTTTTTATTTTGCTGGGTTGAAAAGGACCAAACAAATGTAGTTCAGTACAGTTCCCACTCTGCTGCATTATTTAGCAGGAGCAGAAAAGCTGCTGCACTCGAGGAATTCACCAAATCAAACAAATTGCTAATGATGTGTGAAATCAGCCCATCACTCACTGTTGACATTACTGATGACAGTAAAGAGCGACTCAGCGAGACAATTAGCTTGTGTAATTATGCAGGTAATCACAGGTTCTCCTGTTCCTCAGAGTTTAGCCAAATGCCAAAGGATAGAGAACATATAGAGCTTTCATGATCACTGACACTGAAAACAAACCCCTAAAACATCATCTCAACATTATCAATATTCTGTTTCTCAGGAACTGATTTCAGTTAAATTTCAGCTCCTAAAATAAGCGAGCAGCCAAAAGAGGAGTTAAAAACCTCAAACTGGATTCACTGTCAGAAAAATCTCCTCCACGAAGGTCCTTTCTTTTTCACGCTTGTTCGTCTGCATGAAAACGCCAGATTCTGGCTTTTTTTCTCAGTCCATTAACGATTTGTCACGGAGGCAGAAAGACTTGTGTCAGAAGAGAGGGGATCTGCTGATGGGTCTGTTCATTTCTGAGGCCAGCTTTACATTTAGCCTGCTGTTGTTGTGTTTGGAAAGTAATCAAAGCGCACGGCCTCGCCATCTGCCAGAGAGATTGACATTAGCAGCACACTGTGACAGTTTCTCAGTCCAATGCACAAGACTGGAGAGTTTTCATGGACATTTGTGTAAAAACTGCATTGGAATGTGTTGAATACATGCACACAGAGGAAAAATCCTCACTTTGTTAAATACTTGTGGATTCCACCCATGGAATCTCCATGTTGGATGCTGATGCTGCGTCACTGTAAGGCATAACTGACACATACTTAAAAAATCAGTGTATTGTTTGTTGTGCTCTGAAATATTTTGAGTTGCCTGAGGAGTAGGTCAGAATTAAGTGCAGCAAACAAAGTAACAAGGCAAACAAAGGCATAAAAAAACTCATAAAAATAGTCCACTTTAAAAAATAAATGCATGCACCATCTCAAGAATAAAAGATGCCCGTAGGTATGAAAAAATCCTAATCTGACCCTCAAGAATCATCTCATTTCTTTTGAAGAAACATTAATAGTGTCACATCTATGGAGCGTTCAGTGCTTCATTTTGAAGTTTGAGCATTGATGATGTCTGAGAACTGGAGCTAGTGAGTGTTACTTCCAGCTCCAGCTTGATAAAGTCAGTTTGGTCGTTTTTAGTTTATTTTTTTATCTGCAATACGGATGCCGCCATGTTGGAGCCAAATGACATCAGTAAGCAATGATTGGTCCAAATTGGACTGAATCAGTGTTTCTATGGCAACCACACTGGCCAATTAGGAGTGAGCATGTTGGATGCTCACTAATGCTCGAGAGCAGGCTGCACAAAATCTGTCAATCAAACTTTTATTGAGGCATCTGATTGGTAAGTTTGGAACTTAAAGAGCTTGAACTTTAAAAATCATCATGAAAAAAATTTGAATTATCAAGAACGTGTTAAAAAAGCATCAGAGCAAGAATAGTTACTCTGACCAATAGAAAGACTGAGTAACAGCTGATTATTTCTTTATAGAAGTCTATGGGATTTTGGCTTCTTGGAGCCAGCAGGTACTTCCTGATTGGAACGTCGAGGGGGAGGGGTCACTCAGTCCAGCTCTCGGAAGCTGTCCAACAAATAAAAAAGCGAAAATGTGTTTTGGTTTTGAAACCAAAAGGGAAAGTTTTTGTTTAGAATGAACTACATTAGACTTTTGTAAAACTTTCATTGAGAAAAAAGACTGTATGAAATCTGTGAATCATTTTGGGCTGATATTGAACAACTTCCTCTAAATCTCTCACAAAGTTCGATCAAATTCTAACACCTTCTAACTCACAGAAAAATTTATAAATAAATTTTTGAAGTGAGGGCAAAATTTTGGACATTCTTAAGCTAAGCTTTACCATGAAACTCTAACTTTACAGTGAAAGCTGAGATCCTATAGAGCTGCATTTTAGGCGTTAACTGCATTCAAAGCAAGTTTCACTCTAGAATTCTACACTTTTTTGTTTCCAAAATGTTATGTGTGGCTTAAAAGGACTTATTTTATTGTGTTTCTGGGAATTTAAACATGTCAAACATTTTCATGGCAATCGTTTCTTTTGAAAAAGTCACAACACTGTTGCAGTTGGCAAGAACCCAACACAAACGGTTTTGAATACGTTTCTATAAGAATTATTCAAGTGTTTTCTTTGAGGTGCTGATAGACACTGTTTGAAAACAGAGAGATTTTTGCAGAAATGTTTTTGAATTTCAGTTGAAGTGTGCTGTAGTCTGACACACTGAACTTGAACTCTGACTTTGACTCTTAACGTGTGTCTCCTGCTGGCTGGAAATGTCCTTCCGGAAGATGGATCACAGAAATGCAGCCAAGGAAGAAACACAAACAGTAATGTTCACATTCTGGTGCCATCTTATAACAAATACTAAAATGATTGCAAAGCTGGCTGTCATGATGAAGGGCGCGCTGATAGAACTCTAAATGTTCTTAATAGTTTTGCGGAATCTATCCTCTTTAATTCAGATTACATTTTACTGCCTGGCATCAGATGATGTATCTTTGCCATTAGTCTTATTGAGAATCACTGTTCTGTTCCGTGATTTAATGACAACCGCTTTATGAGGGGTTGAACGTTGTAAAATTTCATAGAAAAATCACCTTCCACTTTGACTGAAAGGTAAAACTTTTCCCCAGAGCGGTGTCTGTAAATCATTGGGATTCATGGCTCGTTTTTATGTGAAAAGGTGATGCTAAAATCCCATAATGCCTCTCTCACTTGTAACCAGCTTTGGTCCAAACCCTTCTAATGTCCTTCACACTGATTCTATTCAACACTTTCTTTCATGAAACCACTCAGACCAGCACTTTTCTTTCCATTGAGGATCCAGATAACAAAGCTCCTTCAAGCACATCACTTCAGGACTCCTTCATCAGAACTGCCAAACACCCCCCAAGCAAACCTGACAAGATCATCGAAGCCCGCTTTCCATAAAAAAGACAAGCAGAATATAAACTATCATCAGGCTGAACCAACAGACTCATTACATCATATATATCCGCTCGACCACATGTTTAAAGGTAGTGGTTAGTGAAGCATGGCTGCCAAAGTACATGAATGTGATCCAGATGGCCTGTTTTCAGTATCTCCTTATCATGCTCCTGCAGGCACCCGTCAGAGGGGAGATGCTTTGATGATGGTCATGAGGGAATCGACGATCAAACCAACGGGATGTTTATTTATCCTCAAATGTCACACGATGAAATTTGACAACATGTTTGTATGCTTCCTTTGTTCAAATGTTTTTATAAGCTCAGACTCGTTACAGCTAAAGATTTAGAACTTGGATTTAAAAAAGGAGGAGCACGTTTTGGAGACTATAGAGACTGCCTGCAGGAATCACATGAGGAGCATGAGACGTCAACCCGGCGACAGAGGACCGCAAAAACCAAAAAAAAAAAAGAGCTTTTGAGAACACACATTTGACAGTTTTTTCTTTTCTCGTAACATTTAAAGTTCACGATAAACGAGCATAAGTAAAGCCATGAGCTTCACCTGCCCTCGCCACCGCCCTATTACTCCATTACCTGCCCTCACTGGCTGAGCGCCTTCTATTGGCTCCTCACGTGACAAATCCATGAAAAAAACACTTTTTTCAAAATGACAGCTTTTCTGCTGGTTTTATCTCCATAGCAACCATTTTATGTTTTGGTCACTTGGGAGTGACGAACAGATCTACAACATTTTTACAAGAGTCTGCAAAAGCAAACTTTTGGATGTCCATGGCAACTGATGTTTTTTTGTTAAGAACCCCCACATTCCTAATATGTTCATATCGTTTCATTCAGTTTGAGACAACGATTTATGTTAAAAAATGATCAAAATACTCCAGTAAAAAATGTGCGAGCCAGTGGCGGCGTGTGTGTGAAATTTCGCAAAGATCATTTGAACAAGTTTTTTTTTCTCATACTGTGGAAAAAATATGAAAATTGCCAAATGTCCTTCTTTGTCACAAGATTTTCGCAAATGTCAAAGGTCCTGTGGCCATCCCATAATAATCTTGAAACTTCCTTTGGATATCCCTAACATGTGTTTTGATACAGTTAGTGGATTTTAAACTATTTTTCCGAGCCCCATAAGATATTTTGTTCAAATTTTTACAGTTTCTCCCGCTGTGATGTCATCTGTTTCGTTCAAAACAAGTTTGTGTGAAATCGTTCACTCAAACGTGCAGAAAGAAAGAATTGCATAAACAATCTGGTCCTTGTCATCCAGGACTCCTGCAAGACATTGAAATGGACATACAAATAAGGTCAAATTAGAATTTTTGCATCCGAGATGTTATTTTCACCATCATTGTGCAAAATAATTAAGACTAGAAAACCCTCATTACAGGAAAAGCCAGATGTTGCCCGTCATTCTCCATCTCCATGCTCTCCTGGTGTCCCCGGTTTTCCCCATGGCTAAAAGAGACAAACGCATTCGGAGATGGTGTTTAGATAATCATGAAAGTCAGGAAAGTAGCAAATGAACAGTGGAGCCCAAAACGCTGCAATCTGTCTTGTTTTCTAATTAGTCAGCGGATAAAGCGGGTTTGACCTTCCTGTCGGAGTCGCTGAGCATACGAGCGTCATGTGACCACCTCACCTCCACATCTCTCCTTCCTGTGTTGATCTGGTTTAACAACCCTAATTGGAGCCAGACTCCTCCTGTTACCATAATGTGAACGGTGTCACACCATTAACCGTCCCTCTGGTCATCTAACCGCCTCATTCGATGCAGAACGATGACTTTAACTGCAGTGTGGCAACTATCATATTTTATGGAAACTTTCTGTGTTTCTTAGAAATAATATTTTCACACCTAACAAGGAAACAATGAAGATGTTTTATGTTGTTGTTCGCTCCACACTTTTAGCTGTTTTATTACTGTAACATTTATTAAGATCCTTGAAAAGTAACAATAAGTTAGAATAATGTACAACTTTGCATACTTTTTTAATGAAATATCTTAATTTTCTGGACTTTTCCAAAAAAATATATTACAGGCTTGTAAAACTAGTACACCTCTACAGTTTGTACACCTCTACAGAGTTCAAAAAATCTATGGTTTATGAGATTCATGAAGTAAATTAATAATGACTTTGCAAAACACACACGAAAAACTTTAAACGTCTTTAATTCTAGTGAATTAAACACGTTTCTGTGACTTCAATAGTCTGTCACTCAGACTAATCTCCTTCAGTCAATAAAAACTGAGTTGTATCTTGTTTTTCATCACAGCTTTATGTTTTTTCTTGCATCTGTTTGGCATTTGTGAAACAGGAAATAGCCAGAACACAATTTTCAGTACAAATAGTAACTTTATTTTTTTTTCAGTTCAATTTGAGTTTTGTTGAAATTTTTGTTAGCTTGTGCTATCAAATGTGGAAAAAATAAAAATATTACAAAAATTAAATTAAATGACAAAAGAAAATTATTTAAAAATATTAAAAATGGGTTAAATTTAGCCACTAAAAAAAATACATCCTTTTTTATGAATATAAAATCTGGTCATTAGAATATTGGAAAGAGAAGTTGAAGTCTATTTGGTTTAAACCCTCATCTTTATCAAAGCACATCCAACAAAAAAAAAACATTTCACAAAAAACAGGACATCAATTTAACAAATATGTTAAACACATGCAATCCAAATACTTCCAAACAGCACAAATACAAATACTTAAATATCTACTAATACATAGATGTATAAACCAGCTATTTCATATTTTAAATGTAAACATATTTTTACATGTAAACATTTCCAAAGTTTTGTTCCAAAAACAGAAAAATATCTGCCCATGAAAAAACCTTTTAAATAAAAAGGATCCCGTCTTCTTTTTTAAAAAGATTGCACTACAGGGGCAAACTACTTTCAAAGACACAAAACAAAATTTACAACATTTTTACATGCACAGGATCCACACATTTTAATACATTTGATTTTTAAATTGTCAACTGGCAGAAGGAATGGAGCCCCTCAACCCAGACATGTCCAGCTGTTTCCTCTTTGTCGCTCTGCCTCATTATCACTGTTGCTCTGCTGTGTTTGAGCCAATAGTCCATGACACAGACACTGTTATGCGGTCACCTCAGCAGACAGTGGAACACGCAGGCGTTACTGTTTTTATCCGTGTCTAAACGGCAGGTAATAGCAAAGCAACGTCTCCTGAAGGCTGTGCTGCTGTTCCTGCTGGCTTGACAACACGGGCGGCACAATTACAGAATGGTATGACCGTCTGCAGAGACTGGCAGCTGCCACCAGCCTGAAGCTTCCCCATCAAGTGACTGATGTTCCCTCTGGGGTCAGCAAACAGCATGAATTTAAAAGAGGAAACAGAAAAACAACATTTGTTTACGAACTTAAAAGAAGTTTTAAAAAAGAAAAACAGGCTGCAATCAGACCTGGGAACAGTTTCCACGTCTATTTCTGAAGCATCTATAATCTTATACATTTGCTTGGCCTTTGCCATGGAAGTGTGAAGTAAATGAAGGTCTGCACTCGTGCAGAAGCAGGTATTTGTGAGGAAAATGATGAGCTACAGCTGTGACCTGACCTTGAACACCAGGCACCGCCGCAGCGATCAACATCGATTCCATGCAGATGGATTCTTCATGTGTTTAAAGCAGGTCAATGTTTTTCTTTTCTTTCAATCTGAGCTGCTTTTATCATAAAAGGGGATTTCATGCTCAAAGTTAGACAGAAACAGTTACACAATGAAAAAATAACTTCTCTTTGCTGGTTTTGTTGTACAGTTGTTTCTTAGCTCTTTAGGTTTTGCTATTTTTTTGATAGATTACAACTCAGTGAGGTCGCGGTAGCAAAGCAGCACAAAACGGAAGATGTCCTTGGTGTAGGACGCTACACTTAAAACAAAAGGAGGGCATTAAGCAGACGGTATAATTTTTTTCTTCACAGAAGAGATAAGAAGAAAGCAGAGAGCGGTGCAGGCAGTGAGACAAAACTCTCCTGAAAAAGTTCTTAGGAGTTTGTATTGGTATACAGCAGCATCGGGCTGGAAGCAAGAGGAAGACGGGGGGAGAACCGATGAAACAGAAAAAATAAATTCAGTAAGTATTAACTAATTTATAATCACACATTTTGTTTTCAGTGTCAGAATGTCAGGGGAACAATATTACCCTTTTTTTTAAATAAAAACATCAACGTCTGCAGGACCCCCCTCCACACCCCATTTTATTTTGAAATGGTTCGGTCCGACTGGACTGAACTGCTGGAGCAGGAGCAGTTTGTGACAGATGTGAGTTTCACCTTCTAACCTCTGGGACAAAAAAACTCTATTGGAACTTAGTCCTTTTAATAAAAGTTGGATCAGACTTGCACAGAGTCCTCTGGGTTGCCGCCATAGTACACAAAGACCTATAAAATGGGGTCCACAAACAGTATAGTCCCCCAGGCGAGCCTTGTTTGACTTCAGGATAACATTCTGTTTCAGGCCAAGGCTTCAAACCTCCTTCTTGAGTGGTCAGTGTCCTTGTTCCTGCCAGCAAGGTCATTTATGGCTTTGTTTTTCAGTGGAAAAGTACTGATCACGTCCCTTGAAACACCCACCTAACTGGTTTCAACTGGTCCGCAACTCCATGTGGGTTAATGGAACAACGCCTTCATCAATCACTTAATAAGAAAATAGTAAGGTGTAGCATGGCATAAACGAATAATATGGGTTTAAAAAAGATTAAGAGAAGAAAAGGAGTTGGGTCCAAAATATGTCACCCAGTATTTCAGAAAAAAAGTGGGTTTGTGGCAGAAAATTATGGAATATTAACTTCGTTCTTTTAAGATATAGTTCACTTTTCTCACCATGTTAGTGCAAGAAAATGTTTTTTTACATTATTATATTGACTATTTTACTCGGGGCTCTATATTAACACCTCCCCACCCACCAAATGTGGCTAAAACTATTATTTAATGGGTAGAAAAACTATTTCATCAGACACTTTGGCAGGTGAGACGTTGTTAGAAAACCCATGCATGCACCGGGAGAACATGCAAACTCCACACAGAATGGTCCTCCATTGGTTACACTGAAGTCCCTCAGCTGGGACTTGAACCAGTGGCCTTCTTGCTATGAGCCAAGAGCGCTAACCACTGCACCATCATGCAGCTCAAAATTTAATAAAAAATCATTTAAAAAGTCTTAAAAAAACAGACAGTGAGTGACAAAGTGGACCACACCCACAATGCGACCTCCAAGCAGGTCACTCACAGACTTTACTGTTTTGTCAGAATATTTTTTAACTGAAACTTTATAAATAAAAGGGAATAACCTTCCTGAGAAATGTTTGGCTAATAGAGGCCAGATTTGGCTAGTACACTTTGGATGTTACTGGCCACCAAGAAAGTAGTTTTTAGTAACTGAAAAAGTTTTATATTTATTTTTTTTTATTTAGAACCCTGATTATATTAGTTAAATGATCAATCCATCCAAACATTTATGAGGCTGTTCTTGTTCAATAAAAGTGGACACCCCTCTGTCAAAAGGATTTTTCTGAAAATTCTGAGTCCCAGCATCAGCAACATCAGTCTGTCATCCTCCAACTGAACCTGAACAGCCTCAGAGCTCCTCCCACACCAGGAAGGAGGTGAGCGACTGTGTGTGGTCAAATAATAACTAAAATACATTTGATCACAATTTCAAAACAAACTAATGTGAATCTGTCATAATAACGATAAATTAAAGATAATGAAGAAATCCTTTTAACTTATTTTAATAGTTTGAAAAAAATAAGCCCATTACAAAAATGAAATAGTGCAATGAAAATGGTAAAGAAAATCATGTCAGTTGTCATGTTATTTTGTCACAAAGATGATAATGATAGTGGAAAACGCCATTATAATGCATAATTGTTTGTAAAACAGCATAAGAAAACTGCGGCTGTGTTAGGGGACAGCTGCCTGGGGCCCAAAATCCCTAGCGGCAGCCCTGCCCTTCAGCTGCCTTTTCCTGAAGCCCATTACTGCTGCAAAGTCCAAGAATTTGCCCCTAACTGGGGCATGTACGCTTGTCTTTACACCGTTGTTTTGGGAAATCTGGTTGTTTCTGTCACAAAGACAAATTTAGTCTGAATCTATCAGCTGTTTCTGTTATCTTTATATGCACACAGTTCCTTGGTAAACAGCACTTTAGAGCTGACAGAAAAACAGGCTTTGATGTTGACTAAACTTCATTAGTGACCAGCATGAATGATGGGACGTGCAGTAACAGCTTTTAAAGTAGCTTCTCACTGAGTGAGAGTTAAAGGCCATGCATATGGAGCAGTGTCGCTCTGAGCAGACTAACAGAGCAATCCAGAGCCAGCCTTACAGATGCTCTGTAAGCTGGTGCTCTGCAGGTCACAGTCATGAGGCCAAAACCTTTTATTCAGCTGGGACAATGGGCAGGCCACAAGCTTCCTGCTCCACTCCATTCTGATGCATCCACTTGCAGACAGATCCATGAACATTTTTATTTTCCTCTCCTGAGCTAGAATCTGGATCAAATCTGTATGAATGGATAGCTCTGATATTGCTTGACGTTATTTTTTTGCACCGCTAATGTTGGGTTGGAGTTCTGTGTAGTTGTAAGCTAGTAGGAGAGCGGGGGGGGGGGGCATGATCATTACTAAAAGGCATTACTAAATGATCATTACTTAAGTTTTTCCTCAAGATGAGTGTGGAAATCGCAGATTCAAACCATGAAAACTACAAAATAAAAGCTCCAGGATGAGTTGCGTTTCTTATTGTGTCAATGCTGTAAAGCATTCACACTATAGTGTTCCTGTTTTTCTTCATTTCTTTATTATTTTTCTTCCATACGTTTTGCGAAGACCCGTAACTCTTCAGCTCTTTCATCTATCCAGCTCATTCAGCCATCAAAATATTCAGCTCTTTCAGGAGTTTACTGCTCAAAAGTTTCAGCTACATAACTCTTCAACTTTTTAAACTATTCAACTAACTACCACTTTTTTAACCCCATTGAAAATGGCTTAAGGAATCTTCAAATCCCCTTTTTCAGCTAAAAACTTTGCCCTCTACAAAACGATAGAACTAAAGTAAATTTTCAGCTACAGAAACCATTCAACTTTTAAACTATTCAGCAGACTTTGGGCTCTTGAACTTGTATTTTTCTTTCTTACGGTTTTTGAGATTTCGCAGGTCAAATTCGACAAGTCATTTTTGAGCGAGTTTCAGTTTTGAATGAAAGACTATGGCAACTGACAAGTAGTTTGTCTGAGCCAGGAGCAAAAAAAAGGAGGAAAACCCCTCCAAGTGCTTCTGCCAAGATGCTGTTGCTATGACGAATGGAACTCTAGTGTCGGTTTGCCTTAGGCAGGGCAGAGAAAAAAAGGGGGGAGCAGCCCCCAGTGACAGAACTTGCGTCAGTTGCCCTCAGTCACCGTAGTAAAACACATAGAAACAGAGTGGGCAATAGGATTTTGCAGCTTTCTGCAGCCCTTTACCTGCTGAGAGGTTGTGTTTTCATAAAAATGATTTGAACACAGATCCAGCAACTTTCAGAGCTCAATGTGGCACCTGGAATGAACATGTATGACCACTTTTTGCTGTGTACTTTGACTCCAGTACAGATCTACCTAATTACACGTCTGAACAAAATGTACTAAATTACCATTAAGCCCCTGTAGTAACATCATCCTAGGTTTTTGTGCAAATTTATAAACTTTTTAAATTTTTGAACTAACTTGTCATATTGCTGTTATATTATCATTATGCAAGCTCAACTAGCTACATCTACTAAGGTTTTTTAGAACTAATTTTGTATATAGCTAATTTTTTTAGCATTATGCTAGCTGTTTTGGCTGAATTAGACATGTTTCCCGTTATTTCAGTTAATTAGGACTTTAGCTAATATTTTAGTATTATGCTCATTGTTTTAATTAAATTTTACAGTTTGCCAGTTTCTTTGCCTAATTTGGCATTTAGCTAAAATTTTAGCAAACTTTCAGAGTAAGGCTTTTCAGAGTTTTCAGCTATCAGTTTTAGCATTTTCAGCTGCCAAATTCAGCTTACAGCATTCACACTTGCATTATCGTATGTAATGCTTTATGTCTAGTTTATATTTAGTGCTTTTGTTGGTTTCCACCAATAAAGTTGTTCACAAATTTCACCTTTTGAGTTGTGAAAACAAACCAAAAAGTTTAAGATTTTTTTTCTTTTAAATTTTCCATCCTAAATGAACATGCCATCACCATAATGTCAACTGTCTTTCTGGCTGACAGCTGACTCCTCATTCTTCTCTGTGATCACAGACTCAATGCTGTGGTTGTTTAAACGGAGATGATGTGTAATCTTGCTCATGAATGATAATGAGCAGATCTCACCGTGTTTGATCATCTCTTGTTGCTGTAATGTCGTTTCAGAGCCGTTGTCTGAGAGGAACCGGGCCAGTGAATATTTGGCTTCAGACTCTGAGTGGTGCTTTGGTGGAGTGTCCTTGTTCTGTATGATGCCTGATAATTTAACAGTAAATATAAGCTGCACCATTAAGTTCACTTGAGCTGTTGTTTTTGCATGTATTTATTAACAAACTGTTCCTTGTTTTGTTGAATGTTCTTTAGTAACAACAAACAAAACCATAATTTTTGGTCAGACTTTATTATTAAAACATATCCAAACTTTTCGTTAAGTGTTTTTTCCTTTGTGCTTTTTTTGACCTTTCAGAGGAATAATCAGGGAGATCTGTTCCTACAACACATCCCTCAAAGGCCCTTTCAAGAGTTTCCCACCTTATCTCTGCAGGCATACTTCCCTCCACACAAACGGTTTTCACCCCATTCGAATCAGAATCCTTCGAGGAAAATCAAGATGAACTGCACATGTGAGGCTTTTCTGAGGACTTGGGCGTCAGAGTTCAGTTTATTCAAGATCTCTTCCGCCTGACAAAGCGGATAAAAACACTTTCCACCTGTCCAAGCCTGCAGTCTACAGGAGAAGCCTACGGTTACAAAAATAAACACGCTGATTAGACGCGAAGAGACTGTCAGTAATGAGGTTTGTTTGCTTGTTTCTGACTGATGTCTGCAGCCTTTGTACTCAGAGAAGCTCCGAACATCTAAGATGAGCACCAAAGGAGAAGCAGACGAGAACTTTTTGTTCACAAAGTTCAAGAAATGGCTCAGGAGGAACCTTTCTCCACTTTCTCTATTTTGTTCAAAAACGTTTTTTTTTGCTGTAAAAAAAAGTAGATTTTAGAGTAAATGTAGATCAATAGAGTTATAAACCAAACTTGCATTTAACCCTTAGTAGTCCCTGAACTCAGAGGCTTAGGTGTGGACTTGAGTCACATGACTTGAACTCCAGTCAGACTTGAGTCATGAATTTGACGACTTTAGACTCGACTTGGACTTTCACAGCCCTGACTCATGACTTGACTCGGACTTTAGCCCTCCAACTCGGAAAGGCTTGCTGTTTCCCCAGTATCCGAGATTAAGCAGTAAACTGATAAAGCTTGAGTGCGATCTCTGTCACTGTGTTTGTGTGTGTGTCTTCAGCACAACGTCCCCTAATAATTAGGTCAACCTTCTAACCATTCAAATAGGAGAATAACAGATTACACCATCAGTCAATCAGAGCGCCAGCTCCTCATCGCCGGTGTTTACAGTGCTGGTATAAAAGTTATGAGGTTGTCAACAAAAACCGGTTTGCAGTTTGCTGAACATGCGGATAAAAGGGTTTCTGACAGAATCAATTGCGACCAACTTCATCCGACTCTTGAAGTTACACAAAGATCAGTAAGTCCTAAACGAAAGCTGAGGCTAGCTTATCGGCTAACTGCAGTTACATGAATGACAGTAAACTCTTGGTTAACATTCCATTGTGTGGATGTGCAGGCAGCTCTGTGTAATCACAGACTGGACACAGGTGATTTTGGCATTTCCACTGCTCAGATCCCCGACACCTGCAGCAGATTTGTAGATTTGGATCTTCTCAAAATGAGCGGGATGCAAGCGATCATATCAGGGCAGACCCGCAGGAAACAGTCAGGACCGCCTGCAGGACCGTGAGGCCGGTTGGACTTGGTTTGAGTCTTCTTGGAGCTCAGCTTTAGTTCTATTTTTATTTCTTCAGAGAGGTGCTGTCTCTCTCTATTAGGCCACAGGCCTCTTTGAGGGGGGTACACCATACTGATTTGGTACCGTGTTTTCAAAACTATTTTTAAGCATTCTTTTGTCTTAGTTTCTATAGATTTGGGCTCATCTATCCATCCATCTATTTTCTCAACCCATTATATCCCTTATGGTAACAGGGTTGGATGAATGTTTGGGGATTTTTGACTGAATATAGAGAAATGAGTGACATCAGATAATCAGGACTTTATTGAGCTATTTTAAATAGTTAAATATAGCAGAGGGAACATTTAAACATGTTTTGTTCCATTTTAACATTTTAGATGCGCCTAAAAAATAATCAGTATTAACTATGAGATTGGCTCTCCTATTTTAGGCTAAACGATGATGTCACTGAGGACGTTGCAAAAGGAAGCTTAACAATTTTGTATATATAAAAAGATTTTCATGACGTTTTCTGTCTTATGTTGTCCAAATTAATAGCCTATTGACTTTCAGACAATTCAAAGCTGATCATCAAAAAAACATTAAAAAAAATCATTTTTACATGGGAAAAATATGTGATGTTTTTTTTTTTTTTCAAAGTTTGTCTTGGGGGGGCCCCACAGTTGAGCTTCGCCTAGGGCTCCTCATTATCTTCAACCGGCACTGTGAGCCTCTATACATCTTGCAAGGTGTTAAAGATCAACCAGAGTTTGAATAATTTAATATGCGTGATGGTGTGAACTTAAAAAAGTGAAATAATCAAAGCTCTTTTAATTACACTTTTAATTAAGTATTACACTGTGTAATGTGCAGTAATGATCACTGAAATGTTTTTAATTACAATCATTAGACTACTTGATTTAAAATAGGCAGCAATAATTACTGGATAAATGTAATTCTGTGTTCTAATGGTAAACAATAATTATTACATGTATGTTACCTAAAGTGTGAATCATGAATGTTTACTGAAAGTCTTTCAGAGGATGATCAATAAGCTCTCTATTGTTACTTGAAAACTTGACCTGCAACGTGAAGGAATGATTTCTGGATCAATAAGACATTGCATTCTGATGATAATGAGTATTACATATCTGTTCCATGATGTGGGATTCATTGAAATCATGAAAGAATGTTTTCTGAGATTACTCAATAATCAATGAGCACTCTTTTGTTAATTGAAAAAATCTGCACTTGATCTGATCAGAACTGGATTATGAAAACAATCTAAAACTATAAAATGAAGTAACTATGTCGGGGTGGGATTATATAAGTTTGCTTCTTCTGCTTCTTTCCAAGCCATAAATCAAGCTCTACTTGACTTTAGTTATTAATCGCTATATTTAATCGATCAAACGTGATTTAAGTGAGTCTTTGTGTTTTTTTCTTTATCTTTTAATCAATGCATTTCATTGTCTCTGTAATGAATTTGTAAAATCTGTGTGATTTTTTTTGTCTTTTATTGTCCAATTTATGCTTGAAATAAACCAGTTCAATCAATCAGTCAATCAATCTATAAATCATTGATGAATCCCTTTCAAAAAGAGAAAGCAAAACACAGAAAATGAGCAGCACATCTCCGTTTTCCCTGAAACTGTGCACTATAATGCCCATATTCATCTTTGCTGAGTGGGATCTGCATGCAGGCTTCATGGTTATCATCGCTGTGCAGGGACTGTAATTAGTACGAGTCTGGCTGTATTCCACGTCTGCCCCTCGCTGGCTTTTAAGTCATTTAGTTAACAAGCTCCACCTGTGCTGCTCTCTTTTGCTCCATACGTTCATGTTTGTGAGAGGACCTGCAGTCAGATGTGGCACCTGCTGGTATCCTTGTTAGCAGTCACGTCCACAGCTGCATCTGAGGTTGAGGGTTCAGACTCCTGGTAGCTGAGCAGGAGTCTGCATCATCAACCCTAAATGTCAGCTGCAGCAGCTCCCTGTTCCTCAGCTGATAAATGATGATGTCAGCTGAAGGGATGCATTAGACAAATAGGCTGCCGAGGCAAAATGTCATTTTGGACACCTTTGTTAATTCACTTTGCAGATTTTTCACAGCTTAGTGTGAGACTTTTAGAAACCAAAGCAGATGCGTGGATGTTCTGGCAGCACTGATAGAGGATCTTAACTCATTCCATGCTGGACGACCTCTGCTGTGTTCTCTAGTGCAGCGGTCCCTAACCCACCAGGCCATGGACCCGTACTGGTCAGTAAGCAGTGATTGGTCTGAGCCAACATTTCTAGGTGAGGTAGCAACCTCACCTTTCAGTTTTCCAAACTCGTTGGAAAACCAAACTCCTACCAATTGAAAGCAGCAATGCGAAATCTGTCAAAAATTTGTAAAATTGGATGTGAGATCATGTGCTTTTATTGAAGCATCTGATTGGTCAGTTTATAACTTGAATAACTTGAACTACAGAAGAAATGTCATGAAGTAAATGAGGATTATCAAGAAGATGTTAAAAAAGTATCAGAGAAAGTTGTTGTTCTGAGCAATAGAATGACTGAGTAACAGCTGTTTATTTTTCTATAGAAGTCTTTGGGACTTTAGCTTCTTGGAGGCAGCAGGTACTTCCTGTTAGGAATTCTAGGGGGGGAGGGGTGATTCAGTCCAGTTCTCATTTACAGTCAAGTCAGTGTCTTGACGCATGACACTTGGTCACATGTCAAAAATCCATCCGCCACTCCCTTTTGTATATATCCATCGCACCTTAAAGTTGGACAAGGCTGAAGTTGGCGTCTGATTTTTTGGGTTAAAGAAAAATCTATATCTTATTTTTAATGGTTCCAACAACAAATCTAGTGAACAAAAAAAGTTTAAAGCAGCTGTAGACATTCTGCAGAAGATGAAAATAAACTTTACTCTCAAAAGTTAAGGGAAACTAAACGTAAAAAAAATCAGACTTCCGCTTTAGTCTCGTACAGGCGGGTTTGTGAAAACATTGTCTGACATGAAAACGGTCTGTGGCCTGAAAACGGTTGTGGACTGCTGCTGTAGTGCTTTTGAAATCAAATCTGTGGCAGAAAAGCGGTTAGTTTGCCTTTGGGATCTAAACTTTTCCATGTTCAGATTTGCTTTTCTGTAGAAGTTTTTGACCGCCTGCCTCTTAGCAGTTGTCTCCATCAGCTCACCACTGTTTCAAACAACTTTAAATTAGTAAAAAATCACCAAGTTTAATAAACTTTCAGTGTTTCTGTTGTCTTTCCATCACATCACTGGCTTTGCAGCCAGTGATGTTTTCTTTTCCTTTTTTGTGCTGTTTTGAAGTATTTTTTGTCTCACATTAAAATGTCGTTTTCAGCAGGAAGGTGTCTCACTGTGAAGTTATAAAAACCTTTTAAAATCTATTGGAGGTGATTTTTCACTTCAATTGAGATGCCAAGAAAAGCAGGTTTTGACTGCTGCCTTCTGTGTAATGATGTGAGATCAGTGTCAAAGCTCTGGTTAAAGCCGTTGTTGGGAGCAGCATAAATGTTGTTTCCAAACTTAAACACACTGATGAGGAAACAGCCTCAAGTCCCCCTCACACACAGCCTGTCCTCAGCTGAAACGATGCCATTCATCAGAACAGAAGAACATACACTGGAATGATTATCTCTTTTAAATTAGTTTTTTATTGCTGCACAATCAACAGCAACTGCAGCCGTTCAGGACGAGTTCAAGTTTGCTCACATTTTGTTTTTTATTCTTTTTATTTTTTTAAAGAGAAACAGGTGATGGATGACAGATTATTGGCACTAGTTAGAAAGACTTTAGTATAATTCAGTTTCTGTTTATGACAGAAACAAGAAAAAACTTGTACCAAAAATAGGTGGAGCTTTGCATGTATTGAAAATAAAAATCAAACTATATGGTGTGGTTATCTGCAAAAAAGAACAGAATAGTTTGTAAATGATTTGTTTTAGTCAAGCAACAAGCTAGATGTTAAAGTTCTGTTATATCTTCCTCATTTGTGACGTTTCAAAGAAAACATGAAACTGCTGCTTCCTGAAATATCATTTCAGTTTTTACTTTCTTTTTGGTATAAGGTGAGTTATTATCCTTTGTCCTGCTTTCTGGCTGCTGTAAATCTGAACATAAAGATGAATGCAATGGTTTATGATCCAGAAAGAAAAAGCATATAAAGAAAATACTAATACATATCATTTTAGCAACTCCCCTCTGGACAGCTAGAACCACTTTGTGCAGTAAAGACAATTTGTGCTTTAAAACCATTAAATAAACTAAGCAAATGGCTCAAACTTTTTACCAATATTTGGTTTTGTGCTGGAAATCTGGGGATTGGAGGAAGTGTAGAGCAAACACGGCCTCTTGATGTCAGCAGGGATATAAAAACCTTTTTTAAAAACGTGTTTTTCTATAGTATCCCTTACTTCTAAAATGTACATTTATTTCATTTTTATTTGGCCAAAAAGCCACTATAGAGGGGAACACACGAGCCTGAGGTTACAGACCTCTGTTATGAGTTGTATAGCAGAAGAGGAAAATGCTAGGAAACAAAATGCATTTGGATGATCTGGACTTTTATTCTGTATGTAGTATTTAATATGAATAAAAAGCATGTCATTAAAACAGTAAAACCGTCGCTGAACGTGTGTGCTTCAGCTGAGAGGCCGTGTGTGGCTCCTGCAGCCGCGGAGGTCCGGCCTGTAGGGGGCAGTAAAAACTCCCTTCTCTTTCCTTAAACTTCCTCTCTTCTCTGTGCAACCACTAACTCTCGGGTCCATCACTTGTAGGCAGTGAAAGTTGCCCGTTCGAGTCTCGGGGATCTTTCTGACAGGACAGAAGCGGTTTTATTGAGGAGTGTGACCGGAAGGAGCGGACCCTCGCGCCGTGACGCAGCGGAGAGGCGCGTTGCGCAGGTAACCCGCGGTCACCGTCAGCTCGTTCCCCGCATGTGAACGCATGATGATGTTGTTTCCTCACACACGCGCTCCCACTGGTCAGAGTGGAGCGGGCGCGTGAGTTCAGCCAGTTTGGGGTCAGGCGACCACGTGACGCCACAGCTGAGAGTCGTCCTTTTAGTGACACTTCATTTTTTGGGGCTTTAATATTCTCACGACTGTTCTTTCATGGTCGTGTATTTTTGGCAGAATGTCACGTGACAAACTTTCCAGAATCAAAGCCTCGCGCGCGTTTCCTGTTGGACGGGACGTTTTATTTTCAAACTTTTTCCATTTGTAACTTGTCGCAGAAAGAAGAACATTTTTAACATTAAAAGCTCATTGTTTCGAGAGAGAAGAGCGACAGCAATCAAAGCTGAATGAATTCCAGCTGCGTGAGCTTGTACTGATGCTGCAGGAGCTTCAGTGATCCAGCTCACTAACACTTATCTCATCCTCGTTTGAAGCTGTGTCAGCTTATTATTTGTACATTTCCTGGGAACAAAGTGTTGCGCATCTCCAGACGTCCATGCAGAACATGTAAGGCATTAAAGTGAAAACATGTCATTTTGGGTTTTCTGCTTCAAAGCTGTGGATCAGATCTTCATTCATAAAATATATCGGCTCTCAAACTTCTAGAAAGTAAATATTTAACAAGTAAAGTCTATGATTCACGAGTGACCTCTTTTGCAAAAGCATAGCACCAACACACACAGCCTGTCTATGAGTTGCTTTATTTTTCCTATAGAGCTGCGGCATGGTGTGGTACAAGTGGATCATGTCAATTCTGGTATATCTGGGGGGGTGACCTAACATTCCTCCTCTCAAAGTGAAGGATCACTTTCCTGTGTGACCTCACGTTAAGAAGGAATCTGAACTTTTTGCTTGTTCATCGCTTCAGCGATGATGCCGAAGGATTCCCCCGTCGGGGATCTTTTAATCGTAAAAGTTCTGTCATGTTTTGATGCTGCAGTCTCAAATACTCGTGCATTTCTTTACCTCTCGTATGCTCTTGCACAAGCTTGACTGAGGAGTTTTGGATTTAAGCTGCTTCTCATTGTGATCAGCTCCTGCAGTGAGACCAGCACACACACATGAAGGATTCCCACCAAAGGCTGACATGCACATCTATTTTTGATCATCACTTTTATCCAGACTTTTTCCTCGCAGACGCCTCGGTTTGTTTTCTGACGCCAAACAAAAGCTGCAATGTTGACGACTTCCTCAGCCGTCTTTGTCCCACACCACAGAGCTGGGCTCTGTGCTCATGAAAGTTCCCATTCTCTTGTTCTGGTGGGGGGACCAGACGGTCCGTGCTGGGTAGATCTGACCCTACCAGGCTTCACAATGGGTCATCTGAGCTGCTGTGTAAACATTTAATCGTCTCCCCCTTTTTTCTGCCAATTTCGACACATCCCTGAAGTCTAATCAGCAGCAGGAAGTCGTTGTCAGCATGAGATATCTCTGCTCCTGCCTCTGAACAGCGTTGGCCATGACTCACCGTTTTAGAGACTTGTTCTGCTGCAGACCTGTTTTTTTTGTTCTCTGGCTTGCAAATGAAACCAGAAATGTTCTCTAATCTAGTGAGGCAGATCTGATGCCCAGCTCTGTTGTGTGCACGCTGCATGCAGCTCTTTCTGTTGACCTCGCTGGGTGAGTGACAGACAGTTGTTTACGGTCCTGAGAAGGCTTCCTGCCTGCTCTGACTGACTGAGAGTGCAGCTGATTTCACTTTCCAAAGCTGAATTCATGCCTGGATCTCTGCAAACGTGCAGAAGTTTTAAAATTCAGACTGATTTTCCCTGACAGTCTGCTTGTTTACAATTTGAACCCTTTTAAATGGTTTGCTGTGAGTGTTAATGTCAAACCACAGGGATGGTTAAATGCGTAACGAGACAGTTCTGGTGTGTCACAAATTTTTTTTTGCATTATTTGTTTAAGTTCTTTCATTATTGGAGCTTTACATAAAAGATTCCTCCAACATTGTATTCCCTTTATGCCGAGTAAGCTTTGGTTGTCAAAATAAATAGAATATTTATAATCATCAATCAAAAATAGTTTCCATTACCGGTATTTTGCTGCAGATAAATTAAAATTCAATTGTTTGGGGTTTATGTTGTATATTCTTTCTTTGACATTGTTTAAGTGTGTAATTGTATTGGTCAAGTGGTAAAATTGTCTTTAATGCTACAAAATTAGGTTCTGTTTATGAATCAATTCAGACCTTTTTTAAGGGGTTA
Organism: Adrianichthys oophorus; assembly: GCA_036245035.1. Lineage (NCBI taxonomy): Eukaryota > Metazoa > Chordata > Actinopteri > Beloniformes > Adrianichthyidae > Adrianichthys > Adrianichthys oophorus. The sequence goes on from BSAI01000030.1 coordinate 39,695,243, forward strand.
TAAGCTATCAGGAGAGAGTCTAAACAAAGGGATGATGGGATATCAGCAGAGGCTTACTTCCACACCAAAAGTCCCATCCACAACTCAGAGGTGAACTTCTGATGAACTCCTGTCGCTCAACAGAGACAATGTCCTAGAAAACAACACAAGTTTTTTTTTTATTTTGTTTCCCCCAAAAAACATAATCATGGCTGTAAGACCACTGGGAACGATTTTAAAACCGATCAAATTATGACTGGAGCGGTACTTTACACCCAGGAGAACCCAGGAGCAATTTTCTTCAGGGTTTTTACGTCAAAGTGACATGGTTTTGTTTGTTTGTTTTGTTCATTTTGGGTAGCAGCAATTAACAACAATAATAAAAGTAAGTAAAAAACGTTATAATAAATAAAATGGTAAATGCCAAATCTGACCCCCTTGGGCGCTCTAGGGTGAATTTCTGGGTAGAAATCTTCTTGCACGAAGCAAATTCTTATTATTTTCTTCCTTTTTGTATCATGATAAATACTATGATGTGCAAAGTGAAAAAAAAAGTTTAAAAGTCACAGGATGATAGTTGATAAACTGTCCGAGTTTACTCTTCTATTAATTCCCATTTTTTGAACCGCAATGAAGATTTTGCAACAGCTTTAAATTAAAATTGTTTGACGGACATTTGTCCTCTCAAAGATTCTATCTTTCTTTTTCAATGTACAATTTTTATGGGATTCAAAAAATTATTTGGTTTTCTCAATTTTTTTAAGCCCCATAATAAAAATGGAACCGCTTTAATCTGTGAAGTCCTTCACTGTGACTCTAACTGTAAACACGAACAGATTCCATCCACAAAAAGAATGAAGCTATAGAAGGTGACCGGAGCAAAAACAACATGACAATAAAGGAATGTGGATTCCATGACTGAGCTGCTGCTGATCGTTACAGTAAAGCTGCTTGATGATGGCATACTAAAGGAGTTAGAGGAGAAAACACTCTTCTACACAGTTAATGGTAAAACAGTTTAAAGCATTTAGACTGTTTTACTTGGTGTGGGAATGGTTAACATTGAACCGTTTTACCACTTAAGGCTCCACAGAAACCATAATGTTGAAATAACGAGGAGCTGCTATAAGTAACTGATCAGGATGATTCTCCACTTCACTCGAAAGAAAACAAAATCATTACAAATGAACATTTAATGGTTCTGTAATCAGTGAGTCTTTAGTGTGATGAGCAAATGATTTTCAGGTTATTGATGTCATGGCGTTTTACCCACTCTAAGAGGTCGTTCTTTATTTCCATTCTTTTCTCCTTTAAAATGCTCTGTCTTTTTGCCGGTTGGGTTTTGTAAATGGTTTTAGACTCCACCAACTTCCTGTGTGACCCTTTGGCACCCAACAAGAGAAAACTGCGGCAGGAGTGTACCAGCTCTGTCCTCGGCGAGACCCGGCCCCCACTTGATTTATGACCAATAGGAGAGAAGGCTACATTCAAGGAGTGATAACATTTTATATGAAAAGCCATCCATCCATCCATTTTCTTCCGCTTATCCGGGACCGGGTCGCGGGGGCAGCAGTCTAAGTAAAGATGCCCAGACTTCCCGCTCCCCAGCCACTTCCTCCAGCTCCTCTGGGGGGACCCCGAGTCGTTCCCAGGCCAGCCGAGAGACGTAGTCTCTCCAGCGTGTCCTGGGTCTTCCCCGGGGCCTCCTCCCAGTGGGACATGCCTGGAACACCTCCCTAGGGAGGCGTCCAGGGGGCATCCGAATTAAATGCCCGAGCCACCTCAACTGGCTCCTCTCGATTTGGAGGAGAAGCGGCTCTACTCCGAGTTCCTCCCGGGTAACCGAGCTTCTCACCCTATCTCTAAGTGAGCGCCCAGCCACCCTACGGAGGAAGCTCATTTCAGCCGCCTGGATCCGGGACCTCGTTCTTTCGGTCATGACCCAGAGCTCATGACCATAGGTGAGTATTGGGGCGTAGATCGACCGGTAAATTGAGAGCCTTGCTTTCTGGCTTAGCTCTCTCTTCACCACGACGGACCGGTACAGCGACCGCATAACGGTGGACGCAGCACCAATCCGCCTGTCGATCTCACGCTCCGATCTTCCCTCACTCGTGAACAAGACCCCAAGATACTTAAACTCCTCCACTTGGGGAAGGAGCACTCCACCCACCCAGAGAGGGCAAACTACCTTTCTCCGGTCGAGAACCATGGCCTCAGACTTAGCGGTGCTGACCCTCATCCCAGCCGCTTCACACTTGGCTGCAAACCGTTCCAATGCATACTGGAGGTCCTGGTTCGATGAAGCCAACAGGACAACATCATCTGCAAAGAGCAGAGAGGAAATCCTGTGGTTCCCGAACCAGACCCCCTCCGGACCTTGGCTGCACCTAGAAATTCTGTCCATAAAAACTACGAAAAGAACCGGTGACAAAGGGCAGCCCTGCCGGAGTCCAACATGCACTGGGAACAGGTCTGACTTACTGCCAGCTATGCGGACCATGCTCCTGCTCTGGTCATACAGAGACCGGACAGCCCTGAGTAAGGCTCCCCGGACCCCATACTCCCAAAGTACCCTCCACAGGACACCACGGGGCACACGGTCGAACGCCTTCTCCAAATCCACAAAACACATGTGGACAGGATGAGCGAACTCCCACGAACCCTCCAGCACCCTGGACAGGGTGTAGAGCTGATCCACAGTTCCACGACCAGGGCGGAAACCGCATTGTTGTTCTTGGATCTGAGGTTCGACTATCGGCCGGACTCTCCTCTCCAGTACCCTGGCATAGACTTTCCCAGGGAGGCTGAGGAGTGTGATTCCCCGGTAGTTGGAACACACCCTCCGGTCCCCCTTCTTGAAAAGGGGAACCACCACCCCTGTCTGCCAGTCCAGTGGTACTGTTCCTGACTGCCACGCGATGCTGCAGAGACGCGTTAACCAAGACACTCCCACAGCATCCAGAGACTTGAGGTACTCAGGGCGGACCTCATCCACTCCCGGTGCCTTGCCACAGAGGAGCTTGTTAACTACCTCTGTGACTTCAGCTTGGGTAATGGACAGCCCCACCCCAAGGCTCTCAGCCTCTGCTTCCTCAAGAGAAGGCGTGTCAGCAGGATTGAGGAGATCCTCAAAGTATTCCTTCCACCGCCCGACAATGACCCCAGTCGAAGTCAGCAGCTCCCCACGTGCACTGAAAATGGTGCCTGCAGAAAGCTGCTTCCCCTTTCTGAGGCGCCGGACGGTTTGCCAGAACCTCTTCGAGGCCAACCGATAGTCCTTCTCCATGGCCTCACCGAACTCCTCCCAGGACCGAGTTTTTGCCTCTACTACAGCCTGAGCCGCAGCTCGCTTAGACTGCCGATACCTGTCAGCTGCCTCTGGAGTCCCACACGTCAGCCAGACCTGATAGGACTCCTTCTTCAGCTTGACGGCATCCCTTACTTCCGGTGTCCACCAACGGGTTCGGGGGTTGCCGCCACGACAGGCACCAGAGACCTTGCGACCACAGCTCCGAACAGCAGCAGAGACAATGGAGGTGGAGAACATGGTCCATTCAGACTCAATGTTACCAGCCTCCCTTGGTACCTGTTTGAAGTTCTCCCGGATGTGGGAGTTAAAGACTTCCCTGACGGAGGGCTCAGCCAGAAGTTCCCAGCAGACCCTCGCACTACGTTTGGGTCTGCCGAGTCTTTCCGGCCTCCTTCCCCGCCATCGAATCCAACTCACCACCAGGTAGTGATCAGTGGACAGCTCTGCCCCTCTCTTTACCCGAGTGTCCAAGACACACGGCCGAAGGTCTCCTGAAACGACTACAAAGTCGATCATTGATCTCCTGCCGAGGGTGTCCTGATGCCACGTGTATTGATGGACACCCTTGTGCTCAAACATGGTGTTTGTTATGGACAAACTATGACTAGCACAGAAGTCCAACAACAAAACACCGCTCGGGTTCAGATCAGGGAAGCCGTTCCTACCAATCACCTCCCTCCAGGTGCTACTGTCGTTGCCCACGTGGGCATTGAAGTCACCCAGGAGGACAATGGAGTCCCCCGTTGGGGCACTTTCCAGTACCCCTCCGAGAGACACCAAGAAAGCTGGGTACTCTGAACTGCTGTTCGGCCCATAAGCCGAAACCACAGTCAGAGACCTGTCCCCCACCCGAAGGCGGAGGGACGCAACTCTCTCATCCACCGGGGTGAACTCCAACACTTGGCGGCTAAGCTGGGGGCTCACAAGTAAGCCCACCCCAGCCCGCCGCCTCTCACCATGTGCAACTCCAGAATGGTAGAGAGTCCAACCCCTCTCGAGAGACTGAGTTTCAGAGCCCAGACTGTGCGTAGAGGTGAGCCCAACTATATCTAGCCGGTACCTCTCAACCTCTCGCACAAGCTCAGGCTCCTTCCCTCCCAAAGAGGTGACGTTCCATGTCCCAAAAGCCAAGTTCCATGACCGGGGTTTAGGCCGCCGAGGCACTCGCCCTCGACTGCCACCCAAACCACATCGCACCGGCCCCTTCTGAGCTCTCCTGCAGGTGGTGGGCCCACTGGGGAGTGATCCCACGTTGATCGTTCGGGTTTTACCCGACCGGGGCCCGTGGGAGGAGCCCCGGCCACCAGGCGCTCGCCTGCGAGCCCCAACCCCAGGCCTGGCTCCAGGGTGAGGCCCCGGTAACGCCAATCCGGGCGACGCAACTGGATCTATGATGTGCTTTCTCATGAAGGGGTTTATGAACCGTTCTTTGTCTGGCTCGTCACCCAGGACCTGTCTGCCATGGGAGACCCTACCAGGAGCCGAAGCCCCAGACAGCATAGCTCCTGGGATCACTCGAGCACTCAAACCCCTCCACCACGTTAAGGTGCCGGTTCATGGAGGGGTATATATGAAAAGCGATTAGAGAATATTTTTTTAAAATAAAAATGTGGAATTAAATTATTTAGTTGGATTTTTAGAAAACATATTTATGAAAGAAGTTTTCAAAATACAAGTATTTTGTTGAGAAGTTCATACCTCTTTAAAAATCTCAAACTGCAATAGAATTTCATCCTCTGATCTATTTCCAAAGCGTTCCCAGTGCTCTTTTAATGATGATAATGCCGTTTTTAGCCAAATTCTTTTTAACAAACGTGTCGTTTTCTAGAACATAGTTTCTGTGGAGCAGCAGGAGTTCATTAGAAATTCCCCTCTGAGCTGTGGGCCGGACCGTTGGCACGGAGAAACCCACCGCCTCCCCCTAACCCCGCCAGCTTACAGCCTCTCACACCTCCAACCTAACATTTCGGAGCTGCACAGCCGTACAGTTTCAAGCCAGATACCACACGAGGATAACAGACATATGTGGATTTAGTCTCATACTCAGAAATCCTATTTTAAGCCTAATTTTCCTTATATATATCCTCATAAATGCAACAAGAACATGTTAAAAACACCAAGAACACTATTTTCATTTGGCTGGGCCTTTAATTCATTTTGATGTTGAAGTTGTAGTTAGTAATCTTGTTTTATTTACAAATGATTACTAAATCATTTATCAATAAGCATTTCAGAGACAGTCCTGGTGGTCCTTCTCATCATGTCAGGTGGGTTTGGGACTCTGAACCAACAGGCTGACACTAAAGTTGTGAAAGTGACAGATTTTTAATCCGTCTGTGTCCACACTTAACCTGACATCCTCGGCTCATGGAGGAAGCTCTTCAGCTCCTCCAGTGTTTGTGAACAGATCAGCAAGCAGTGTAGAAAAACTCTCACAGCGTTCCTTTGAACCACCGTTTTTTTTTTTACGCTGTGATTTCCCCTCACGTTGGAAAGACGCGTGTTTGTGGAGGAAATGACCTTAGTCTGCAGGAAGAGAATAATAACGGCAGCCTCCTTGTCAGTCATTGACTGAATAGATTTATTTTAAAGCTGGAAGTGAGAAGATGAGATTTCTCAGACTTTTTTTTTGGGGGGGGGCTCATCCACTTTGTTTCATAACATGTTTTAACTGACATTAAATTATTATTAAATACTGCTTGATGACATGAGAATCAATGAAAATACCAGTAAAATAACTGGAGGCAAACTGAGAGAACAGCAGCATTTCTGTCAGTACAAATCATCTCTTTTCTCCCAAATGGGAGCAGAAAAACGTCCAGCAATAGTTTGTAGTTGTTTGTTTAACAGAATGAAACACAAATGACAAAATACTTAGTCTTCTCATCTCTTTTCCTCTGAACCACATGCTGGTGCTGAAAAAACCATTGTGGGAGGTGCCTTTGGTTGTGTTTTCCACAATGAGGAATTCTTCAACAAGTTACCTGCTCTACTTCAGAGATGACGTAGTTTTCTTTTGCTTGAGTAAACGTTTGGAATTCCCTAAAGAATGTTGTTCTATGACAGAGTATTAGGACCATCATAAAAATAGAAAATAAAGAAATGCTTTTATGAGAATAAAGTCTTACAATTATGAGGAGAAAAAGTCATAATTTAATCAGATTAAACATGTAGAATTATGAGTAAAAGAGTTGATATTTTACGATAAGTCATAATTTTAAAAAGTTACAAGTTGAGAATTTACGAGAGTAAAGTCTTACAATCATAAAGCAATAGTCTATTAACTAATTTAAAAAAAACACAAAAAAGAGGCCGATATTATGTTTCAGGATGATAGATGTTTCTTTACATGGGAGTGCTCTGAAGCTCATGAGTTTACATTTAAATGTAAGTAATTTAAAGTTATAAAGCCAATGTTCTGTATTTTCCGAGGTTATTCTCGTAAAATCACAACTTTTTTCTCATCATTTTACAACATTAGTATTGTCAATTTATTGTTTTTTTTTTCAAGGTGGCCCTTGTACTCTGTCGTGTTGTTCAAATAAACCATTATTTAAAAAAATATAAACAAAGAAGAAGCTTGAGGAATATGTAGTTGGCAGGATTTGTTTCTCTGCAGTAGGTTAGAGGTCGCGAGCTGAGTTTTATGTAAAATTACATTTCCAAGAAGGGAAGTAACAGGAACACATATTTACACGATGTGAATTCGCCTGACGCCTGTCCAAAAGTCTGTTCATAAGCTTGATGCCCCAGATGTTTCCAGAATTAGAAATCCAAAGATCTGCTGTAGACCTGTTCGTCACCCCCAGGTGGTTAAAGCATCAAATAGTTGCTATGGCGAGAAAACCAAAAGAAAAACCGCCATTTTTTCCCCCCAATGTTTTGTCTGGTGCAGCTATAGGGTGGCAGGGACAGAGGGTGAGGGGCGTGTAGCAGCCAAAGGGGGCAACAAAGGTACGGTGGGCCCTACAAAGCCACTTGAATTTTTTCAAATTTCCTTTAAGCTTGGACACGGGGGCAGAAATACAAAAACGACGACATTCTTCTCATTACTTTTCCAGTCTTGGAGATGTGTGGGTTTGTGTTGTTTTGAACATGTCAACGTACTGGGATTTGAAAGAAACAAACAGCAGTACAAGAACACACTTCAGTACTTTTTAAAGTCTTTTGAAAAATCTGTACATAATTATACATCGCTCCCTATGACTTTCAAAAGCAGACGTATAACTTTAACCAAGCGCACAAAACTCAAGGTTACAGATGGAAGTCTTACCACCCACAGTGAGATCAAAAACAGCCACACCTCTCTGCACCCCCACTCCTTACATGGAGAAAACGAGTTCACTACTGCATTGCAAAGATGCTGGATTGCAGCACCAGATATGATCAGCGGGGTGTTTTTTTTTTCCGGGAACTTGGCCTCTTCTGTCTTGCTAAATGGACAGAGAGGGTCAGGAAGACCCCTATTTGTTTCCAGCTTTGAACCTGCTGTGATTTCATGTGTGTCAGGAAGCCTCTTCAGGTCAAACTGCAGCTTCAGGGCCTCATGGAAGTGCTCCAATCAAAAGCACCTCTGAGAGCGCCTCTGCCGTCTGAAGTGCCTAAAACAGAGACCTCACCGTGGGAATTGGACTCTTTAAACATGATCTGCTGTAGCTAAACATGACACCCCCTCTGTTCTCCCCCTCATTATACATGAGCTGTAGTTTAGCAGGTAGATCATCATTTGTTACGGAAAGTTCTGCAGTTTTCTACACTTGAAAAACGCCTGCTCAGACTTACCTAATTCCTCACTCATTCACCACTTTACCTAAAAGTGCAGAGTCTAAATGAAACCTGCTGTCACGGCACATCGGATTCATTAAGGATGACCGTAGAACATGAATAGTTTCTACAAACTCTTTCTTAAAACAGAATATTTTTTCAGAGAAATGCCTAAAGAACAATAACATTTACTGATAGCCATGAGCTTTAGATGGTTTTGCTGTTATAATCTCAGGATCCAGAAGCTGGAAGAAGAACATTTAACTGAACAGCTCACAGCAAACTTTGAATGCACAGGAGGAGTTTATACGTTTCCAATGGATCTGCTCTGAATTCAGGTTTTAAAGTTTAAAAAAAAAAAAAAAAAAAAGCATCTACATCCACCACTGAAAGTTAGAAAAGTAGAACTTCCAGATGTTTCATTTTATTGTTGTGTTAAACCCAAATTGGGCGTCAGGAATCATCTGTGAATTACAGCCTTCTGTAATATGCTTCAGATGCTTTATTGTGTTCTTTTCAAGTTGTGGGAAACAATTATAAATGTTGCTTTTCATCAGTGAAGTGTCTGTGAGGAAGTGTATTAGTGCAAAAGCTGGTCTTCATCAAAACACTCTCGCCTTATAGTATATTCAAAGCCATAGACTAGAAGGACGAATCTTCAGTCTTTAGCACTTTAGTGACAATAATGTGTAAGAAATGCAACTATATCCAAGTTTATTATCTTCAATTTCTTGATAAATGTTGTTGAATTAATTGAATACTTTGACTCAAATGCCAGTTTTTGTGCATTTACATTTGAAAAAGTATTAATTTAAAGATGGACCATCAAAGAATGTCAAGTGGATGAACTGTAGTTTCTGATCAGAAACTTTTATGAAGAGTTTCTACTCTTTGAACTCAGAAGTGTTCAGTCATGAACTCTTTGGCAGCACATTCAGTTCCGATTTTTACAGTTCACATTATGAACTTGAACAGCTCAATGGACTGACTAACTGTTTATTTCCTTTTAAACCACACGAACAATCTCCTAAAATCTGGCTTTGTGTGATGCAAACATAATATTTATATTTGAATTGTTACTATAAAATGTAACAAATAATAAAAAAAAGTCTGACCTCTAAGTGGTCTTAATAGAAAGATGATGAATAGAAATTATGTATTATAGAACAGGATGCTGAGGACGGCTGTAGTTGGTCTGGAGTTTGGTCTTTTTCCCTGTGGACTTGGGTCCCACCTGCAGGTTCACACATGGATCCACTTTCACTTTAGAAAATGTAGCCAGATGAGAAAATGTTAGACAAGCACATGTGAAACCTGACTGCTGCCCTTTGCTCTCTGCTCCCATCAGGTAAAAACTCATCTCATTGTGTCACATAACAGAAAAAATAGGACTTTTATAGACTAATATATGCCAACAAAAGTGGAAGGATCTGGGTGAAATGTTTCGTTCACAACTGATGTTTTCCTGCATTTGCTAATATTTAAGGAATATAAAGATTGTGAAGTATAAAACACAATCTGAGAACAACCAAGTTTGAAGTAGTAAAGGGTTTAAAAATTAAAAATATTAAAATATTTTTAACTTCTTCTTAAGAAACAACTCTAGTCTCAAGCACAACCTCAAAGGCAAGGACACAATGCACCCACCGCTCAGCTTCAAAAATGTGATAACACATGAAGATGCCTTGGCTTCTCACGATGTGTTCATTTAGTTCATTCTTCTAGTGTTTCAAGATGTTATTTTAACTGTGACTTTTTGAGGATTTCTTTTGTCCAAGAATCCAAAAAGTCTACAATGTTCTAAGCTCTTTATTTGTTTTAAAATACTTATTTCCCCAGAATCATTTTGTGCACAGATGTGACTGAGTTTCTGTGCTGCTATTCTGAGGGTTTTAGGTTCATAATGAAGAAGAATAACTCTGTTGAAATGCATTCAAACTTCAGGAAGGGATGTTTATGTGTGTAGAGGGAAATACCCAGAGTACTGCATTGAAAAACTCACCTTTTCCCACATTGTTGTTAAAATGTTGTTTTTCAGCTCTAATGTACAAGCAAAGCACTAATATATTCATGTGAAGAACAGCACATCCCAGTTTTAATACTGGAGCCAGACAATTCCTGGCATTGCAGAGAAGGAAAATGATGATTGGTTGACTTAACCTTGTCTTCTTGTCAACGTCTGCATGGACATCTGACTGAAATAATAAAATATTTCTCCTTTTTCAGGGATTTGCACCCACAAATCTAAAACTCCTTGAATCAAGCATTAGAGGACATTCATACACAGCAGCAACGTGATCACACCAGTGGATTCATGAGCTAATAAACAAAGAACAACTTTTGATGAATTTCATCAACTTTTGATCAATAACCTTAGTTCTGTTGGTTTTCCATTATTGGTTTTCTGTAATCTTTGTTTGTCATTCAGAATAGACACATCACCTGGCTCTCAGCTTTTCTCTTGACCTCGTCTCCAAACATCTCTGCAGAGCAGTGACCTCTTGGAGTCTGAGCCTGTTTGATGCAAACATTTTAACAATTGGTAAGCTCTGTGTTTACATGCAAATCAGACTCGGGATCTTTAATGTGAATGGATTCTTTTCAGTCAGCTTCTTGGCAGTTTTCAGGCTCTCTATCAGGATTACTTTTCAGGAACTTGGGAGTTCACGTACTGCAAGGCTGACAGAACTTAGAGAAGATTGCTTTTGAAACCTGTAATCCTTTGTTTCATAATGGACAGAATGTTAATGGGTTCATATGTGGTCTGAGCAAGACTTCCCTGAATCATTTCCATCTGTATTGTTCTTCTTTTGCATAAACATTGCCAAAAGCAATTCGGACCAAAGTGAACCCAGTGACTTAAACTGTCAGCAGGGGGAGGCCTGCTGGACTGAGATCTGATTAAACCAAACTGCAAAGGGTGAGAGGTTACTGCCACTGTCTGGCTTTGGTTACATTTTCAGTTTTGCATAGAAAACCTTTACATGCAAAACAAAAAACAACTGCTTATTTTTCCTATAATGCATAGAAATTGATAAAAAAAGAAAGTGAAATATCATCTTTTGAAAAAAAAAAAACTTGTAATAATTTGGAATAGAAGCAGCATTTTTCTTGTTTAAGGAGTTTTGGATGTTGGTTTTTCTTTGAATGTCAGTTGTTCCACTTGTGTGATACTGGAGTTTAGGATCCTCTAATCATGCAAACAAAGACCAAAAAGGAACGGACATTATTTCATTATGGATTTTAATAAAATTAGCCATTCCTTTCAGTCTTAAAATCTCGATTCTGTCAGTTTAAATGTAGTAATGTCATCCACATATGGCAAAATCCTGATTACATTCTGCTTTTTCCAGACATATATATATATATATATATATATAAGGTAAAAAATGTTAGTGAACATTTTTGAGACGGTGCTTTGTTTGGAGCCTTTGTTCAGAGAATATTTCACTAAACCTGTTTCATCTTGAATAAGACTATGGAGGTAGTTGGACCTGCAGGTATGATGGGGCAAACTAGATTGAAGTATGATAAACCTTTTCAGTAGCCGGGGTGTCACTGACCTCAGCAGAGCCAGAGTCAGACGTCTGTTGTGACCGGTTGAGAGTACAGCAAGAAGGTAAAAACAAAAACACTGAAACATTAAGTTATCTGATTAAAACAGATGAAATACATAGTTGTTATAGTTTTATGTTGGTTTAGGTCAAATCTGTTTTATAAGGCCCTCATAGTACTTCATTAGTTGCTGTAGTAGTGAAGATGTACTGCCTGGTGCAGCAGCTGTTTGCTCATCTGTTCTCTCACTCTTTAGCCCTTTTCAGACTTCATGTGATTCATGTGCATCATTCTCCTGTTTGGGTTGTGCATAATGTTACTAATAAAAGAAAAACAAAACCATCTTTATTGAATTGAAACTTGTTGAGAGTTCATAGATTTTTTCTTATCTGATGCTTGGAACTGTCATAAATCACAGAAGAAAAGTTCCATCTCTTGACATTCATTCAAAAGATGGTGTCTTATTTTTGCTTCCTCTTAGTTGCGTCCGTCTTCTGAGTCATCATTTCTCTAAACGACACATAGGTGTACTACATGCTCCTGTTTTGTAGAATTCTCTTTCTTTGCTCCTTCTCTGGGATCTGTTCCAGCTGTCTTTGAGTGGAGGCGGGTGGATGCTGCCGGCCATCGGTACATCACAGGTCACTTTTTCAGTTCATGCTTCATAATTTCCATCGACTGTGCTGACATGCAGCACTGGTCTGGTGGGAATCAATTCCCCCCAAAAATCCTAAATGCTGTTCTATGTATTAAAAGAAAATACGTTTTTTTTTTCTGAAGTACAGGCACAATGTCATAAAAACCTGTATTCTTGTGTTTAAGAGTATAATTGGTGCAGCAGCGTTTTTCAAAACCTGTCCAGCAGCAGAGCAAACACATCAGAGCTGAAGTTGAATACACTTGAATGCAGAAATACTCAAAAATGCAGTTTTGAGCTTAATTTTATGTCCTCCATCATGGAGGAAAAAGAACACGTTAAAAACACCAACAATTTCCACTGGAGGGGGTCTTTAAAGTCAGTGAGCCGTTTCATGTGTTTCATCTGACATCCCCTGAGTTTTTTTCTTTTCCTTTTGGACCTGAAGTGGACAAATATGTGAAGTTCCTCCATATTACGATACAAAACGTATTACAAGTGCGTTCAGTGCATCAGGGCTTCTCTTCCATTATTAATGCTGGAAGGTTTTCATTAATTGTTATAAGCTGAAGATCCCTCATGCAGGCGCTTACTGCTGACAAACCTCATTAGATGATTGATCACCCCCTCATCCCTGTTCATCTAAAGCTGTGTGTGCGTTTATGTGACGGTCCAATCCTCCGTTGGTCTAAAGAAAAACCAGACTACTTAGACAAACACGCCACCTCGTTTCATTTCTATTACCTTTTCACTGAAACTCAGGGAGTGATCTTATTTAGACGAAACCCCTAAATTCTCTCCGTTTCACATCAGTTTGACTGTAATCCCTGACATGGGTCTTAGAGTAGCTCAACATGCCAGTTTATTTGACTATCTAATCAGGATGCTGTCCTGGGAGGGAGATTAAAGGGAGTTTTATCTCCTCTGACTCAGTCTTCCTGTTTGGAACGTGGACAGCGCCTGAGGTACGGAGCATGTCTGACTCAGATTTACCGCCGTACCTAACCTCAGACATGAATGGAAGAATGGAAGTCCAGGGATTAGGAGGCTTCATGTTGTTCAAAGGGCTAAAAATAAATGCAGCTACTACAAGGAGGTTTAAAAAATACGGACTGGTATAAAAACACCTACATTATATAGGTTTTTGTGATTAAAAATCTTAAAAAAACATTTTGTAACTGAAACAGACTTTTTACATGTGTTCATAATGGCTATGAATTTTTAAATAAAGCTGAAGATTGAATGGTGCGTCTAAAAAAAGAAGCGTGCTCTTGTATTTTAGGAAAAAGAAAAATAGAGACAGAAGCAAGAATCTAGAGAAGGAGCTTCTCACGCTCCCGGCTTATCAGAACTCAGGGGAATTCATCAGACCTGCTCTTTCCACTCTCTGGTATAAAGAAACTCAGAGATCCAGCTTTTACTGTGCTGGAAATGCTATAAAATCAGGTCAGTGTTATAATCACACCCTTATAATCTTCCTAAGTTATGCATTTGCAAAAAACCAGCAGTTTCACTGTGTGACCGAATGGCTGTTTTAGGGAGATGTGACCTCAGATTAACCTTCATTGCTGTTGTGTCACTTACTTGCCCTAAATGTGACCCTCAGGCTTCATTACTGACAGCATTTCATTGGCATTGTGGTGAGATTTATGGAAATATGCATTTCAGTTCACAGCATTTGTCCCTCACAGGCTCTTATTCTTATGTCTTGCTGTTATTTTAGTTTATGAGTCTCATGTTTAAACACTTTGAAAAGTCATTTCTTGTTTTTAGTGCAAATGTTTTGGATTTTTTATATTTAAAAAGGAAAGGAGAAGCTTTTTGGAGTTTTTAAAAGTGCCTTTTTATGAAAGGTTTGAGGCTGCAATGTCTGATGTTGTTGGAAGTTTATCAGGTTGTTCTCTGAGAGGACCAAACGCCACCTCATCCTGGTGTTCCTGCAGCCTCACATTTGTTCTTCTAAGATGCTTACTGCTCTATTTCTCATGTTTCAGGAACATTAATCAAGTCAAAACTCATTCAGTGAGAACATTTAAAATGATATAAGTAACATTCCTTCTTTTAGCCATCAAAGCAACTTTTTTAATGTGGAACCAAGGCAAGCAAAAAGCCATATCAGAACTGGATGTAATGATTTTTTTCTGTTGGATTTTATGTGGAAAATGTTAAAGGAAAAAAGCAGCCAGAATATTTTATGTCTCCAGCTTACATGCTCATTCAGTTTGTGTTTTTCAATGACATTTGGCTAACCTTGTTTATTGAAACATGCTTCATAGAAATCGGGTTTCCATATGATCAGTCAGTGAGTGTAATTGCAGTTAAAGAGATTGAAAGGAAACATAATTATTGCCAGATTCTTTTTCTGAAGAAACACAACTAAAAAGAAAATGCTTCACAAGTGGAAAAAAAAAATCTGATTGTAGTGAACTTTTCCTAAACTTTCTATATGGCTGTGGTGAGTGGACAGGCTGCAGAAAATTGAATCAAGAAAAGATGCATTGAAAGATAGGCGTATGTTTTTGTCTTTTTACTACAGAACAAGATGTTTCATTCGATCCTAAGTCTGTTCTTCTTAGATAACTGACATGAACCAAACGCACTTAAGTGAAAAACCTTTAGAACAGATTTTTAACTTGATATTTCAGAAATTTACACCAGCAGAGCACTCACTACTCTGGAAATTAATACAAAATTGAAAAAAATACTTATGGAACTATCTCTTATTAGATTTTAAAGAGCAAACAGAAATGCTAACTATTCAGATGTGATAGAACGTAAGCCACATTTGAAAGCTGGTGGAGAGGTGGCCATTTGGTTGGGTCTTGCATGTTGCAGCATTGACGTTGCAGTTTTTGTTCTTGAGCATGCTTTAGGTTAAAATGACTCCTAAATGATGAAATATTTTAACTGGGTGAGTGAAGTATGATGAAAATGGTTTGTCTGATGGAAAAATGTGTCTAAAAAAGCTATCTGGACTTTCACTCAGTTCTAAAGAAGTGGGCATTATGGTTTGGTCGGCAGCTTCAGTGTCATGAGTCTGTCCAGAAACAAAGCTTCAGTCATATATGAGAACTGGACTGACAGGAAGTACCTGCTGGCTCCAAAACAAAATCCCACAGACCTGTATAGAGAAATAAACGTCAGTTACTCATTCTATTGGTCAGATTAACCTTTCTTGCTCTGATACCTTTTTTAACATGTTCTTTATAATCCTCCTCTTTAATTACATTTTTTAATTCTCGCGATTCATTCTCTCCAGATTCTCCCGAGCCCACTTTCAGTGTTAGGGGTGTGGTCTTCTAACATGCTCACTACTGATTGAAGAGAGCGATTGCCATAGTAATGTAGACTCAGACCAGTCACACTTTATTGACGTCATGTGGTTCCAACATGGCGAATGGAAAATGGTGACTGGATGGACTTCATTTCGTTGGAATCAGAAGTAAGTCCTTTTCAATGGGTGACATTACACCCACTCGCTCCAGTTCTCATTTACAAGCAGTGGCTTCAGGCCATTTAATTGTATAACACAGATGTGCAGACACTCATTTGTCACTATGATATTCAGTCATCTGAAGTACTTCGTCTGGTGAAAGTTACTTGGATTATAGTGCTCAGAAATATCGTGTGGGATGTGTTAATGTCCCGATCAGGATGCAGTCGTCTCCGGTGGCAAAGACTTTCCCTGATCCTCTATTTGTGGGCTGGGGTGCCTCAGATCTACCAGGCTGTATGTAATGTTTCGCTTTTTTAATCATCTTGAGAATTTGTCCCAAAAGTCCACAGTAATGTGGGTGTGTGAGGGAGTTCTCTTTTGAGTTTCACTGCTGTTACATTCTAAAGTTCAGAGGGTTAAAACAACACTGTCACTTTGTTAAAGTCTCTTTCTGCTATGAATTCTTGTTTTTGCAGCTCGTATAAAGCTGGGAGTGGCACGTTTTCCCGGTTTCTTCCTCTAATTGACAGACTCTTACAGTGACGCCTCTGGTTTTTACCACATCTGTGCTGTAGAGAAATGACTTCATGGCCTAGCCTTTACCTTCTTAAATTACAGTTAGAACTTTGCACATGTATATGTGTCTTTAAACTAGGTTATTAATACCATTAGTTTAAATTGGGAGAGTGGTACATTAAAGATCAATTTTTTCCAGTTAACATGCATGGAATTCCCTGTTTGCTTGAGTTTTTCGTAGCAGAGCGGACAATAGACATTCCTGGAATTAACCTCGTGGGAATAAATTACAGATTGTTCGAGCCTGACTTGTTTCTGTGGTATGTTCTTACTTCCTGCCCATGTACCTTCATCGACCTACAGCAGGAAAGGGCTTCTGCACATGTTCAGATGTGCACACACACACGCAGTCAAGCTGTGTTCTGTTCTGGGAGCATAATTAGTATGACTTTCAGTGTTTGTTTTATAAGAAATTAGTGGAAATAACCTAAAGGCTTTATGCATTAATGGAAAGAGAGGTCACTTTGAACATTTTAAGTCAACAGAAATGGTTTTCTCATTTAAAATGAAATGTCTCCAAATCATTCTTTAAAGAAACAGACTAACAAAGCTTAAATGTGTTTATTTCTGACTGTATACAACAAATCTGCCTCATTATTATCATAGTGCCATACTTTATGTAAAAAGGCAATCTCATATCACTTATGAACATTGACACTTGTTTAAGTGAAGACATTAAAGTCACTTGCATGTGATCGTGAACCTACAAAGTTGTTCCCTCTTTTAGTGGCCCTAGATTTAGATTATTTTAAATGAAGATAAGTTGACAAAATGTGCAGTCTCTTAAACTTGAACTGTGACTGCTGCAGCTCCACTCAGTGTTTAAATGATGTGACTAAACAGTTGGATTTATTTAAGTTTTTCATATCCTTTGCTGGGAGAGAGCTTTCCCAACAAGCCACTCCATGGAAGTAGCACGGAGTGCATCATTATCTTGTTACAGAGAAAACTCCAGCTAACCTTCAGATGGAGGCCTGACCTGCTAACACCTCATCAGTGCTTGCAAAAAAAAAGCAAAATGTGGTGATGCTCCATTCACATCACATAAATCCTAAAGACCAAATATATTTAAAGCCGAAAGCGGCCTTGTGCGTGCGGCGCTACCTCCCTCTGCCCTCGCCGGCCCCCTTTTAACCCGCCCTCACTTACTATGCTAAAACTTAATTTTCACCAGGTAGACGTGTGCACATTTTTGTGAGTTTTTAAGGCTGTGGCACGAATCCAATGTTTGATCAAATGCTCCATAAGAAAGAAGAAATGTGTGAACAGTCTGGTCCCTCAGTCCAGGATGGCTGTGGGACAAAATTCATGTTTGGAAAAGGTTTTCAAAGTTATGCAACATATAAACTTGGACTTTCACAAATTTAAAGACTGAATGATGCCCTGGATGATGAGGTTGATGGTTATTTTTCCACATTTAGGAAATACTACTTGGAACCCCCCCCTCCCCATTAGGACTAATGAATCTGTTAAATACATTTGATCCATGAAAGTATTTTTGCAAACCTGTCAGAGTGCCTTCAGGGGGCTGTGAAGTGTGGCAGCGACCTCTGTCAGAGACTCTGGCATCTGCAGCAGCATCCCTCACTGTTTGTAGTTTTGTGTCTTTAAAACGAGTGTGACACGCTCTGTCTGCGTGATGCAGACTTCTGTTTCTGACGCAGAATGAGAGGAGAAAACGTCATTCCTGCACGCTGCAGCGAAAGCCTTCATATAAAATCTGTCATCTTTCATTCAAAGACTTGTGACATCCGGCTCCTCCATTAGCTGAGGGTCATAAAAGGGCTTGTCCATGGAGTCTAACTGTTCTGGAAAGGCATTTTTCTCGACAGAAAAGAGGAAATAAATAGTCTGTGGTTGCTACCATAAATGCCTGTGAGAAGGGCAGATTCTTTTCCTAGGAAAACCCTTTGTCATGCTTATTGACTTAGCTTTTTAAATTCTGTTCTGTTTTCTCCTCTCAAATGTCCGTACAGATAAAGGTTAATGATCTGGCTCCGGCACTCGCGCTGCTTTTTTTTTTGTTTTTACTCCGCTCTCTAAATTGGTTCACTCCTGCATTTGGTTTATGGTTTTTCCACAACTCCAAAAACAGATTTATTGAAACTAAACTGTTTTTTTTTCCTTTCAAATGGGAATTCTATTTTCCAGAAACACTTATGAAACTTTACGCCTTCAGATATTTTTTAAATTGAAACATCATTTTTGGGAAAGACGCAAAAGCAGACAAACCGAAATATCAATTGATAGAAGAAAAAAAATCTTCAGAAACGTAACTGACCTCTTTGGCTTTCGGTCAAATTTAGAATTGATTTTAAAAATTTTACTTCTAGTTTTTACAGCCCAGAAAAGCTCCTGGATACATTGTTCTTCTATTGGAAAAACTTGCTTTAAAACCAGAGAAGATCTCTTCTTCCTGGCGGTTACCTCCCCGTCTTTGAAACCTCCTCCCTTTGTCAATTCAATAGATGTGTGTTTTAAAATACAGGTTTTTATTCAGAACGACTTTTTTGAATTGAAATAATCTTCTACTGTGAAGAAATCTTAATTTCCTATAAGTTGGATTATTGATTTAATGACCTGTTTCTGTTTGATTTGATGATCTCTTGTAAAGCACTTTGAGATTTGATCTGAGAAAGGTGGTTAAAAAATCAACACTTACGTATTATTTATGTTGCAGATCAAATCTGGCAAGCTTCTCCTGAAAGTGGAGACTTTGTAGAGATAATGATCTCTTGGGAAACAGAAGCTAAACCTGGTTGTAGATTTGACCATGTTCCTACAGCAGAAAACTGACCACAGAAGACCTTAAATCATTCCTGGTTAAATAATTGGTTTGTGGTTACTAGAGATGGGCCGATATCCTATTTTTGGCCTTAACCAATAATCGATATTTTCCCTGCAACTGTGACCATATTTGCTGAAACCGATATTTAAATGTGTGAAACAGGAGTTGGCAGCAAAGGGCGCGCTACTATCTATGGGGCTAAACAGTAAATTGAGCAAGTCTGTGAGCACAGGGATGGGAGTGAGCCTGTGCTAAAAGAGCACTTCTCCTGCAGTAACCACCGCTCAAAGTAAAAGACGAACATTGGTGGAATTTTTATATCTGGCTGATACCAATCATCCTAAGTTGTGCAAATATAGTCCGATGCTCACTTCTTATCTTCTCCTCATCACAGACAGAAACAGAATTGATGCTTGTTGGCTTTTATTGACCACATGGGGGAACTTCAACCACTGTGTTGAGGAGAGCGGAGTATGGTAGTTATTTGGCCGACAAGAGAAAAAAATGGTTGTTATTTAACCATTCATGTTTCCAACCACTTCATGGAAACCGATTTCCAAAACTGCAGCAGAACTGGACTACAACAACCAGATTATTTTTGGAATTCTTCTTTCTCGCTGCACCTTTGAGAGAAACTGTCACCCCGACCACAAACTCAAAAACGTATCAAAATTTGTACCATCCTAGTACCTGGTTAAAATGAATTTTGGATGAAGTGAATGACCCCCTCTAAAGAATGATGACATCACAGCAGGAGAAACCATCAAAAAATGAATGGGACCAAAATCGCTCACAGGACTCAAAAAAAGTAATTCAAAATCCACTAACAAAACCAGAACACAAGTTTTAAAAGTATTATGGGATGGCCACAGGACCAACAGCTTGGTGTCCATTTTGTGGTCAAAGTGTGAAATTTGGGGATTTTCCCTGAATTCCCACAATATGAGGAAAAGAAAACTTGTTCAAGTGATCTTCATGAAATTTGATCCCCTAGCCACAAAGTTCAGTCTACAACCACAACCGAAGTTATGTTGACCTTTGACCTTGAAAAGAGATCGCCATCTTTAACATAAAAAAAAAAAAATCACCTTTAATTCTTTCTACAAACTCCTTAAGATTTTGATCTATCCTCCCTTAACTCCTCCAGCATTTGAAAGCTAAGTGGAAAAAAAAATGTTGGGAATAAAGTTCGTAGACTGCGTTAGCGGGGTGAGCTTTTAAATGTGGTATTTTCCTGCTTATTTCACATTTTTTACAAGAATGTTGTGAAAATGTAATACATTAATTATTGGCTCAAGCTAAGCAAAACAATAAAACATACAACTAAACAAATTAGGCATGCGGGCAATGTAACAAAAAAAAAGTACTTTTGCATTTTCTTCTAAAAATTACATAGACCTGTTCGTCACCCCCAGGTAACCAAAATATAAAATGGTTGCGATGGAGATCAAACTAACAGAAAAGCCGCCATTTTGAAAAAAAACATTTTTTTTCAGAGAATTAATAATATGCAGCTCTAACCAGGGTGACAGAGGCAATGGAGGAAAGTGAGGGGCATGTAGCAGCCGCTCAGCCAGTGAGGACGCGTCAGGATGGGGCCGCAGAAGCAGGGCTGGGTAGCGCATGCAGGCGAGACAACGGCGCTTACGGCTTTATTTACAAATGTATGTTTATGTACTTTATATCTGTCAGATATCAAGTCAAAAACAATAAGCTTTTGAATCATTATTAATGATTTCACGCTGACTGGTTGCGAACTTTGTGGTCATTCAGATGTTTGTTTTCTGTAGACCAAGAAGAATTAGGGCCTTGTTAGTTGAGCCACGTTCTAGTTTATTGTGTCATCTTGAGTTAGAGTTTCTTGTCCCTGAAGTCATTTGAGACGTGGAGGCTAATTTCAGATAAGATAGAAATAGATCACAGTAATAAAATACAGCTGAACCTGACAGAGAACTGCCAGCAGCAGTGACACAAACTGGGATAAAAAGGATCAAAAACTCTTTCAGTTTTATTTTCCCTATTTCAGTTTGTTCCTATTCCATTCTTTATAGACTGGATTTGATCCCTTTATTCAGTGATTGTGGCGAGAACATCCCCTGACTATGAAGAGGTTTAGGGAGTCCAGACGACACCATTCAGGACTCAGTGAGAACAGCAGGGTCGGTAAGGAAAGCAGAAAGTGAAGGTGAGAGAAAAGAAGTCTGAGCTTCACAGCCTCACTTGTATTCTTTCTTTAAAAAAAACCCGGCTTTGCTTCACTGCACCTCTCACCATGGCTCCCCAGGCTCTGTGTTTGATGGCTGTGTTAGCAGACCGCAACACTCCTTGCTTTTTTTAGTCAGGTTGGATGAATGTATGGAGGGAAAAAGACCAATATTGTATTTTACAGGATAACTCTTTACATCACAATATCTGTGGATGTTCCTGGAGTGAAAGCCGTAAGCTAAAAAATCTGAACTTATGTCATGTCAACCAATCAGGGGCTCAGCTTTGGGCATGTGTCATGTGTTCATTGACTCAATCAGCGGGTGGAGTCCAAATGCAACATGGAGGAGGATCCAATCTTTTCATCCTGAACTTTATGATATTTCCTTATTTTCATCAAGACAATGATAAAAGAAGTTTCTCTAATTTTATTCTTTTTTTTTTTATTATTTTCCCCTCTCGAGCTAATGCGGGACAGCAAGTCTTCAAACTGGGTCATAGGAAGACAGAACGCAGAAAGGAGCTGTCATTCAGATGCATTTCCAGTCTCTGAATGAATCCAGACATGGAGACACGGTTACCACTGCTTTTGTAGAGCTCTTTACAAGAAATAAAACTGAACTCTGAGCATCATTCGTGTCTTCTATGAACGTAAATGAGATAAACAGACACCGCTTCATGTAGCAATCAGGCTAAAAATATTTGGCAGTAGCTCCTCCCACACGCCTCTGAGGTATCAAGCTTATAAACACATTTCTGGACAGGCTTGAGCCACAGATTTGCAGCGCGTCCAAATAGAAGCGACTGATGCAAATTTGACAAGTGGATGATGTTTGGTGAGAACGCAGCATTAGTCACAACTACCCTGTTTGGGCTGACAGCGGCTTAAACTGGGCAAACCTGTGGGTGACATTGAGATGCGGTTTGTAAAGAGCACCGTACTCAGTACTCACACCTTACCAATGACTAGAGTGTGGCGTAAGGATAACGTATGACACCATCACCCGTACGTAATAATTCTAATAGTTCTAAATTCTATTATTCTTACAGATATATGATTTTTTACTTTCGGTACCGGTCAGCAAAAGGACGCACAATGCAAGCTCTGCGAGCGATCTTTGGCTAAAAGTCGAAGCCGAAGCTACTGCTAGCAGCAATTCTGACGGTGCTGCTTCTGATCCAGGAGACAGCGTGGAATGTCAAATTGAATACTTCCTTGATTCTTATCAGGTTTGTGAATCAAAAGCACAAGGTAGCTCTGAGGAGGCAAAGGAGATATCTAAAAGTCTTCAATAATGATCATTTAGCAAAAAGAAACGCTGAAATCGCCAAACATACCAGGATGTTAAAACGCTGTAAGGCGATTCTAAATACGTAGGTGATGAACTGCAGGATCTTCCTCCCAGGGCCAGGGGCCCGCGCAACCCCCATCAGCACATGCAAAAAGACCACCCCCCCAGCCAAGCCAGACCCCCACCCAATGCACCATCCACACCCCCCCACGCCCAGGCCCGGTAGACCATGCGGCCCCCGCGCTTGCCCCACCCAGGCGCCGGACCAGACCCCGTGACCAACAGATCCCCCCCGCCCCCACCAGGGAGGCCCCGACCCCGGCAGACAGTCAAGGCGCGGCGACACCCAGGAATCCCGCCCCCTAAGTTATGGTGTTAGCTATGGGAGACCAGAGAGCCCGAATTCCTTCCAGGTTATTTGAACTCTTAGTTGACATTTTTTCTGAGCTGATATGATCCAATAGCAGATTCCTGTAATGACTTACACTAATA